>OY101451.1:64234090-64506535 GCA_956483635.1 Panzeria rudis
TATATATATATATATATATATATATATATATATATATATATATATATATATATATATATATATATATATATATATATATATATATATATATATATATATATATATATATATATATATATATATATATATATATATATATATATATATATATATATATATATATATATATATATATATATATATATATATATATATATATATATATATATATATATATATATATATATATATATATATATATATATATATATATATATATATATATATATATATATATATATATATATATATATATATATATATATATATATATATATATATATATATATATATATATATATATATATATATATATATATATATATATATATATATATATATATATGTATATATATATATATATATATATATATATATATATATATATATATATATATATATATATATATATATATATATATATATATATATATATATATATATATATATATATATATATATATATATATATATATATATATATATATATATATATATATATATATATATATATATATATATATATATATATATATATATATATATATATATATATATATATATATATATATATATATATATATATATATATATATATATATATATATATATATATATATATATATATATATATATATATATATATATATATATATATATATATATATATATATATATATATATATATATATATATATATATATATATATATATATATATATATATATATATATATATATATATATATATATATATATATATATATATATATATATATATATATATATATATATATATATATATATATATATATATATATATATATATATATATATATATATATATATATATATATATATATATATATATATATATATATATATATATATATATATATATATATATATATATATATATATATATATATATATATTATATATATATATATATATATATATATATATATATATATATATATATATATATATATATATATATATATATATATATATATATATATATATATATATATATATATATATATATATATATATATATATATATATATATATATATATATATATATATATATATATATATATATATATATATATATATATATATATATATAATATACATAAGAATACTATTTTATACCTTTATAATCAGGGTAAATCAATTTAAAAAGCAAAGTACGTTTGTGACCTGATTTATATAAATTTACTTTATTTTAAGTAGTCAAAATATTTTTGTGGCCAACTGTACATTATTTAGAAATTGACTAACAATTATTAATTTTCTTTTTTACAATACGCATATGCGTCTAAACCCGTCTCTCATAAAAGCGATTTTATAAAAAAACTAAAATACTTCAAAAAAGAGCTTACACAAAAAACATTTTTTAACTCTTACTTAAATTTTACAAAAATATTTGACCTTGTGTCAGAAAAATTGTTCTGGTGCTCACGGTCGGATCGTGCCGGGTATACAATGGGGTATAGGGGCGTAGAGGAGAGTTTGGAATACAAAAAAATGCTAACCTTTTTTTGTTCCCTTATGTTCCTTAAAAGTTATGCTCTATTAAGTGGTAGAATTTAGGAAAATTTGGCTCTTTAAAAAAATAAAAAAATAATTTCAAAAAGTCATAAACATATCATTTTTCTAGTACTACTAGCTAGGTTGTGCAGGTTGCCAGTTTTAAGGATTTAAAAAAAACAGACCACTTGGGTCCCTATAGGTCCCGTTGTGTTTACTAATAGCTAACAAATTAGGCAATTATACAAAATTTATTTCGTTTGAAAATCTTTTAAAACAAAAAAGTTATAGATGTTTAAAAATCAAAAGCTTACTAAGAAATTTCTCATTTTAGCAAAATACTGAGAATTTCCATTTTGAATCTCCCTGTTCACTGTGATATAGTTGAAATAAAATTTTAATTTTTTGGCTCCCGAGGTACCTAGTGTCTACTTTGGATTTTTTTTTCCGGTTATATTTATTTATTGTATCTTCAATAAAATTTAACTAACTATAAGTAATAAAATCTTAACTCTAAAATTTGAATTTTTAAGTCCAGCCAATGACAGACAGAAATATTTGTTTCAACGGTTGGTTCTTTGGTTGTTTACGTCTCTCGTGTTCGCCTTGTCAGCCCAGTGTGGCCTCTAAAGTTAATGATGTCTCGGGCTAGGGGATTTGGGAGCAACTCAAGTTTTTTTATGTATCTTGTCACGTGTTTAGAAAACACTGTCTTAACCAGCGGCACATCTAGATCTTTGTGAATTCGCTTGTTTCTGACATACCATGGGGCTGCTGTAATCGTACGGAGTATTTTATTTTGTTGCCTTTGAATTCTTTCTACATTTGATGCCGAGGCAGTGCCCCATAACTGGATTCCGTAGGACCATATTGGTTTTAGAATGGAGTTGTATAGAAGAAGTTTACAATCTAGGCTTAGAGTAGAGTTCCTTCCAATGAGCCAATTCTTTAGAGCCGCTTTTAATTTCATTTGGGTCACCTTTGCATTTATGTGTGACTTCCATGTTAGACGACGATCAAGATGAACACCGAGATATTTTACTTCAGTGTGTTGGTGTATATTTTGGTTATTTATTTGTATAGGAGGGCAGGTTTCTTTGCACAATGTAAAAGTAATGTGTAGACATTTTTGTTCGTTAATTTTTATCCGCCATTGTTTTAGCCATTGTTCCAACTGGGGTATATAATCTTGCAGTTTGCGGGTGGCTTCTTGATGGCTCTTGTGAACACTTAGAAAAGCTGTATCATCAGCGAATGTTGATATGTGTATGTTACTGCTTACCGGCGCGTCAGAGGCATATATCAGATATAATACAGGACCGAGGATGCTGCCTTGAGGAACTCCGGCTTCAATGGGTTGCGGAGGGCTTAGAAAATTACCTTCTTTAACAACAAATTTTCGCTCAGTTAAGTAGCTTTCTAAAAATTTTAAGGATGTTTTCGGGTAAGTTTTGCTTTAGTTTATATATTAAAACTTCGTGCCATACTTTATCAAATGCCTGAGAAACATCGATGAAGAGCGCAGAACAACATTTCTTTTCTTCGAAGGTTTTTCTAACCACGTTCACGAGTCTATGTGTTTGTTCAATTGTGCTATGCTGTCTCCTAAAACCGAATTGGTGGTCTGGAATGCATCCAGTACGATTCAGTATGGGTGTTAGCTTACTCATAAGTAGATTTTCAAATAGTTTTGCCATGCTAGACAATAGGCTTATAGGCCTATAGGACTCCACCTTCGTATGATCTTTGCCTGGCTTAGGTATCATGGTAATCAGCGAAACCTTCCATTCTGCGGGATAGCATTTGAGGCGCAAAATACTGTTAAAAATAAATAGAATTATCCGTTTTGCAGTATAGGGTAGCTCTAAGAGCATTTTATTGCTTATTTTATTAGCGCCTGAAGCTTTTTTCGAGTCTAAGCCCGCAATACAGTGTTCGATCTCACAAATATTGAACCTCAAAGTAACATCTGGTATAGCGAGGACTGGTGGCAGCTCAACTATAGTATCAGACGTATTTGGAGTAAATACTTTCTGCAAGTGGTTTACAAACAGAGTACCTTTTCAGCGCCAGTTCTTGCCCAGTCTCCATTCGAAGCTCGCAATGGAGGCTTATATATCACTGCTCTTTTGAGGCCTCGGACTGCTTTCCATAGCGAATAGTCTGTTTGAGGTGTTGCGTCGAGCACATTCAGAAAGTTTTGAAGAGAAGCGATTTTTTGATATACTAGTTAGAGTTTTCAGCTGTTTAGTACATTCCCTCAGCCTAGATTTTAGCTGAGGGGATCTGTAGCGTTGCCATTCTCTACGAACTCTTCTATTTTCGGATAAAAGCCGTTCTACATCTGCTGAATAAATTTTATTATGTCTCACCTGAAGATTTGTAGTACTAGCATTTAGAGCAGCTTGCTTAAGGTTTGCCTCAAACATTATAATAGGGTCATCTATGTCAGCAGGCGTTTTTTATGGAATATTTTCTGTGCAATGAGCACTCAAATATATTTTGTATTTCAACCAATTTATACGTGTGGTTGTCATCGTTAAATCACAAGTGGGTGAAGAAGGTTTATGTGAGTATATAGTGACAATAGTTGGTGAGTGATCTGAAGACAAATCTAAAGATGCTTCAACTTGGATCATTTCGCTGGGCACACCCTTTACCACTCTAAAATCAATAACATCAGGTATGCGACCCTTTGGTGTGATGAGGCGAGATCCCCAGAACGTGTGCTTAGCGTTGTAATCACCGGCGGCCAAAAAGCGTGGGCCTAGTGAATTAAAAAATCTACTATATTGATTTTCTGTAATTGAGTACCTGGGAGGAGAGTAAATTGATGAAAAGCTTCAATGCAGATGTTAGTTGCGCCAACCAAGATAGTCTTCACAATGATCACTCATTAAGTAGTGTTTTAATCGTGATTTTATTAGTATACCCGATCCACCACAAGCTCTACCTTGGGGGTCCTTTGTTTCGTACAGAGTATATCCGTTGATTTTAAAAAAGCTTCTAGCCGTCAAATGCGTCTCAGAGATAAGCATAACATCAATTTGTTTATCCATCATGAAGTATTCTAGTTCGTTTTTATGTTGGCGGATGCCGTTTGTGTTCCAGAAACAGATTTTTAGGTTCATGGTTTGTTTAATGCAGCCTGGAATAATGTAGACTGCATTTTCAACACTTCCTGCATCATGCAGGTCATGTTGGTGGTAAAAAATATTTACAGTTTGTATTAAATTTTCTATTGAAGCCTCAATTCGATCAAAATTGAAACCAGTGCTTTCGTTGGCAAGAGGCCGTTTTCGAGCTGTAGGCTGATTAGACTTCAAAGCATTTGCGTATGAGAACTGCTGTTTGGTATATTTTGCGCTATGGGCTGGTTTGCCTTAAAAATGTTGGCGTATGAAGGCCGGCTGGTTGGCGCAACTGGGGATAATTTTTATTGTCGAAAGTAATAGGTTGAGCATAGGTGTGATTTCGTCTGTTAGACAAAGACTGCTTAACATGTACATAGACAGGGCAGCCCCTGTAGTTTGCAGTGTGATTTTCATGGCAATTGCTACACTTTTTAATTTTGGAATCATCTTTTGGCTTATCACAATTGGCAGTGCTGTGTAGTTCACCACAGACGCCACAAACAGTGCGCAACTTGCAATATGTTTTGGTATGGCCATATTCTTGGCAATTCAGGCATTTAATGGGCCCTGCTCTTTTGTGAGGTTCCTCTACGGTAACTCGTCGGTGCAGCAAATCTTAAGCTATAAATGGGGTGTACTTCATTCTTTTTTAATTTCATGTCACCTGGTTCCAGTTCCACACGAAATAGTGGTTGGGGGACTCGCTCTCTATTTTTAATGTTAGTAACATTTTTCACTTTAAAATTATTGTTTAGTAGACCCGCTTTTACCTCTTCTGGATCCACGTATGAATCGATGCCTTTTATCACTACCTGGAGGCCTCTTGCACTTTTCAATTGGCAGGTGTAAAAATTTTTGTTTTGTGTTTCAAACTCCGAAACTATGAGCGGTAATGTTTTTCTTCATTTACTTGGATTTTTGTCTCATTAATCGCGCCGCGTTTTATCGGGATTACGTAAAACGCCTCTTCACCGATTAATTGTACTAGCATTTTAACTAGCTTATTTGAGTTTTTCTCTTTTAAGTATATTGGGGGCGGCTGGCTTGACCTGATAATGGTGATTTCGTCTTCGTCGTTTTGTAGAAGTGAAACCCGATTTGCAGAAAGCGCCGCATCAGATTTACCATCTTTGGCCATTTTCGCCAATGGAGCGAAGTTTTTCGATCTTGGACTTCTTTGTCTTTTTTTATTATTTACCACTTTAAAATAACGATCAAGATTAATACCCTTTGGGATTTTCTGAATTATTTTCTATGGGGCCACTTTCTGTCGTTTTTCTTCTTGGGCTTGATGTTGGCTCATATTGTTGGCACTTGTGCTTTGCTGTGAAGCTGGTTTCAAAAAATTTACTTTTATATTACGATCTGTCAGAGACATTGAATTTGAGCGTACCCGTGTACGCAAGTGTAAATTTTTGTTTACTGGGTTATCACATTCTGCAGCAACAACAGTAACGTAGGCATTGCTGTTGTTTGTTGTTGTTTTGGTACTCATTTGGTACGAGTACCAAATATGTTTGTTGTTTGTGTGCTTACTTGCTTATGAGTTTATAATTTACTTTACAAAAAGAAATTAAAAATGTATAGGTACGTAAAATATTAAACAAAACGGTGTTTGTTAATACTTTGTTGTTGCGAATATTTGTCTTTTTTTTTTATATTATATATTTTTATATTGTTTATTTTGTTCACCGACGGCAAATTAATGCTTGTTTCTACTTCGAAAGTAAGTTGCGTAAAATGGTCCTCTGTGCGCCGGTAGAGTTGTAAAAGTATGGACTATTTGGGTATTGAGTACTCAATACCGTTCGTTTTTTTTTGAGTGCTCGATACTAAAAAGTAGTTACTCAATACTTTCAGAGTTGGGTTTTCCAGCAACATAGATTGAAAAGTATGTATGAAGCTGATTAAAAAATTAAAATTTAAAGCAAAAGAAATTACTGAGTTACAAATATGTATAAGCTTTATGTAATAAAAATATAATAAAAATGTATATTTTATTGCTAAAAAGCTAATAATTTTCACGTATAAGATTGCAGTTTTTGATTTTTCATTTAATTTCATTCATCAATTCAAGAATACCGTTAAAGTATTGAGTAGTATCGAGTCAATAATTAATAAGTATCGAGTATTCAAAAGTATCGAAATTTTACAACTCTAGTCGCCGGCGCCATGAAAAAATGCCAGCTGTTTTTGATAGCTACGCGTGACAAATTATATTATATTTTCAGTGTTATCGATAAATGTGTCTTGAATTATTTTTTTCTATCTTTTTTATTAAAAAACGTTTTTTAATAAAGTTTACAAATATTTTCAGGAATAAAATGCATGAAAACTAATTTTTTTACCACAATTTGTTCATGAACAATATTTGCATTGCAGCTATCGACTACTTTTACGTACTTTGTCTTATCTCTGTTATGTTTATTAATTGTATCAATTTATTAAGCAAGTGCAGTGGATGTATAAACTTAGTGAATGCAATGGATGCATAAACTCAATGAATTCCACAAATTCTTTTTCAATCTGAATTTTGCATTTTATTTTTGCAAAAGCTATTTTTAATTTACAAAAATGTTTACAATACAGCTGATCAAAACAAAAAAAGTCTATGCAAAAAAAGCGTTGCATGTAACTTGAATTTAGCAATGCGTCAAAAGCACAAAACGCGCAACGCGAGAACCGTGTGGTGTGGACTTTCAGCTGAAGAATGTTCAACTTCTTGCGAGGTACGCGCGTCGCAAACTTCTCTTTGTAACTTGCCTTATGAAAACACACTATTTCAACTTTATTTGACAGAAGTCTGTATCGCATTAGCGCATTGTACGCGTGCTATGTACCTTCACCTTAAACCTGCTTCTCGCGTCCGACGCGTTTTACGCTTTGTGGTATGTAACTCCTCACATACAATTAACTGATTCTACTTTTTTGACTTTTTTGTAACGCGTGTTATGGACTTTCAGCTTAAAAATTTTTTAAATTGTTTAATTATGTAAAGGGTTTTTCAACAAGAACTTTGTTTTCAAACAGGGGTATATTGAAATAACATGACAGTTTTGACATTTTACTTGTTGACATATCAGTAGTAGAAGATTTGGTATTAAAATATTAGCATTCCACTAGGAAAAAGGGTGGATCTGTAAAAACTGCATTTCATAAAATTTATGATATTTTCGTTCAACATATGAGTCGATTATGAATATCAACCGAACTTCAGTGAGTTGCCAACCGGCAACTGAAAATTTGTGGTTGCCAGAAAGGCACTAAATAGCAACTGAAATTAACAGCACTCAGTTGCCATTTGCCAACCGTAATTCCCTTTTGTAGCAACTGGCAACCCAACTGAGGTTCGTTTGCCATCCACAATCGACCCAATAATCGTCCTTCTGAGACCGCGTTTGTACATTTTCAAAGCATGTCTATACAAAGTAGATGCAAGACTACGCTTAAGCTGAAAGTCCATAACACGCGTTTCGTGCGCTGCACGTTTTGTGTGTTTCATGCTTTAGACGCCTTTCTAAACTCAAGTTACATGCAACGCTGTTTATGTTTTGATCAGCTTAGTGTAAATATTTTTATTAAATAAAAATAATTTTTGCAAAAATGTTAATTGAAATTGAAATGTTAAAAGAATTTTTAGAATTTGTTGAGTTTATAAATATAATATTTTGTAGAACAAGGGCATACTCAAAGCTCCAAAATAAAACGAGACGGTTTTGGGTGCGTCCCTTGTTGTTTCCTCGAAATATTTTCCAAAAATATAAAAAGAAAAAGAAAAAGGGTTTAAAAAATTTGTTTTTTCAAAATCAAGGGGTTTTATTTTATTCCAAATTTGAGGGGTTTCACGTACGTACCGTACTTTTGGGTTTACAAAATGTAAGTAAGAGTATTATTACAAGAAAACAGTATAGAGAAACATTACAACAACTTAACGAATAAAACATAGAAACGTCCACTGAACAGTAATCAGGGGACGTTTACACTATGCGCGTAAACATCCCGCCCCCCTTGCTATACTGCAACAACGAGGGCTAAGGAATACGCGGGGAAACTAGCGTCTGAAAACAAAAGTACAAGAAAAGAGTATATTTCATTTTTTTTCAAAGATAATTCATTTTAACAATTCAAGAAATGATAAATATATACAAAGAAAAAAATAAATAAAAAATTAATCAAAAATACATAGCTATATGGATCACACGATCCGCCCGGACATCACGTTGATGACGATAGTCGCCGGTTGATTTGCTCCAGAGAATTGCTGGTGTTGTCCTTGGGTTGAAGGATGTTGAGACGGTTGCAATAGTTGTTGTTGTTGTTGAGCGGGTTGTTGACATTGCTGCTGGTGATGGCAACACTGATGGCATTGACCGGCCCCTTTAGCATTCTTGCGCTTTTTACTTCTCCTCTTATTCTTCTTCTTCGATGGTTCGGCAGTCCCTTTTGGGTCGGATTTTTTACCCTTATGCCTATGGAGGAATGTGTGGTGCTCGGCCTTGCACTCAAGGCACCGTTCACGGCTCGTGCATTTGTCCCGCATGTGAGAGTGGGCAAGACAATTGAAGCAGTACTTCAACCGCTTCACAGTTTTCCACCGTTCTTTCACCGACATCTTTCTAAACTTGGCACATTTTCGGAGTGGATGTTCGCTTTTGCACAGCCGACAGTCCCGTAACAGTTCAGCACGAGGGGTTTTGGGCTCTGGTGTGTAGGTGATCTCCATGGGTTCGCGATGAACCTCAAGACGACGGGATGCACTCGACATTTTGCTAAAGGGGGTGAAATAGATAGGAAAGGGAAGAAAAAGAAAAGGGAATTAGTGAGTTTCTGACCTGGGTAAGAGAACAAGCTTCACGATAGGCCGGGTGAAAACGCCTGAAGCTGTTCTCACGTCCGCAGTACGGACCTTAGAGTCATGCCCTACGTAAGTCTTCTCTATTCGTCCGAGTCGCCATTCATTAGGGGGTAAATTATCCTGACGGATAACAACTAAGTCACCTACTTCAAAGTCTTTCTGGGGGTGTTTCCACTTCACTCGACGATGTAGCTATTTGAGGTATTCTTCTTTCCACCGCTGGGCGAAATGGTGGTGAAGAATTTTAAGTTTTTGCCACCTATTGGCAACACTTAAAGAGAGATCAGCATGATCGGGTTCGGGGGGTGACATAAGAGGCGCACCAATCAGAAAGTGACCTGGCGTTAAAGGGACTAAATCAGACGGGTCATCGGTCATGGCAGTTAACGGTCTTGAGTTCAAGCAAGCTTCTATGCGGGTTAACATAGTTGTAAATTCCTCAAAGGTAAATTTCTGAACACCAGAAATTTCACGTAAATGAGTTTTGACGCTCTTTACGCCGGCTTCCCATAAGCCGCCCATGTGAGGAGCACCGGGGGGAATAAAATGCCACTCAACAGGCTGAAAACTGTTCCGTACAAGTACCTTCCTTTTTATTTCAGATAAAAACTGCTTTCGGTCCACCTCGAGTAAATTAGCAGCACCGACAAATGCAGTTCCGTTATCGGAATATAAGTGAGAAGGACATCCACGACGTGAGAAGAAACGTGTAAAAGCCGCAAGGAATGTTTCCATCGACATATCACCAGTTGCCTCTAAATGAATGGCTTTTGTTGCGATGCAAACAAAAATGAGAACATAACCTTTTGTAATTCGGCAACGCCTACCAGTGTAGGATTTTATGTCGAACGGGCCTGCGAAATCTAAGCCTGTATGGGTAAACGGCCTCGACATAGAGCATCGTTCAGGGGGTAATGCAGCCATAATTTGCTGACCAGACTTCTTTCGGTAAATAGTGCATTCCTTACAATTATTAATCACAGTACGGATCAGATTTTTTAGCTTGGGGATCCAGAATTCACTTCTAATTAAACGGAGCATTAACGAATGACCGCCATGAGCAGAGCACCTTTTCACATGTTCAACAAACAAGCGAGCAAAACGGGCAGAATAGGGTAAAATGTTAGGGTATCGCTCATCGTATGTCAAACTATTTGATCTAGCCAGTCGACCATTTATTCTTACAAAGCCATTTGAGTCGATAAAAGGGTTTAAAGTGAGCAAGCTGCTTTTTGAAGATACGGGTATACCTTTTGAAAGCTGGGTATATTCGGGTATAAAATTCCGCTGACATACTAAAATCAAACAATCTCGAGTGAATTTCACTTCTGACTGAGTTAAGTCTAAGGTATCATATGAGCATTTGCGGGTTCTCAAATACTGTAAACACCTGAACCAATACGAAATAATTCGCATTGCATGGGGTAAATCTGAAAATCGTTCGAGTACGTCGTACGGGCGTTCGAGCTGAACAGAAAATGACTGAACTTCAAGGTGTTGGTGTTCAATAGGGGTATGTTGTGGCCAGCACTCCCGAGGTTGTCTTAACCACGCAGGACCGTGCCACCAAAGAGAATTATCAATTAGATCTCGTGCAAGAGTTCCGCGACTTGCCAAATCGGCAGGGTTGTCTTTGGAATCTACATGTGACCAATTCTCATTACCAACTTTATTCACGATCAACGCTACTCTATTCTTAACAAAGGTCGGCCAATGGCACAGGGGTTTCTTAAGCCAGGATAAAACAATAGTAGAATCAGTCCATAGATAAACCTTACTCCTGTCTAGGTTTAATTGGGTACATAATGATTCTACCATTTTTGCCATCAAAGGCGCCCCGCAAAGTTCCAAACGGGGTAATGTTTCAGCTATTACGGGAGCTACCTTCGTTTTTGACGCGAGCAAATGCGCCGTAATTGCACTGGATGCTATATTTCGAATATACAGAGCAGCGCCGTATGCCTTTTTTTTTTTTAAGGTTGAGGCTGAGAAACTTCACCTGTGACAATCCACCCGAACACGGTTCTTTGGGCGATCAGGTTGCCATTTGGATGTATCTTGACATCCGTACTTAAAATTTTTGGATACACATTTCCTCCAAAGAGTATATCCATACGGGTACACATAACGTCGGTCAGTGTAATGTCGGGGAAAGTTGAGGTTACAATATCAGAGATATTACATGAGGGCAACTGACCGGTAATTTTCTCTACAACATACGCAGAAACTCTAAGTTTGAAACTGGGGTCGACCGGTGAACCGACCGGAAAAACACACATCGTAGAAGATTTACCAGCTAAGCAGTCCATCATTCCTGTGACACTTGTCGTCGGCACAGAAAATGTGGGAATAGCAAGCTTCCTTTGTAACCTCCTTGAAATAAAGGTACCTTGCGAACCAGGGTCAACTAGGGCTCGGGCCGCCCATCTAATATCGTTTATATGCACTATACAAACTGCTGAGCCCAAAAGGACTGTTGAATTGGGGTTCGAATTGAGTTGTGCGGAATAAGTCTGTAAATTATGAGCCGATGCAGAAGTTGAAGGGCTAAAATTAAGCGGGGGTTGAGAATGTGTGCTAACTGAATTTGAGTTTGTGTGCATTAGGTGTTGCGATGAAGCCGCAGTCGTACCAGATGCTATAGGCTGGGGTGAATTACCGGCAGACATATGTGACCTCATATCTCTATGAAGCAAGGAGTGATGTTTCTGCTTACAGAGTGAGCACACATGAACACTGTTACAATTTCTGAACTCGTGCGAGGTTGCCAAACAGTTCGAACAACACTATAGTCGCTTCACTGTTGACATTCTTTCATCAACACTCTGGCTCAAAAATTTGGGACAAAGTCGAATGGGGTGAGAACCTTGACAAAGAAAACAACGACAAACCGTAGGAGTAGAGCTGGTTTTTGTCGCAAAACTTTGAATTTTTCTATTGTCATTGGATGATTTTTTAAAAGAAATAACCCAAATTTTACGTTATTTCTGACATTGGCAGTTGTGGGATATTTGTTCGGGTTTTGAACGGTGTTTAAATGAGACTGCCTTATGTCGGAAATGGATTCTAGGGTTTTGAAATGCGCTGCCAAAAAAGCATCCATGTCACTCCATTTAGGGGAAGTTTTACAAAGTTTTTTAGATTGTTCCCAAAGACCCAGAGTGTTTTCGGGTAACTTGGTAGCACAAATATATACCAGCATTACGTGGTAGAATATTTCAGGGGTTACTTCAAGTAGAGTAAGATTCGTAATGCAATCATTTATCGTTCTCTGCAAATTTTTAATATTCGCGCCTGATTCTTGCGAAATCGCTTTAATATTTAACAGAGCTCGAAGCTGTTCGTTTATAAGGGCATCTTTATTCTCATATGTGTCGACCAACCTTTTCCATGCGACTTCGTAACCGTCGTTGGTCAGCGGCACAGTTTGTATGGTATCATGTGCGTCTTTAGCAGTTTTCTGCAATAGATAGTACAATTTACCATACAAAGCGGAGAACATATCCCGAAATGAGGGCCAGCTCTTATAGTCTCCATAGAATATTGGGGTGTCGCAAGGGGGTAAGTTAATCATAGGCGCGGATTGCGCAATCGACTTTTCGGCCTGAACTGGCACTTTAAGTTGCTCTAGGAGACCAGTTAGAAGAGACATCCCCCGGGTGTATGTGCCGTAAGATTTAAGGTACTTGGATTTTAGTTCCTTAACCTCAGGACTTTTAACCATTTCAGCTTCAATCAACAAAGAGTCATATGTTGACCGAACAGCTTCCCATAACCGATTGAGCTCTTTCTCATGACTACTCACAGAACCGAGTCGGTGTTCTGCTACGGGTATTATGGACAGATATGCCTCAAATTCTGCCAAACGATTGGCATTGCGGATAAACGTAGTCAGATCCATTTTTGATCTCAAAAGGTAGGGGGAATTTTTAAAAGAATTTATTTTAAAAACGGGTAAAAATAAGACTATTTGAGATCAACACCGAAAAAACCGATAAAATTTGTTTTCCGTATAAAAAGAACGATAAATGATTCTTTAAATTACGTAGCACAAGTAAATAAAACTTACGAAATACCGAATAAATGAGAATTTAAACAAACGGAAGGGTTCTTTGACGTATGAGTTCAAAGAAAAGTTTATAAAATAAATTTATATAAAATCAAATATAAATCGATGGGTATATAGGGTTAAAAAAGATAAAAATAAAATATAACAAAGTTATTTCCACAATCAGATTCCTCTTGTAATAATTTGGTTAAATTAACAAAAGAAAACCCGGGTTATATTTGCGAAATTGGCAAAAATTTCAGGTTAAAATTACTTAAATAAGGAATTCTCCAACTGTAAAAACGCTTTGTTAATTTAAAAGGTATAAAAAATACTTTAACACTAGCACTGCTGTGAAATAGACACGGATACTCACAACGGGTTAATCGAATATTTTATAATCACAAAAAGAATTTATTGTGGTAAAAATTGTTAAGTAAGTTGCACAATAAATAGGATAAAATTAAAAAAGAGTAAAAAAATCACTTCCGCACAATAAATTAAATAGTAACCGGTTCTTCGCACGATTAAAAAAGTTGCAGCACTAGTGTAAGGTTGTGTGTGTGTGTGACAATATAAAGAAAAGAAAACAAACCAACAAACACAAGAGTAACTAGTGGTGGTTTCTCTTATTTAGAAAATATAAGACACTCACTCACTGTCACTGGGATTAAAGGGTTTTAATTTTTTTGCTGTGCTTTTGCTTTTAATTATTTACACAAATCACAATATTAAATTAATTATTTTATTCGTATGTCCGTCCCTTTTTTTGTTTACAATTAAACCAACGAGTAAAAAAAAACAAACGAATAAAATAAATCGACTAATTTAATCTTCTTTTATTCTCTTTTAAGCACAATTGGGTAAAAAAACAAAAAGCTTTTGTTAACAGAGTAGTTAACAGATAATTAAAGCGCGCATAAAAAACAGCAAGAACACTTTTAATTTAGCAAATATCACTTTAAAATAGAATGTATAAAAGTTTATGGATATATGTACATATGTATTTATATATTTTCTTTTATACAAAAAAATAGGGTAAAATATAAAAAATTGAGGATATTTTTATTCAAAAATGATCTTTTTATAGAGGGGGAGAAGCACACGCGAAATAAGGATAAAAAAGCGAGTAAAACAAACAAATAATAAGCAATTTGCAAAAAAAATTCACACTTGTGTTTTGCCGACGGCAAAATGATTTTACCACTTGTTGGTGTTTTCTTTTAGCACAAAGGGTTTGAAGTTTCTAATTTCTTTTTTATATTGTCACTTTTATTTTTATTCCACAAAAAATTAAAAAACACACAACAGCTTGTTTAACAATGGGTATGAAATAAGGGTTGGATTTGGATGATCGATGAAATGATCGCTGATGAAAAAATTTGTGGTTAGGGTGAAAAGGGCACTTGATGTCCTGAAAATAAAATATTCTCGTGAAAATATTCCAAGGACTCGGGGGGTTTAATCCGGTTCGAAGGACCAAAATGTTTCCTCGAAATATTTTCCAAAAATATAAAAAGAAAAAGGGTTTAAAAAATTTGTTTTTTCAAAATCAAGGGGGTTTTATTCCATTCCAAATTTGAGGGGTTTCACGTACGTACCGTACTTTTGGGTTTACAAAATGTAAGTAAGAGTATTAGAAGAAAACAGTATAGAGAAACATTACAACAACTTAACGAATAAAACATAGAAACGTCCACTGAACAGTAATCAGGGGACGTTTACACTATGCGCGTAAACACTTGTATTTGGAACGGGAAGTGAGTGGTTTTTTGAACTCAGCGAGAGCTATTCCAATACATTGACTTTAATGTAAATTTAATTGTGTCAGTACAATTTTGAATAAAGTATAAAGATAAATTGATAAAATGAATAAACATAACAGAGATGAAACTTATTACATAAAATTAATCGATAAATAAAATGAACATTTTGTTGATGAAAGAATTGTGTTAAAAAATTCATTTTAATGTATTTTATTCTTGAAAACATTTGTAAACTCTATTGCGATAGGGTTTTTTTTATTAAAGACTTCTTTTTTGTAAAAAATTAAAAAAATAATCCACCATACAAACATATTTATCGATAACATTGAAAATATAATATAATTTGTCATCCCTGGCTATCAAAAACAGCTGTCATTTTTTCATGGTGCATGCGACGCATACAAAAGTAGAAAGTAAAGCTACTTTTCGCGTCAAGCGTTTTACGCTTTGTGCTATGTAACTCGTGACATACATTTACACTGATTCTATTTTTTTGACAGCCGCTTATAACGCGTTACCGTGTGTAACGCGTGCTATAGACTTTCACCTTTACACCAATATGCGCGTTCCTATTTTGTTTGAAAACATTTAGATTTACTGTTAAACTCAGCAGATTCAATAAAGCAAAAACGTATTTGTCTTCAATAAGAAAAAATTTTATTTACACACTCCTATACGAAAATTAGATATAAATTTATAGCAAGCACGAAATGTACGTAAAAATTGAAAACATTAACAACAGAAAATGATAACAAAAACAGAACAGTTTATTAAATATTTGAGTGTTGTTAAATAGAAGCATAACCATGTTAAAAAAATTAAATATAATTATTTTGGCAACAATTGCATTGCAAATTGTTCAGAGCAGCAAAAGAAGCTGATTTTAAGTGGTGTTAAAAACAACTTCAGCTAGTTTTAAGTTTAATACAGGCTTTTGCGCGTAAAGTATGGTTTTTCATGTATATACTATATCAAAATAGTATATTTAATTAAAGTTATCTTTAGAACTCATAAAGCATACTTTTTTGATGACTATGAGTATGGGTTATTGTATGTAAAGTTAGACACATCGTAAATAATACATATGTACATATGTATATGAAAATTTTATAATTTTGAGGTAGGCGATCTTTCTTGAATACAAATTAGAATAACAACTAACCAAACCACACAAAAAATTCAACAGCTAAAGTAACAAACTTATTTCAATGCCGAACTATAAAAATACAACTGCATAAAATAGAACATAATTTTCATACAAAGATACTAAATCTTGAAATTTCACAAACAAACATAGATTTGAAATTAATTAAGAGAAAACTGTACCATCTTAGATTAGGTCTACAAAACTTTGTTACAACAGACGATTTTGAAACATTTGTCAGAAACCAAGCTGAGAGGGTTAAACATATAGCATCAAACAAAAAGGGAACGCAAATAAGGAAGTTAAATATACTGAAAGAACAACTTTTTAATAGAGAAGACCTAAAATTCAACGAGAACTGGTTTGAAAACAAAACAAATATAGAAATTCCTTGGGAAAGCCAATGGCTATTGTCTCTGGGGAAAATTTTTTCTTTACCCGTAAATCGACAAAGTTTTTCGCCCCTTGAAATTATAGCTGATGTTGAAGAGTGCATACAAAGAATGGATGACAATACAAATGGAGAAAAGGAGGTGAGAAGAACTAATTTAGCAAATATGGTAACCTTTTTTAAAAGAAATATAAAAAACAAACCTCGAGAAAAAATGATTTTAGCTATTTTCGAAAAAACAAAAAATTGTTTAAAGAAACATAAGGATATCATCATAACACAGGCGGACAAGGGGAACAAAACAGTTGCAATTTATAAACAGGAGTACCATGCTAAAATGCGGAGCTTATTAGAAGATAAAGAAATATATAGAGTTATAGGAACAGACCCCACTACAAAACTAATAAAAACAAATAACAAAATCGTTTCGGAGCTACATAAAAAAGGATATATAGACAACTTGCAAAAATGTAAGCTTACTTGCTCCGCTGGTAATGCACCAAGAATTTATGGATTACCAAAAATACACAAAAACAATATGCCTTTGAGACCGATAGTATCGTCAGTTCAAGTGCCTGCTACCAACTAAGCAAATACGTAGGACAGATTCTTAAAAATATAATTTCTGAGAAATACAACGTAAAAAACTCTTTTCAGCTAAAAACCCAATTACAAAATATAACACTAGAAGAAAAAGATTTATTAGTATCGTTTGACGTAGTATCTCTATTTACAAACATCCCTATACGCAAAGCTATAAACAATATAATTGATAAATGGGAATCTATTAAAACAAACACCACAATTCCACGCTCCAAATTCCTCGATATATTACAGTTTTGCCTATATGACAACAATTATTTTATATATGAGAAGGAAGTATATAGCCAAATCTTCGGCATGCCCATGGGAAACCCTCTTTCGCCCACAATTGCAGATATTGTGCTAGACAACTTACTAGACGTAGCAATAGCTGAATTAAAACTCAAAAGAATTTACATAAAATACATAGCTAAATATGTAGATGATATCTTAGCTATCATAAATATTGACGACAAAGATGAGATACTAGAAACTCTCAACAAATACCACCCAAAAATCAAATTCACTGTAGAGGTTGAAAAAAAATAGTGAATTAGCATATCTTGACACAAAACTACACAGAACTGAAAATAAAATAATATTTGACTGGTATGCAAAAGACTCATCATCCGGCAGAATAATCAACTTCAACGCAACGCAGCCAAAAAATCAAATTATTAGCACGGCAAAAAATTTTGTCCAAAGAGTACAGGACATCAGCGACAAAAAATTTTACGCAAAAAACATCCAAAAAATCACTAATATATTAATAAGCAATAGTTTTCCCACAGGATTAATTAAATCTCTAATTAAATCCTACAAACCTACAAAAAACAACGAACTTGGCAACCACAACCAAGATAAACGTTCTTATAGTGTAAAATATATTCCCGGCCTTACTGACAACAAAAACATTAAAACAACAATAGATAAAATGGATATACATTTTGCTTACAAACCAAATAAAACATTAAATTCAATATTTACAAAAACAAAAACACCAGTACATAAACTACAACAAAACAACGTCGTGTATGAAATACCCTGTAAAGGCAACGACATGAACAGCTGTAATCTTTTGTACATTGGTACAACAAAAAGAAGTTTGGAAATAAGAGTAGGTGAGCATAAAGCTGATATAAACAAAAACAAAGAAAGCACTGCTCTGTCACAACACATACTACAAACACAACATAAACCAGATTTTGACAATATAAAAATACTGGACAAAATAAACAACACTAGAAAAAGATACATAACAGAAAGCTTAAGAATTCAACAGAAGATAAACAAAACAATGAATATTAAAGAGGACACGGATAATTTAAGCGCCAGTTACAAAATTGCAATAACATAAACAGGCTGTGATACTAAAACGAATTATTTTAAATTTGTGAGTTTAAAGTTAAAAAAGTATTTAAAAACTTTTAATGTAAAAAATTTTATATACATGTGAGTTACTAATTGTAAAAATTTCAATAATTTTTTAGAAATGAGTTGATGTTTTGTTTTTTTATTAAATAGACGAAAATCCCTTGAAAAAGTGAACATAAAATTCACGAAACGTCGGGACAATATGAAATAAAACTTGCATTTTTATTTACATACAACACGGTAGGCCAGTAGCTTATATTACAAATCAAATAACAACAACTAATATCTTTGAACTGTCTGTAAATGAAGCTTTATCTACAAAATATTTAAATAGCAGAAATAAAAATACAACTGCTTGTATATAAGGATTTTTTAGTTAAAATATCTGTAAACAGTAGAAATAAAGTTAATTTCAATGTACTTGTGGCAATTTTTTATCAATTTAGTTGAATTTGTTCATTGCACGAACTTGTCAGGTATTATTATTATATTTGACACATAACATTTCGACTGTAACCGTTATGATTAGAAGTGTAACCTTTATGAGTGTAACCTTTATGATTATAAGGTGAAAAATTTTCTGCCACCCAATTAGAAGGAAAGGGTTCCAGCCCACTTTGGTCCAATAATAATGGTCCCTTTGTGATACCTGTAAAGAAAAAGAAGGGGGAATAGGACAGAATAGTAGATAGGGTGAAAGGAGAGAAGTTGATAAAGAAATTAGAAGATGGTTAGAAGAGAAGAGAGAGAGGTTAGGCGTACGGAGTTCCGTGCAGGAAGGGTCGTTCGTGAATTAAAACGCCATTAGGGTAGTCAGCGAATGAAGCACCGGCTGCTACTGATGAAGGAACTTATGTTCTTGAGCTCCATTTCTGAGAACTCGGAGAGGCTACCGAAGAATCTTTTGCCCAGAAAGCGAAGGCATTGGTCCTCCAGAGCTGGGCAAGGTCATACCAGGTGCATTATATTCTCTTCTTCTTCTACACCATTACAGCTTGAGCAGTAATCTTTGTAGGGAGTACACATACATCTAGCGTAGGTTCCAAAGGTGTAGTGCCACGTGACCGTGGCCATGAGGTTGCGCAGGTGTGGTTTTGTGAAATTTAGAAGCTGCTTAGTTCTGTTTGAGTCAAGGAGATGCCAGATTGCGCTCGCAGTAGAGCAGGTTGGTTCTTTGTACCATCTGGTTTGAGCCAACTGCATGAGGGCAGCATCAAGATGAGAGTGGGAGACCGCAGAGATTGTCAATATCGACGTCCCGAAGTAAGGCTCCCTTAGCCAGATCATCCGCAATGATGTTGCCTGAAACGGACTCGTGGCCGCGTACTCATTTTAGGGTGATGCCTAAATTGCTCACCATCGTGTTAAATGCTGTGCGGCATTCCAGGACTAGGCTGGATGTGGTGTATACACCAGTGAGAACTTTGATCGCCGGTTGGTAGCTGGACATCACTATTTGATATCCGATAAAACCTTAGCCAGTACATTGCTCTTTTGATGACAGATATTTCTGCTTGTAGGATGCTACATTCGTCCGGGAGTCTGAAAGACATTCTGATCCCGAACTCCGCCATGTAGACACCCCCGCCAACTCTCGTTTTCCATTTAGAGCCATCGGTGTAGATGTGTATGGCGCCGTGTGGTGCTGGGGAGAAGTCCCCCGTCAAGGAGTATCGAAATTGTCTCCTGAAGGAGGGCTTTGGAGTGTAGCAGTCTATGAGACCCGGAATAGTATCAGTAGTCTCTAAAATGCTAGCATGACCCCATGGTCGATGGTTCCATGCGCCGAGCTGTTTGGCTAATTCCTGCTAGTAAAAATTTTACGAGCAAAAACTTGCAACAAATATTTTTTCTCTCAACTTTTTATGCTCTTTTTTCACTCTCTCGTTGCTAGTTTTTCGAGTACGTGAACACTTTACAGTAACAAATAGTAACAACTTTCAGTTATTGAACAGACCTAGTTTCTCTTAAATCATAATGTGCATTAAAGTGGTTCGGCCTCCATACAAAATAAAAAAGTTGAGCCAGTCACCCCCTAGGATCAAAGATTAGTTGAGAAAAATGTCAGAAATATTTTTTTTTGCCACGCCCCTGGATACCGCCCTTTTAGTTTTTGTACACTGCGTTGCCATTTATGGTTCAATAATAACATTGCATATCGTTATTCATGGCTTGAGTATGGCTTCATTTTCGCCTCTGATGACTTTTTAACCCGACATCAAATTCAGGGCGCCACTTATGATATCTCGGATCCTTCCCCTCTTATATCCACTTGTTTGCACATGACAAGAAAGCCCTTCTAGAAGTTATTATATCTAGTTTTTATGCCAAGCCCCAGTAGTAAGCCCCTTTTTTATTTTCACATATATATTGCATTTAAGCCCGGTCGATCAATATATAAAACAAAACAAATTTGCACCAGTCACTCCTAAGAATAAAAGCTATGTCAATAACATTACTAGAACTGTACAAAAATTTTTTTGCCAAGCTCCAAAATATAGCACTGGTTTTTTATATACGGCAAGCGATATATTATGTATGAGTAAAGGAAATATTTACTTAATTCAGGGGCGTGGCATAAAAGTGACTATGCTAAAAAGTAAACATACAATGTTTTAGAAGGGCTTTCTTGCCACGTGAAAAAAATGGACATAAGAAGGGAAGGATCCGAGATGTCATAAGTTGTGCCCAGAATTCGATGTCGGATTAAAAAGTCACTAGAGCCAAACATTAAGTGACAGCCAAGCTATAAATAACGATATGAAACATGATGAAGTCGGACTTTAAATGGCGGCGCTATGTGTAAAACACAAAATTGCTACATTTTTGGCTGTGGCAAAAATATTTTTTACAGTCATAGAAACGTCATTGATGTACCCTTCATTCTACGATGTAATTTCTTATTTTAATTTGTTTAACCTGATTTTATGTAGTATGTATTTAAAAAAGAAAAAGGGGCTTACCTTCGGGGCGTGGCATAAAAGTGAGAATGTTAAAATATAGACATACTAAGTTTCAGGAGAGCTTTCTTGCCACGTGCAAAAAATTTTACATTTGGGGGGAAGGATTCGAGATGTCACAGGTGGCGCCCTGAATTTGATGTCGGATTAAAAATTTACCAAAGCAAAAATGTAGCTATAGTCATGCCATGAACAACGATATGCATTATGTTATGATCGGACTACAAATGGCGGTCCAGCGTACAAAAAATTAAAAGGGCGGTATCCAGGGGCGTGACAAAAAATTTAAAAAAATATTTTGGGAATTGTTTCCAACTAATCTTTAATCCTAGGGGGTGACCGGGCCAACTTTTTTTTCGAACCACCTTAATGTGCATTCCCGTAAGATGAGGGTTGTCATCATTTTTTAAGCGTGTTATATTAAATTCGCGTAAAAATAAAACGCGCAATTAAAAAAAATGGTTACTATTATTCAGATATGTGCTGGAAATCGATTCCGAAAACGAAGCAGTTTTGAAAGATGGTTTTTAATATATTTCTTTATTATAAACAATTTTATCACAAATACTATAAAAATACATACATATGTATCTCTATTACAAAAGAGTTTTATCACAAACATTATAAAAATTTAATGAAAAGTGCGTTAAAAGTGCTTCGTTTTCAAAACCGAAATGAAGTACCGCACAGGTCGAAGACTACCTGGGGCTCAATTCTGGTTCTGTGATAATGTGAAATGAAAAAAAAACTTTTCATATTCGTTTTCATCATTACTTTTCACTCTATCTTTTCACAATTACACATTTTCTGATTCTCCTTTAAATTATGAAAAAATGTTTCATTCCATACGTACCTGTGAAAACTTCGGTACTATGCAGCGTTGTCAACTTTTAAATTTCAAAAAGTACTAAAACGCGATAAAAATGCTCAATTCGGGAAAAAACGCACTAAATTAAAAATTTTTCATTTATTTAAAAATAATTGGGGTATTCACACGGTGTCCTATCATGTCATATTGTCATAATGTCCTAAAATGTTAAACTAGTTTAAAATTATTTTTATTTTCTTTCATACAAAAGGTGTAGTATATTAATACAATTCTTCAGCCTATGTTTATGTTGCAGTCATAACTAATTATTTTCCATTTTACTTTTCTTTTTCGACAAAATGTCTAATTATGTTTAAATACTCGTATATAGCGGGTTTCTTTAGCAAAATTTCTACTAAAAAAGTTATATATTTGCAAAAATGGTACAAATTCGCAAGGGATTAATAAAGTAGAAAAAATTCTCTGAAGCTGATTATATAGACCGCAAAAAACCAATAACTCGAAATTTGGCTTACAGATATAAATCGCAAAAACTTGCAAAAATGAGAATATTTAAAAAAAAAATTCCAAAAGCGCAAACACTGTAAATGAAGTAACTCAGTAGATTTTAAGTATCAACAACAATCTCGTGTACAAAAAAAAATTGCGAAAATTCGCGAATAATTTCGTAATTAAAAAAAAAGCTTAAAAATTTATTAAAAATCGCTAAAATTGTAAGGAATGCCAAAAGCTTGGAAAAATTTGCGAAAATTCGCAAAAACTTGGTAACATCACAAAGATATCAAAGTCTGATATTGATTAAAAATCGTTAAAAGTGTCAAAAAGCAAAGAATTGGGAAACAATCACTTTTATTGCAAAAATAGAGAAAATTTGCGAAAAATTGCAAAATTTGCAAACAAGTTCTAAAATTACTTGAAAATAGTTAAAGATCTAAGGAATGCCAAAAACTCGCAAAAAATTTTCGAAATCACGAAAATTCGCAAAAATTTGCTAACATTAAATTATTAGCAAAGTTTGGCATGGATTAGAAATCGATAAAATTGTAAAAAAGATAAGGAAGGGGTGGCTAAAAAATTACTTTTATCGCGAAAATATGCAACAAATTGCAAAAATGCAAACAAGCGCTAAACATGTTTAAAAATAGCTAAAACTGTAAGGAATGCCAAAAACTTGGAAAAATTTTGCAAAGATGAAAATTTGTAAAAAAATTGCTAGCATCAAAAAGATAGCAAAGTGTGATATTATTGAAATGTCGGTAGAACTGTAAAAAGGCAAAAAACTGCCAAAACATTACTTCTATCAGGATAATGGCGGAAATGGCTTAAGTCAGAGCTAATTCGTTAAAATTATACACAAGAGCAATAAGTTTTATTAAATATTACCTGTATCGCAAAACTTACTAAAATTTGCAAATAAATTCTGAAGTCGTAAAATTTTAAAAGGATAAATGCTCGCAAAAATTTAGTTTTACATATTGCAAATATTACAAAAATTCCCAAATAATTTGTGGATACAGATATAAGCCGTTGAATGGTTTTCACATAATTTTGCATTATCGTACCAAATATTATTTTATTTTTGTAATATTTGTTCTGATTTGTTTTGTATCATCTTGTTTATGTTTCAAATAGCACATTAAAATATGACTGGTTGTTCACAACAGTCATATTTTTTTAATTTTTTAACTTATGACTTTATGATACCGTGTGAATCCCCTAAATATGTATTTTATCATTTCATAAAGTAAAAATACACAATTTTTGATGTATTAAAGGACAATATCGCACATGCAATTGAAAAGTGACAGAACTCAAAAATACAAATTTTCCAGAAAACGAGTTTTAGTTTTTATTTTACTCACACTTTCATGGAAAAATATAAATGTATTCTCTCCTCAAGAGTTTAGTATACAAGATACATATTTGTATGATTTTATGCAATATGAAAAGCAATATGACAATTAATATTGTACTATTGACTCTAAAAACGCACACCTTGAATTGTACAACTTTTGAAGTGCATGGGCGATATAATGGAGTAATAATAGAAATAAAAAAGAAGAAAATTGTTGTAATTTATGAAAATACAAAAGTATATATTTGACACTAGAGCTTACCGCAAAGTTTTATGGTCATTTCTGAATTCAGCTGATAAAAATATATATATGGGCAAATCCTACGTGACGAACGCTACATTCTCAGAGGTCGAATTACCGCATACGTGATCGAGTAAAATTGTTCGAAAATTTTCTTTTTGGGATTACGGCATACGATAATCGAGTACATGCTGCTTAAATTGCACTCGTTAGCACCAGAGCGATCAAAAATAATGTTTTGTTTTATTTGTATGTTTTGCAAAAAAGCGTGGAATGTTACCAATAAACCTTATTACAGTCGTCAAATCGACTTGGTTGTTGAACTAGCTTAAAGAAACACAACACACTTTTTAAAAATTTTAAAACGTTAGCTATCGAATGCGGTAATCCATCCATTCGATACGTGACGAAATTTTATTCGATGCGAAAGCCTACTCGATAACGAATGCGGTAATTCGACCCCAGATTAAAATATAAAACTTTTTTATTCTTTGAAAAGAGATACCTTCAATTTATGCATAATGCTTAGTGGGATTTACTTGTACTTTCTAATGGCATAAAACATAATTTTTTAGCAGCTACTTGTTGCGAAATAATTGAGCACAAAGTTTTCTGACGCACGTGGAAGTAACTTTGAAAGTTGAAGTGTGCTTTTCGTATTTATTAGCGAATTTTGTATAATAAAGGACACAAAATCTAATTCATAAACGAAAGATTAATATAAGAGAATTGAAAATAACTTATTTGCAGCCAAAAAATATTATCGTTTTCTTATCAAAGCCGTTTGCGAGGCACTCGCCGTGATGCACGCTGTATTTTTTCATAATACATAGCTCAAAAATTTTAATTGTACAATTTACAACAAAAATGTGTTTAGTGGAGTTGTAGATAATATTATTATCTAAAAGAAAGCTTTTAACAAAATTTTCACATTCCTTATAGTTTACGAGATAATCTAAAAAATAGTCACGAATTTTACACTTGAAAGAACATTTTATTTTAGATAAATGAACGTATTTGTGAATTTTGTGTTTATTGCAACCTTCCAAAATAAAAACTAACAAAAATTAAATAAAAAAGCACTGAGCACTAACGTGAAAATTTTTCGCGTCGAAATGTTGAAAAATCACTAAAAACTGTACGAAAAACACCAAGTTGACAACGCTAGTACTATGTTATCAAGTGTCAAAATCAAAATGAAATATTTGCAAAGAAATGCAATAGCGATATTTGTGTGTACTATTAATATGTTATGGATTTTAAGAGAAAAAATATGTTTTATTAATTATTTTGAATTATTTAAAATAAAACGATTAAAATTTAAAAGTATATATAGTGAATTATAGCGTTTGCAGTGTGAATTGTGTACATGTGTCTGTCCGTGTGTGGAAATATAACTTCCAAATGATAAATAAATAAAATCCTTCTGTGTATTTTATATTTAAACCATTATTTATAATTTGGAAGGTCAAAAACATCTTTTAGTTAATAAATAAATGAATTATAAAAAAACAAACATTTATTTCCTTGTAAGTTTGCCCTTACTATTCTCCAAAAGTTTATTTTTCACTTATAAATTTTCTATGTAAAATAAATTTTCATATGAAAAGTTTTTCAGGTGAGATATAATAAACTTTTTTCAGCAGATGAAGAACGGCTTTTATCCGAAAAAAGAAGAGTTCGTAGAGAATGGCAACGCTACAGATCCCCGCAGCTAAAATCTAGGCTGAAGGAATGTACTAAACAGCTGAAAACTCTACTAGAATATCAAAAAACCGCTTCTCTTCAAAACTTTCTGAATGGGCTCGACACAACACCTCAAACAGACTATTCGCTATGGAGAGCAGCCCGAGGCCTCAAAAGACCAGTGATATATAAGCCTCCATTGCGAGCTTCGAATGGAGACTGGGCAAGAACTGGCGCTGAAAAAGGTAATCTGTTTGTAAACCACTTGCAGAAAGTATTTACTCCAAATACGTCTGTTACTATAGTTGAGCTGCCACCAGTCCTCGCTATACCAGATGTTACTTTGAGGTTCAATATTCGTGAGATTGAACACTATATTGCGGTCTTAAACTCGAAAAAAGCTCTAGGCGCTGACAAAATAAGCAATAAAATGCTCTTAGAGCTGCCCTATACTGCAAAACGGATAATTCTATTTATTTTTAACAGTATTTTGCGCCTCAAATGCTATCCTGCAGAATGAAAGGTTTCGCTGATTACCATGATACCTAAACCAGACAAAGATCATACGAAGGTGGAGTCCTATAGGCCTACAAGCCTATTGTCTAACATGTCAAAACTATTTCAAAATCTACTACATTCCAGACCACCAATTCGGTTTTAGGACACAACATAGCACGATTGAACAAACACATAGACTCGTGAACGTGGTTAGAAAAACCTTCGAAGAAATATTGTTCTGCGCTCCTCATCAATGTTTCTCAGGCATTTGATAAATTATTTCACGAAGGTTTAACACATAAATTAAAGCAAAACCTACCCGAAAACATCCTTAAAATTTTAGAAAGCTACCTAACTGAGCGAAAATTTGTTGTTAAAGAAGGTAATTTTCTAAGCCCTCCGCAGTTGGAACAATGGCGGATAAAAATTAACGAACAAAAATGTCTACACATTACTTTTACATTGTGCAAAGAAACCTGCCCACCTATACAAATAAATAACCAAACTATACCTCAACACACTGAAGTAAAATATCTAGGTGTTCATCTTGATCGTCGTCTAACATGGAAGTCACACATAAATGCAAACGTGACCCAAATGAGATTAAAAGCAGGTCAAATGAATTGGCTCATTGGAAGGAACTCTACTCTAAGCCTAGATTCTTCTTCTATACAACTCCATTATAAAACCAATGTGGTCCTACGGAATCCAGTTATGGGGCATTGCCTCGGCATCAAATGTAGAAAAAATTCAAAGGCAACAAAATAAAATACTCCGTACGATTACAGCAGCCCCATGGTATGTCAGAAACAAGCGAATTCATATAGAGTTAGATGTGCCGCTGGTTAAGACAGTGTTTTCTAAACACGTGACAAGCTACATAAAAAACTTGAGTTGCACCCAAATCGCCTAGCCCGAAACATCATTAACTTTAGAGGCCACACTCGGCTGAGAAGGAGGGACACTCTTGCTCTCAGCCGTACACGAGAGACGTAAACAACCAACCGCTGAAACAAATATTTTTGTCTGGCACTGGCTGGACTTAAAAATTAAAATTTTTGAGTTAAGAATTTATTACTTATTGTTAGTTCAATTTTATTGAAGATACAATAAATAAATATAACCGGAAAAAAATTAAAAGTTTTTGACAGTTATTTTTACTGCTACACAAAACAAGAATCGCAGTAATGTGTAATTGTGAAAAACTTTTGTTTCGTTCCAATGTTTTTCATATGAAAAAATATTGACATTACTTTTCATTGTTTCATTAAACGAGAATCAAAACTACTATGAAAATGTGAAAAAGCTTTTCATTTCACCGTTTCACAGAACAGTAATCGGCCCCCTGTATTATACTTTCTGTTTTTTTTTCGACTTCAAAAAAGAAGGAGGTTATCAATTCGTGTGTATTTTTTATTATGTTTGTAGAGGCATAACTCTGTCATTTGTGAATCGATTTTCAAATATCTTTTTTTATTTGTTCGAAAGGGTTTGCCTGCAGTGTGGTCCCATAATTTTTTTTTTTTTTTAAATCGGAAGGGGGAAATTCGCTCCACTCATGCATAACTCTGTCATTTGTGAACCGATTTTCAAAATTCTTTTTTTTTCGAAAGGGTTTGCCTGCAGTGTGGTCCCATAATTTTTTTGAAAATCTGAAGGCGAAATTTTAACCTCCCCCCATGTGTATCTGTCATTCGCGAACCGGTTTTCAAATGTATTTTTTGTTTGAAAGGGTTTGTCTGCAGTTTGGTCCCATAACTTTTTTGAAAATCGCAGGGGTGAATTTGCTCTCGCCCATGCTTAACTCTGCTATTTGTGAACCGACTTTCAAAGTTCTTTTTCTGTTTGAAAGCGCTTGCCTGCAATTTGGTCCCATAACTTTCAAAAATTGTCTGGAACTAGCATTCTATACTGTAATAAGAGACTTTAAGTCTTGTGTATAGAATTGTAATAAATAAATAAATAATTTGTTTGAAATCGGAGGGGAAATTCGCTCCCCTCCCCCAAGCATACGCCTGTTGACAAATGGTCAACTGATTTTCAAAAATATCTTTTCGTTGCAAGGCTTTGCTTGGATTTTGGCAACACCATCTTTTTTCGAAAATCGGTGGGGAAATAACCGCTCCACCCTCCAAACGCCCAACGCTGTCATTTGTGAACCGGTTTTCAAAATTGTATTATTGTTTGAAAGGGCTTGCCTGAAGTTTGGTCCCATAATTTTTTTTAATCGGAGAGGGAAATTCCCTCCCCTCTCCCCAAGCATACGCCTGTCATTTGTCAACTGCTTTTCAAAAATGTGTTTTCTGGACAAGGTTTTGCTTACATTTTGGCACCACAATATTTTTTTCGAAAATCGGAGAGGAAATTCCCGCCCCCTCCAAAATCCTAACACTGTCATTTGTGAACCGGTTTTCAAAATTGTATTTTTGTTTGAAAAGGCTTGCCTGCAGTTTGGTCCAATAATTTGTTTTTTAAATCGGAGAGGGAAATTCGCTCCCCTCCCCCAAAAGCTTACGCCTGTCATTTGTCAACTGATTTTCAAAAATGTCTTTTCTTTGCAAGGTTTTGCTTGAATTTTGGCACCATAATCTTTTCGCAAATCGGTGGGAAAACAAATTTTGTCTTAAAACAGCTTTAAACCTATTTTATTTTTTATAAATTAGACCGATATTTTTATATTTAAATATTTAAAAAAAATTAGTAAATAAAATTTTATTGGAGTTAAAATGTTATTTAAATCAAATTAAATAAATACACCAAAAATCGACTTAACATAAATCATTTAAAAATAATTATGTATAAATAAATTGAAAAATACGAACATTGCGGATTTATCCTATTTTAAGGGGAAAATAATTTATGTAGAACATAAGAGGAACTACATTGCCAACATGTATCACAATTCTTATAGTAGACTACTTATTCAAAAAAGACGTCATTGCAGTTTCCCGTCGTCTGTGATGAGCCTTTAGTTAACCTTGCACTAAAGCCCAGATCCCACTATCGTCGCACATGGCACAATTTGTAACAATTTTTGTCGTCCTATATCGGCACACAATTCAAAACATTGCACAATTTATTTTTGGGTCGCATATTGTTACAATCTTTTTCGGCTCATATCGGGCAAAACTAGATTGCGACAATAATTGGTTCCATTCGGTCACACTATCGTTCTTTATTGGGCAAATGTATTCATATGCTTTTGTTTTTCTTGTTGGCACACGCAGTTCTACTTTTGGAATGGATTACTCTCAAAAACAGAAAACTGCTATGTCCGTATAGATAAATATATTATGCCGTTAAAAGGTTAAAAAGGAAACAATTAAAATATGTAATAATAACATACACATACATAAATAAATTTTAGTGAAAACTTACCGCACTTTCCTTTTTATTCTCTTTGTTTCGTAAACAAATGTTTTCTGAGCAGGGGTGGCTAAGTTTGTTTAGTTATACTTTCTTTTGTTCAATTGCAATTTCTTTTGTTTAACAGAAGAAATAAAGATAAATATGCTTTTCATTTATACGAATAATAGATAAAAAAAAGTTATTTTTAGTAATATTAAGTTGAAAAAGTAAAACTTTATTGGTCCGATTGTGCTTTTTCAAAATACCTTTTACCATGCCTGGGTATCGGCTCTGATTGTCGACTTTGATCGGCGCACATGTGGCCAATGAAAATCGGTGCATAATTTACAATTTGATTGCTTGCCATTGTGCACAATTTGATTGCTTGCCATTGTAAACAAAATGCGTATCGATATCGATTTAGAAATAATTTTGATTATTTCACATTTCTTGAAAAGTTTATGGTCTGTTTGTTGCTTTATGATACTTGCATTTTGTAAGGGTAATAAAAATTAATAATCTTCAATGGAAGTTTTGCGTCTATGATATACATATAAATAAAAATTTCTTAGCACTTGTTTTGCTATTAAATTTGTAAATTTCGTAAAGTTCGCAACTTCGTACAATTTGTTTTAATTTTTTAAGAAGGTAAAATATAAACTAGAAATCGATTATATCGGATTTCGAACTAACACAAAATTGCGTCCGTCTTGTAATCTGTTCAATGTGATCTTTGTATTAAAGTCGGTTGTTTTTGGCAGAACTATTTTTATACAAATTTATCAGGTATAGACACTACATAAAACCAAAACAAAATTTAATTAAAGGATTTTTTATATGCAGGAGAGTTAATTCTATTTGCTTTCACGAATGGCAGGAAACCAAAACATTCCGAAAAGATTCACTTTGATACGAATGTGAAAATCATTACAAACACGAATATTGTAGTTTTTTCTATCAATATTGAATAACAAAATAATGCTTCCATTGTATTTTTTTCAGGCTGAAGCATCGGTTGTGGCGCATAAAAAATCTACCAAAAATTTATTAGATTACTTCAAGAAACGTGATTTGCTACATGAAATAAATGCCGATGATAATGTGTTGCCCTTAAATTTAGAAAAAACGCATCCTCTTCAAGTTAATGAAAAGGAACTATCACAAGACCACACCGCCTCAACATCGTCATCGACAAACCAAAGGATTTTTAAGACATATAGTCAAAGATAAGATGAACTTATTTTAAAACCAGATCAAGATAATTAAGAATTTCAAAATATGTATGTATCAATATTGTTTTTTAGTTCTATTTTATTTACTTTATGTAAAGCAAGAAACGTGAAGCAAGTGTAATATTTGTTTATAAGCTCTGTAGTTTAAATTAATGTATAGAAATTTACAGATAAAAATTTTAAATATAAAATTGCTTTTATTAGTTTTATTCATAATTTACTTATTAACTCACTATTACAACCGAACACCACATCATCATCATTACCATCCATTGAATAAATATGTATATGATCAAAAATAAAAATTCTTAAAAACTTAAAAAGAAACTGTAAACCATTTATCTGTAATGTTAAATATTTCTTTTTGTTAATTACATATATTTAAATTTTACATCAATTAGTATAAAGTCTAAAATATAAAAACATATAAATTAATCAGTTCAATTTATTTATTTTTTAACCCCCGACCAAAAAAGAGGGGTGTTATAAGTTTGTAGTGTGTGTCTGTGTACAAGTCATCGTACAGCCCAAACGGCTGGACCGATTTTGTTTAGGTTTTTCTGTTTGGAAGGTGAGTTGATCGAGTGTTCTTAGCTATGCTTGAAGAAAATCGCTCTGGCCATTTAGAAGATATCACATCTTTTCTAAATGTATCCTGTTGAATCTGTGTGTCTTCGACACCGTAGCTCCCAAACGGCTAGATCGATTTTAATTTAGTAAATTTTGTTTGAAAGGTGACTTGATCCAAAATCGTCTAACATATGTTTGGAGAGAATTTGTTCAGCCGTTTTGAAGTGATCATCTATTTTCTTCGGGGGTTTTTTAAATTTTAAGTTATTCTGACTTTAAAGCACAATTTTAGGTTTTTTTTATTTAAACATTGTAAATAACTAACAACTGCACTATGTATGTGTTTATGTACGTAAGTGAATTAGAAATAAATTTCATTAAGCAACTTTTATTTAATATTTTTAAATTTAAAAATCATTTGTGTTACGCGTTTGTTTTCTAGTTCGTGTAAAATTAACTGTTCTTTTCCCTCCTCTACTTTTTTGTAATTTATAATAGATGAAAATATAAAAATATATGCATATAAAACATAATACCAATAACAATAAAATAGTAGCTTAGTTTGTTTTTGCTATCTATATATTTTATATTATTATAAAACTAAATTTTTTATTTTCTAATCTACATATACAAATTAAGTTATTTTAAATTATCGAAAAAAATAATAATAAAAATAAAACTTAAAAAATAAGTTATATTGTTTTTTTTTTCAAGAAAATGTTTTTGGAATGCAAATAAAGTAATAATAATTTAGAAAACACAATTTCGGGAGCAAACTCTATATTTATATTGGAAAAAAATGAGAAAAAATTAAAAAAAAAATTATTGTCATAAACAAACTTGTGTATATGTTTATATATTTAAATCTTCATTTCTTATTTTATTTATTTACCCTGGAGGGTGCCGCAGCAGTACGCAGGGTAAAGATGTTTTTCTTACTTAATTTAACACACAAAAAGCTCTCACTTGAAATTTAACAGCGTATTTATACTAAAAATATGCTGACTACTTAATTTACTTGAATAAAAATTTTTGGTCGTATTGACCAATGTATACATTTGCTTATTTAGTACAATAAATGTGCTGACTTGACTGTATAACAAACACAAAATAACGGTGTATCAACCAGTAACAATGAAGTGTAACTGGAGATACAAAAAGCACAAACTACATTAGTGTATTCACTTAATGCACAAAAATAATATGTGTATTCACTTAAATGTATTTATTTATTAAATAAAGCAGAATTACTGCTGTAGCCGTATTTGGGGGTTGATTCACAACATACTCTAAGGGTGGGTCTACAACTGTAAATATTTACGCCGAACGCGTTCGCCGCAAATATTTGCGGCGCATTTTAGTTATTGTGGACGTGTGCGGTGCACAGAAACGACGCAAGAATTTTCGTCACATTCAACGCACATGAACTATGGCTTGTTGGTTTCTGACGAACAACTCAAAAATTTGCGCCGCATGCTGTTCTGGAGTGGACGCATTTGTAGAAATAATGCTAATTTTATTGGTTTATCATTTGCTTGAGCGGGTGGACATAAAAATTTTCGTGAATAAATATTTGTGTGATAAATATTTTAAAGCTCGTCCACATCTGCGAGCTAAAATTTGTGCCACAAATATTTTCGGCGAACACGTTCGGCGCAAATATTTTTAGATGTGGATCCACCTTAACATATGTAAGCAATAAGTGTGCTCGTTTACCCCAAAATTTTCAAAAAATTTTACAAATTTGTACTGGATTTTACTGAAATGCGTTCGTTTACACATAAATTTGCAAAAGAGAGCATCAATTGAGAGAGTAAAGTGACAGTTGTTTGACTGAGAGTCTGCAAATTTTTACTGAACAAATTTGTGCCAGTAAAATCCAGTAGAAGAAAAAAACATATGATTCAATAAAATAAACAAAGAAAAGTAAGCAATCAAAATGTATACAATTTTAAAGAAATCTTTTAAAAGAAGAAAAGTTGAATTGAAAGTTCAACAAAAACTGAAAATAATTGTACATACATCCTAAGCAAGTTTCTTCTCAACTTGTATGTTCCAGAAGAGCATACAACGCCAAGTTTTCTTTTCTTGGCACCCATGGCAAACATTTTCCTCTAATTGGTTTATTTACATTAATGCTTCAGAGATGTAAAGCTAATATATATTTGAATAATTATTACTGCATGTTACTTGGTGTACCAAATATCAAAATTGAAGTAATGATATATTTTCGTATGTCATTTAAGCAGAAACAAACTTAAAAGTCATGTACAAAATAAACAAGTGTAAAAGCTTCTTCGAAGTTCTATTTAATAAATACATTTCGCAACGAATTTATAATTATAGAAATGCATTGTACCAAGTACCAAAAATATATACATATGTGCTGGATAGTCGAAAGAACACATATTTTACAACCCTATCCATTTTAGTGATCAGCTGTTTTGCTAAACCTGCAAATTTTTGCAATTTTCCGTTCGCGTACTTCTTTGTGCAATAGCCATTCTTGTGAGTAAAATTCTCAAATTATCCAGAATTTACTCAACTACTGGATTTTACTGGAAATGTAAGCAAACGGACCCAGTATATGGCAATCAGCGTTGCAACTGTCAACAATTTTTCCAATAACATATTTAAATTAGTAAAATTTCCCAAAGCCTCCAACCTCTTAAAACTAATTTAGTAAAAATTTAGCTAGATCTATAAAGCTGCTTTGATTTATAGACATCTTTACCATCTTATTTGAATGTTTGTTAAACAAATATGTACGTATTAACATAATCTGAAAATTAGGCATGGCCTTTAAAAGAGCAACATTGGCAACGCCGGTATCATGAATTCAATGGCGCATATGCATAGTTCTAACTGGGGGTCTACATTAGCCATGAACTTGATATGAACATCATGTCGGACAACGCATATGGCTAATGTAGACCGGTCATGTCCATGTTTACCGTCAACAACCATTTTTAATAGAAAGAAAAGAGACACAACGAAATTGTTAAATATTCCATTTCTATTGCGCTACCATCAAATACATTGATAAGACAGAACATGGACATCGCACGTATTCACCACAAAAAAGAAGTTGATGAATTTTTTAGAGTTGCTCTGCCGGCGTCATGTTCATGTCATTTTCAATTCGATGGCTCGTGAAGACGTAGGGTAAACAAAGTATACTTTAACAGCGAAATTCATCAAAAATTCTTATTTTAGGTTTAAGACTCACAATTGTTATTGAACAGTTTCACGCTAAGAACTGTTAATATAAAATTGCATTCATAAACACTGCAATAGACATTGTGTGTTTTAAGGAAATTTAGATTTCGATACTGGCAACACCACTATGTTTTGTAGTTAGTGTTGCAATAAAAAGAATATGATTTCATCCGGATATTGAAATAAACGAATAGCTTTTTATTGTTTTCGTGTAAGTTAAGATTTTTTGAACTCTCTTTATAATATATTTCTCAACTTAAGCAAACAAAGCCACAATACTAGCACAAATGTCTGTCAAGAAATGTCTCAACTGTGAAAGGGACCTAACGTGGTTTCTAATTCACTATCTCATTCATAGAATCTTAGTAAAAACAACAACATGCATGTAAAACTGCATAACAGATGAGAACAAACTTTTATAGCTGTCAAAAGTGAGTATTCTGTTCCATATTCTGTGGTAAAGATGTCAGACTTCATATATAAAAAACCTAGACAAATTTATTTTATATGGGGTTTGTTTGACATCTTCACGATTATGGCATTTTCGTTGTAGAGGTGCATATACCTAATTATTGGAACATGGTAGGGAACTTTCCAAAAGTATTAAAATTTAGGATACTAAAAAATTTTTAGCTGCCGGTTTGGTACCACCTTTTATGAATTCGTCATGCTGTAAATAGAAACTTTATAAGACTGTAGTCTGAAAATCTTCGTTTATTTGGACTTGGTGTACCTAAATCTACTAGGAACGATTTATTTTTAAAGTATCTTGTTAGTTCTAAATCATGTTAATTGATTTCATATACGATATTATAATACCGGTAAGAGTTTCGGTAGCGGTGTATGTATATCGATACCGATATAACTCAAATAACGCTACCGCCGAAATAGAAGTAATATTAATACCAATACTGCTACCGATACTGTTGTTCGTTTCGATTGCCAAAGTTGGTACTTTTATTACTTTTATTGATTTGTCTGGCACCCGCTTCAGCTGAAAAATAGTCGGCGGCGGTTATCAAAAACTGTGGGCGGATCGTCTTATCCGGTTGCTAGGCACCCGGCGCAGCGATCTGATAATTGTCATTTCCATAAAAATTGACAGCTGACATTAGAGTTGCGTATACTCGTTATTTTTAGTGACTAGTAATTTTTGTTCACAACAAAAATGTGAACAAGTTCGTTCTCTTCGTTCAGCTGATCACTTTTTTGTTTATTGAATGATTGTACATAACGGCTTGAAACTTTTGGATTACAAAAGGCGTATCTAACTCTACGTCTCCAGTAGATAGGAACGAGTCGTCTGACCGCAATTAAAATTTGGGTAATTAAAATTTAAAATTTTAATTGTTAAATAAACAAATGTGTAATTTGATACCCGTGGGAAAAAAATGAAAGTGCCCTGTAGGCAAAATGTGTGTAGTGAAGATTGTAAAAAATTATAGTGAGGGTAAAGGCCGTGTCAGATACAACTTTGTCGCTTTGCGTGACGTTTCTAACTTTGATAGAAAAGTGTAAAGCAAAAGGTGTATGACACAATGAAAACTTTGACAACACTCGCGCATTGATCGTTTACCAAAAAAGTAATTGATAATATTGCTATTTATATATATATTTTTTATAAAAATAAAAGTCAATAATATTATTTTACGATTTATTATAAATAAATAAATGCCACATACATATTTACCTCTTATTAAAACAGATTCAAACGCGCAATATATTTCGTTTGGCAATATAATAAAAGAAAATTATTCCAGCCGATTGTCAAAGCAAGCAAAAAGATGTGAGTTGCCGAACTTTTCGCTTCACGCTGCGTTAAAAGTGCTTTATGTAGCATGTTTCGTATAAGTATGTACATTTCATCTTAGATGTCAAAGCGAATCTGTAACGCAACGCGAAGCAAAAGTTTTATTTGACATGGCCTTAATGCTTTTTGGTGTTATACAAATTTAGGGTGTGGTTCTAATGGGGTGATATTGAGACATTGGGTAGTGAGTTTGGAGCTTGAATGTATTGGCTTAGTATAGACAATGTGGTTCTAATGGGGTGATATTGAGACATTGGGTAGTGAGTTTGGAGCTTGAAAGTATTGGCTTACTATAGACAATGTGGTTCTTATGGGGTCATATTGAGAGATTGGGTAGTGTTTTAGATTATATGTGGAAATAAAGAGTGTAGACAAGTTTGGCGACAACGTCACCAAACTTGTAGATAAAAAAGTCGACTTGGGTTCCTACGGGGTTTATTGTGTGGCTTTTATTATTTTTTTGTTCTTGATAATTTCTTGTCGTGCTTGTGTTTACATTTAAAATTTAGTTGTCTTTATTTAAGCATGTTCGTCCACCAATTGACTGGTGGAGGGTTTGCATATTTTCAGAATGTGGTTATGGACGTGTTAGGGGGGGGGGTGTTAAGAATGTGGTTATGGAAGTGTTAGAGGGGGGTGGGTGTTAAGTTCCAATTAATATGTATGCATATACATACGTACATACAATAAGCGTTTGCTTTTTGTTTATAATATTTTTTATGTCAAGTGGGGGTATTTGTTTTTTGCATCAAATAATCGCATGATCGTTTGGATTTGTAGCTGTGTTGCTTAGTATGACAGACGGTCTGAAATGTTTGTTTACGTTAAATATGCATGCCTAATCTTGTTGGTGTTTTTTGTTTATTCAGGTGGATGTGTTGGAGAATGAGTCATCATCCTAATTTTTGTTTCTTGGTGGGGGTTGGTTAGAGGTTGTGTTTACATAAAGAGTCTGTACATGTGGATTGATGTCCGTCTGATTATTTGTTTTGCAGAATCATGTTTATTGCTTTGTTTATTCAGCTGCACATGTTTTGAGAATGAGTCATCATTTGAAATGTCCGTCTGATTATTTGTTTTGCAGAATCATGTTTATTGCTTTGTTTATTCAGCTGCGCATGTTTTGAATGTATACAAATATAAATTATTTTAAACAAGATATTTCTTTTGTTAGTAAAAGAGCATTTTTTAATGCGCAAACACCATATGTATGATAATTACAATATAAATAATCGGGATATTTAATTTCCATTTGTTTAAAGTTGATGCATCCAAAGTCCTCGATGTTAAAAACTCTTTTTTTTTTAAGTATTTTTTCTAGCCATTGTCTCTTTTCTTCTCCTTTAACATATATTTTAGAATAGCGTACATTAGCTTTTAAAAAGTTGCAGACGTTTTGAAATGTGACTGATCCATCGTTCCACTTTAGGTGATGATAGTTCTTTGTTAACCAATTTACTTCTTTTCGCTTCTTTGGCGATAGACATTTAAAATCAATGGGGGGTTCTATAATGAAATTTATGGCTTCATTGTTATTGTTGTTGAAAACGATCGCTACTTCTTTTGCGATGAAATCATTTGAATCGCTTTTGAATCCTTGCATATCTATACAAACTATATTATCATCCATATTGTTTAATTTATAAGACTTTTCGGACTTGTCCTTTTATGGGTACATATTCAATTATGCGATCATGAATAAGAATGCAGTAAGCTGATGTCTTTGAGGCAATATTTGTAGCTGTTTCAAATTCAATTTTTATATCAATTGGTCCGTTATTGAGCGATTCATTTTGATGGCTAACATCTACTACAATAATCGGTGCATTATTTTTAAATTCTTGAGCAGTTAGAAGCGGTTGAGATTCTCTCATGTAATAGCTCTGTTGAAATCTTAGATACATATCATATAGAATTGCATAGCGTTCATTCGTAAATTTGATATTTAGGTTATCATATGGATATGATACTGAATTTAAATGTACTTTTAAATTTGTCAGGTCACAATGAACAAACTTATTTTCTTGTTGAAAAGCAATCAATACAAAACAGGGTCGTTCTCTACTTGCAGCTAATTTAACATTCCAGATATGACTTGTTCCTGTATTAAGTTGTGGATTAACATGACAATCCCAACTACGGAATGCCATCGGTATAGAAGCACCATTGTTAATAATTTTTATCATATTCAACTTGCTAAAATCAGATAACTGTACATGTGGAATTCTCCATGAGATGAGTGAAATTAAAAGTTTTGCTTTTTCCGTGGAAACGCTCGAGAGTACAAGATCTTCATCGTTCCTATTACGCAAGAGTATCAATTCATGTTTCCCATTGAGTATAACTTTGTTGTAGTCTTCAGCGAAACCCAAAAGCATTTTTAAGGGTACATAAAAGTTAAAATATCCATTAACAACTTTTAAATTATCAATTTTATTCCAGCCAGCATTCTGCATGACAGTGCTTTCCGTTGGTGATAAAGAAACCAAATTTTTTATGGTACTTGTACCTCCTAAATATCTTGTATGGTCAATTTCAATACCATTAAGCTCATAACGAATTTCATCAAAGAGATATGCAACAAAGTTGTTTTTTAATTTAAAGTTGTCTGTAGATGTGGAGGTTTTCTCATCTACAACAGATCCCTCGACATATATATAACTTTCACTAGGTAACACATACAAATCTTGATTTTGAATTGAAATGCGAATTTCATCATTATTGTTGTAGTATTGTAGGTATGGCACATATGTATGATAGTCCTTTTTGATTATATTTTCATCAGATAAGGGTTTATCTAAGACATTTATTATTGAACTCATTTTGCCTTCAATTTAAAATTCAATGACTTGAGAACATTTTTATTTGCTGTCGTTAGAGTTTTTTGATGAATTGACCTCTTTAATTGTGGTTTAGGTCGTGATAATATTTTAGGTTCGTATGCTTATGGTGTTGTTGTTGTTGTTGCTATATTCTGTGATATACTCGAGTTGAATATTAGCATTATTTAGTTGGTCTTAAATGAATTCGTATTGTTATTTCCTCTCCTCGGAAATTAATTAAATCACCGTGCTGATCAACTACTCGTAGAGCTAGTGAACTTATCTCTCTGGAGTTCACCGGTAAATAGATGAGATTTCGAGGTATCTCATCTATTTTATAGCCTGGAGGCACATTAATCGGAAATTCATGTAGTGTATGCGCCTTGGAATTATTCATATATGTATTAACAGCGATACTACTTTCAATTCGCAACAGATTCACCTTGAAAATATTAACTGGAAGATCAGAATAATGATCTACGTTTGGAGTTAGGATTTTACTATTGAATCCCAAGAGTTTTCCAATTGTATTTTCTTTATTAAAATATATTGCATCCTTAGAGCTGTTGACTTTAACTTGCATTGTATTGTTATTGGCTTCTATAAAAATTCTATTTTCTGGATTGTAACGTTTATATTGTTCCTCTATATAATCAACTATATCATTCAATTCATAAGATCCAATTGGTATTTCAATCACATTTTCACCTATATGAAAAAATTCTTGTAGACATCAACATTTGGGATGCTATTATATGAATGAAAATCAGTTAGAGCACACTCATATGCCACATTTAAATCAATAGGTGGGAAATAATTAGCAGATAACTCTGATGAGTTGGAGCTTAGAGCAAGTGTTATTGACATTACGACTGTCTGATTACGAATAAATAAGTTCAACACAAAATTGTTTATAAAAAGGATTTACATATTTATTTCATCTTTTTTATTTTAAATTTACATTATAAACTATAATATTTCATCTTTACTTATCCAAGAATTGTGACCGTTACTAAATCCTAACCATTTAAGAAATGCTTTGGCTCCTCTGGTTTTAATAATCTTTTCAACTAGATATGTATTAGGAAATCTTGTTTTTAAAAGTTCTTCATCATAAAATCCACCTTTAATAGGATTTCCACGATAATCTTCTAATATGTATGTTGTGGGATATGTATTTTGAATAAATTTAATTGTGAAAATTTCTGTTGTTCAGTTTGGAGTATAGCCTTTTTCAAAAATATGCTTCTATTTGCTTATGCGCACATTATCACCAACATTAAATTTCGATATTTTATAAATTTTTAAATGACTGTATACTGTATGTATTCAATAATTTTTTCTCATTTGAAGAGTTGAATTTAATTGGAGCCATTTTAATGGTACGATGAAATTTTCTGTTATATGCTTCTAATAGATCTTTGTAGATATCAAGCCAATTGTATGTACCATTAAAACTAAATTCTTTCCACATCATCCCTTTTCATGTTCTATTAAATCGTTCTACTATTGATGCTTTCATTCTGCTATACGTTGAATAGTGATTAATGTTGTACTTATTCATCAATTTTCCAAAGTCTTTATTGAAAAATTCTTTACCATCATCTGTTTGTAGGTTTTTTGGTACTCGTCCCAATTGAAAAATATCTGACATGGCTTGGGTTGTTTCAAGTGCAGTTTTTGTTTTAAGTGGTACTGCCCATGCAAATTTGAAGAATGTGTCAATTACAGTTAACAAAAATCTATAATTTTTATTGTCCATAGAATAATTTCCCATTTCAACTAAATCAGCTTGCCAAAGATCATCTATTCCTTTCGTCACAACTCTACGACGTAAAAAAGATTTTCGAGCTTGTTTATGGAGTTCATTTACTAAAATTCTTTTTGAAGTCATTTTTTTAGTATTAAGAATTATTTTCGATGTGTTGTGATCTATTTGATACACTTTTAGCTATTGACACAAACATGTAATTTTCAAATCTATAAATCTTCTCATTAACTTTTCTTTTGTATACTTTCAACAAATTTTTGTAGATATCCGTCTTCCAAAAATTGTTTGATTTTGGAAATAATTTCTTGCGCGTTCTTATTCTCTTCCAACTGTAATATTATTGCATGTTGTAGCATTTCGATTTGAGTTCTTAGAGTATCGTGAATATTGTTGTTATCTTCCTTAAAGTATTTTATTAGCTTGTGTTCTATTTCTTCGATTTGAGTTTGCAGAAACAATTTATTGATAACATCGTTTTCTTCCACAGCTTTTGCCACATTTTTGATTCTTTTGTTTTGGACATCGATGTTGTTGTTCGCATCCATAAAGAACCCCAACATTTTAGGGGCATTTTTCAATGAAATTATATTGCTTGTATCGTTTAGATAATGTCCAAACTTATCAACAGACATACTTTATATAGATTATTCTATTATATTAGCTTCGCGAAGTTCTTCAATAATTCGTTATTATGATTAGTATGACCTGCAGCTTGTGATGATACCAGTAGTCGAAGTCGCTCTACCATCCCATTTGGATCATCCCAGTATATATAGTTTGGCTTATGAAGGTTAAACTGCATCAATCCATCACCTTTATAATTAGATATTGTCTTATTTGGTATTGATTTTGATAAAGTCTGTTGGTTTTTCTCTTTAAACATCTTTTTAATAATATGTTTATATTTATAGGCTTTCGTTCCCTTGATTTGTCCATCAGGTTTATAGTCTCTTCTGTACGCATTTGTATTAATTAAAATTTTTTGTAGAGTTCTAGTTCATATTTATCATAGTTTTTTGGTATTTTATGAAACATTAGAGAAAATAGTCCTGCTGTTAGAGCCCATATTTGACTACCAACATGTATTTTGTTTTCATTTAATTTGAGCTTACTATCACCAAATTTCCATTCATTATTGAAATCTTTATGTGGACCATAGTTAGTATCTAATTCATTTCTTCCTTCCAAAACAGATAAGTCAGTGTAACTCTCTTCAGCATTTGAATTTTGAGAGTAAAAATCGTCGTCATCGTCATCATCATTATCAATAGTACTTTCACCATTAGGATCAGCAAGTGAATTGCTGGTATCAAATATTGATTCTTCTACAAGTTTCTTTGGTGTACTTGTCTCCAATTTAATTGATGGTTTCTTAAGATGATTAGAACTGTTATTATATTCAATTTCTATTTTCATCTCATTCTTTTCTTTTTTGATAATTCCATTGATATTATTAGAATTATTTATAAATTTATTTAAAGGATCTGTTATAGGTTTAAATGTATCTTTTAGTTGTTCACGTGTATCTATTTCGCCCGTTTTTATACTACGAAGCTTTTTCTTCAAGACATTTCTTGTCGCAACCAGCTCTTTTAAAATTTTTTCATCCATTTTCCAGCTATCAGATCAGCTTATTAGGTATCTGATCAGGTTATCAGACCAGCTTATTAGGTATCTGATCAGATTATCAGATCAGCTTATTAGGTACCTGATCAGGTTATCAGATAAGCTTATTAGGTATCAGATCAGCTTATTAGGTATCTGATCAGGTTATCAGATCAGCTTCTTAGGTATCAGATCAGCTTATTAGGTATCAGATCAGCTTATTAGCTATCAGATCAGGTTATCAGATCAGCTTATTAGGTATCTGATCAGGTTATCAGATCAGCTTATTAGGTATCAGATCAGCATATTAGGTATCAGATCAGGTTATTAGGTAGATAATTAGATCAGGTATAGTTGATATTTCAAGAGCTATGTAGATGTATTATGGTTAAAGCCAGATTATATACTAAAGTTTATCTTTTATGTAGGGCAATTTATATTGTTATGAAATAATCGAATAATTTTCTGTAGCTCGCATTGTTTAATTCATTATCTTTGCTTATCATCAATAATCCATATTTATCCTTCCAGCACAATCGACAAATTTTTTTTAAACCTTGCATAACTCATATCGCTGGCAACATGATCCCTATAAACATGTTTCATATTTGTCTCATCTTGTTTAAACATTATAATCATATTCACATTGTCTCTTATTAAATGCTTGGGAATTCTGGTATAAGTTTGGCACAAGTAGAATGAATCAACATCCCTATGTCGTCCCATACAAAAATAAGCTCGTACATTATTCTGCTTCTCACATGCAACATCATCAAATATCATAATTGAATTAGTTTTAGCTTTGTCAGGGGAATAACTGATTCATTTTCGGTTAATGTGTAATATCCCATTCCTTTAATAGGTGTAATTAATCTCTTCAAGTATTCATCATTCGGCTGATATAGAGATTTTGAGTATAAATATATGTTTTTCAAACTTTAGTCCATTTGGACTTTCTAGTAAGCCAATCATAACATTAGTCTTTCCACAATTTGATTGTCCCACTATTAGAGCACAAATAGAATTTGGTAAGAGTGAACTATGTTTTATTTTTGAACTGATGTTCGATGAATCATCAATGTTTCGAACAAAAATATTTTTATGTTGTTTTACTAACTGCATTTTTATAACTAAATGCAATTCATGTTTGTTACCTTTTATTATAGAAAAAATAAATAAATAAGATGGTTATACATTATCAAAAGTCATTTAGTCATAAAAACACCTTCGTTGGAGCAGGTTTACTAGATAAAATAATAAACTCTCTTCCTGTTGAACTTCATCTTCCTGGATATCAATACTGTGGACCTGGAACTAAACTACAAAAACGTTTAAATCGAGGTGATAAAGGAATCAATTTATTGGACTCTGCCTGCAAAAATCACGACATAGCTTATTCTAAAAATAAAGATTTAAATATTAGACATCAAGCTGATAAAATTCTTGAAAATTCAGCTTGGGATCGAGTTTTATCAAAAGATAGCAGTCTTGCAGAAAAATCATTTGCATATATGGTTACTAACGCTATGAAAGCCAAAACAAAATTTGGTATGGGTGTGGAGAAAAAGAAAAATGTGAAGAAACCTAAATTAAATGGTAAAAAATTGTTCAGTGTTCATCAATTAGAGCTGCAACAAAAATACTAAAGGAGAAAAAACCTTTAGACATTAACAATGCTATTAGAATAGCACGTAAAACCACCAACAAAACATTAAAAGGCAGAAAATCTCAAGTTATAATACCTCGCATAACAAATGTACCAAAAATTGGTGGTTTTTTACCTCTAATGCCAATTTTAATTGCTCTGGGTGCAATTGGAAGTCTAACGGCTGGAGGTGCTGCTATAGCTAAGGCTGTAAAATGCAACAAAGAATGCAAAAAATCAGCTTGATGAAGCAATTCGACATAATAAAGCGACGGAATCTATAGCTGTTGGGAAAGGACTTTACCTAAAACCATATAAAAGGGGTTATGGTTTAGTTTATAAAGAGCAGACAAAAAACTCTTAAAAATGCTACCTAATAGACCACTATCGGAAGTCGACTTTAGAAATTTTTCAAACAAAATTCCACATTTTAGAGGAGTTTTCATGTTGGACTCACTACCAAAACGACCAAAGAAAAAAGAATGTGGCATAATCAATTTGGATATATCAACAGGACCTGGTACACATTGGGTAGCATATTATAAAAACATAAATTAAAAAGAATATTTCGATAGTTTTGGAAACTTACAACCTCCTTCGGAAGTACTCAAATATCTGGGCACAAATATAAAATACAACTAAAATCAATATCAGAATTTTAATACATTTACCTGTGGTCATTTATGTCTTAAGTTTCTTTATGAAATAACTGAAAATATTAAATAAAAAACATAATTGTATATATATATATATTTCACAAAACTCTTTAATGCATTTTTATTTATTTATTTATAATTTACTATACAGAATTAATTCTTTTTTTTATTCCCAAATGGGATATTGAGCATTTTGAATAAAAAATTCGTCCATCTCATTCTCAAGGATTAAGCTTTGTTCACCATCTCTGCGTAGTTGAAATATTCCACTCGAGAGATCCTTAATTTCATCATCTGTCAGAGTATTATATCTTTTAGGTAGAAACATTATATTTTTTTCCATCTCAACTCTTAGTATTGGTCCATATTTTGTTGTTACCCGTGTAATATTTTGAACAGGATATTTAGCAGCTACATCTAGATCCTTTATATGAATTAAACTTGTGTTGTTTAGAGAACTAAATTTTGATATTAAATTTTTTGAGGAGCTCATTTTTTAAATAGATCTTGTCACTTTGAATCTTCAATTGAAATTGATTTTGAAAGTAGCGATGATGAGTCCAATAAGCCTAACCGAAAATATTTATTCTGAGAAGGTTAATATGTATGTATATGTGGAGAAATAGTGCTACAGAGATAGGGATAGATATATAGGAATATTAATATGAATGTTCCTTCTTTTAATTTTTTAATAGTCTCTTTGAAAATGAGTTGGAAAGAGAAATATGTATATTCTATACCCTCTATTCTAGAAGGATTATAGGAAAATGGAGAAGGATATAAGAGGAGGAAAAAATAATATTGAATTTTATTCACTTTGTAGCTAAATATTTAGGAAAAAATTATCAGTATCGACGAATCTTTTGAAAAAGTAAGCAGCAACAAAATTAGTACGGAATATTAACAAAAATGAGTCAAATAAGAAGGAGTCTTAATAAATTTATATCGGATTTTGATAACTTTAGACTATACGATCATTGAGAAATGATCATATTTTTTCAAAATATGCTGGACGAGAATGATGAATTTTATATTATGGAAGATGAAGACAACACAGAAGGACATTTCAAATGCTGTCCCTGGTATGATCCAAATTGTGAGAAAGGACCTGATACATGTAGGTGCTCGATATACTTTCTACGGAAAGCTATATTAGAAAATTTAATGGAATCTTATTATACAATGTTTCAACCATCATAATTAAATTTAATAAATAAAATAGTATTATTAAAATAAAATATTCACTGTCTTGTAATATTTTTTCTATAGGATAATTAGGAAAATTAAAGAAATTTTTGAGTTAAAAATTTAATGAATAACTTATCAGATTATCCAACTTTTTTTGACTCTGTAAAATGATGAAATAATTAATTTTAATACAATTTCATAATGTTGCGAAATTCAAATTCAAGAAATAAACAAATCAAATCAAGATTATGCAGGATTTAAGAGTACAGTTAAACTCATAAACAGAAAAATTTGCAAGTAAGCAAAAAACAAAACAAGAATTGTTTTGATCCAACAAAAACTGTTTTCTCTGCTAGCAGCAAGACGTGTATGCACAGTCAACGTCAACGTTTTTTCTAAACAACGTTTTTTGTGAACAAGAAAATAAATCAAAGATTGTTTAATTTTTTTGATATTAATAAGATTTTTTTATTATTATTTAATTTTTTTATTTTTTCATTATTATTATAATATTTTTTTTTAATAACAAACCAAATTTTCTTAATAACTAAACATTAATAAGTAAATATTTACATATAAACATAAACAAATTACATTTAAGTAAAAAACTCATAATTCTTCTTGAACCTTATTAATTTCCATTAGCAACATATCCAGTTCATATTCTGGATTTGTTTCCTCAATTCGATAATTATACCATGCTAATGTATTTATACCATCACATTGTATTTTTCTTTTATCATCTTGATAACTAAGTACAACCTTATTTAGTTGGTTGGTATAAAGTTGATGAACTTTTGACTTAAATGTTAACATATCATCATAAACAATAGACTTATTAAATAAACAATTTCTATACGCCTCTAAACTATATTTATCAAGAACACATTTCTTAACCCCCTTCGATTTTTTACATCATTTTCATATTGCACGCTAAAAGAATATATTTTTGACCGAAGTCCCACAAATTCTTTCATCACTTTACCACAATTTTCATCCTTCATCATACCCAGCACCTATTTTTTTTTAAAAGAGGAATACCGTATACGTTATCTTTTGGATAATCGGAATGTCAAATTCTTGTTCTATGTCAGATTTTATGTCGGCATAAAAGTCGTCAGTTTTTATTGTATATATAAATGAGTCGGTGTCCATGTAATTTAAAGATAAATTTGCTTTAAACTTGGACTGCATGAATCCATAATGGAAATTATACATTTTCCATTTAGAAAGCTCCAAGACGCAAAATCCCAAGTATATGGGCTTGTTATAGTATGTTTTGACTCTATTCATTTGAATTGCCACCATATCCTCTGAAAATAAAGATACGCTATGAAAATTGGATTTAGATATCCAATCTTGAGCCCCCAAATGGTTACAGTAGGTTCTATTCCAGTTGGTCACAATTCTAACATCTTTTCTTTTATCAACGTTCTCCATGGTCTTACCGTATACCGCGTTATTAAGTAATTAAAAAAAAAATTTTCAAATGCATTTTTTGCTGAAGCTCTATGTTTAGTATTCAAATCTATATAGTCTTTTAGCCATGGAGATTGTTTAAATGCCAGAATACGATGCGTTTTCTTTAGAATCAAACCATATTCCAAACATTGCTTAAGAACTCTGTAATGTATTTCATAAGAGTTTTTTGGCGAAAAATCCGCAATTAATTTCTTATGGTTTGATTCTAAAGTTTTCTTGTTTTCAACACAGAAGGGAAGGTCATTGTGAGAGTCATGCAGATGTGAAGGATATTCCAAAGTGACATCATATACATAACCATCTTGTGAGTTATTATCTATGCTTTTCGCATCCAGATTCAGCTCATCACTTGTCAGCCATCGGAATCCTCCATAAGGAAGATACTCAGACATCGCCCAACCGCAAAGGTTATTTGTGCCTAAATATATTAGAAATTCTGAAGGCTTGTCTTCATCAAAATCATCTAAATATTTATTATTTGCTTTGGAATATCGCTTACTGCAGTGTACCATTCCACCGCGTATTCCCTTTTTAAAGAAGTTATACATGCCAATGGCTGTTAACAACTCTGATTCTATTTGTGTGTGTTTTAACATGGTATCCCATGATAGTCCTGGAGCAGTATAGTACTGATACGGATCTAGATTATAAATTCCCTTGCAGACTTTTCGAAAATTTTCGAATATGTCTGCTAACAAAAGCACATCTGTTTTGAGATATAATTCCATATAATCTCGCAGGGTTTTGCAATTAAAGGTATGCCAAATCTTTATTGCATGCTCATAATCATCAATTGAACATTCCTTGTTATTTAATTTATTAAAAAAATCTCTTGATGGAAGCTGACCATCATCCAATTTTTCAAATGAATCAAGATATTCATAAGGGAAAACACCCTTTCTTCGTACAAGGTCAAATTCTGTCTTTCTGTTAAAGTGTGCCCTAACCGTATGGAAATCATTGTCCGTTAGATTATTAGCTAAGGATTCTAAGCTATCAGCCATAAAAGGAATAGTATCTAAAAATCGGATTTCAAGATTGCAATTGTCAGTCATTTTTGTAAATGTCGATAGTGAAATGTACAGTTCTTTGTTCTGTGGTAGGACTTTTATGTTGTCAGACTTTTTACCTAATTCTTTAACAAAGAGGTGCGAGTCATAAGATGAATAATTATGAAAATATATGGGTATGAACTTCGGAATTTGGTACTTTAAGTTGCAAATATTGTGAGCTGCACCTCGATATTTACCACTTATATGACAATGATCTCTTACACGATCTTTACCGAGAAATTTGTCACATATGTGACAATTTATTGAATTTTGAAAACTGTATATTTCCGAAAGGGTCAAGCTGTTCATTTTTGTCTTACTGGTGAGGAACTGATTGTAAATATTAAAATTAACCAGTCAACAAATTTTACAAATGCGTCGTCACCAGTATATATCTTAAATTTATCTAAACTATTATTACCTACACATTTTATATAATAACTAAAGGCGCAAGGAATGTGCCTCTTTATAACTTGAGTTTTGTCACTTACAGTAGTTTGAATGTCTTCTAGTATGCACTCGAAATCTACGTATATAACGAATGGCACATCCATCTGCCGCTGGTGATCTTTGAATTTTAAAACACTATTTTCGGGAAAAGGCAACGCAGCAACAATTTTCCCACACTCCGTTTTATGTTGGTCCATAGTCCATTCATTATGTGTATATTGTAGGCAGGTATTACAGAATAAAAGTCTGTCATGGCGCTTCGTCGTCTGAGCTTTCAAAAGTCTGTAAAAGAAATAAATTTATATATGTATATAGTTATTCAATCATAAATATGTATTTATTTACCTTGATATATCTTTAATAAAAATGTAATGATGAAAGTCTCCAGCTTCCAACAGCAATAAATTCACATGCTTTGTTTTTTCCTTTTGTGTATTATAGAATGGTCCAATGATTTCATCCTTCTCATTATCATACCCAAACACATTCACACTTATTCCATCATTCCTATCCTCAAATGCTTGAATATTTTTTAATGCCAATGGGAACTTTAAATTGTGAAATCAACCACAATTCCATTTTGTAGGCAAATGACATCAGCACTAATGTCCTCGATGTTATATGACCTGCAACGTTCCTTCATCTTTATTATTGTGGTATCCAACGCGGCAACTAAACTCCATTTAAAACAATAATCATCATTGTTTTCAATGTTGATACAGGCCTGCTTTTTAGCTAGTTTCTATGGGGTGCTTATCCAATGAGATCCTTTTACTAGTGAACTTTTGTTTATGTTAATTTCAGCGCGAATAATTCTTATTAAAGTCCACCCAGAATCTCTTTCCTCGAATTCTGACATTTTATTATGAATGAATGAATAGGAAGACGGTGTGGAATTTGTATGGGTACTGAAAACTGATTATTCCATGACATTGGTATCGGATAGCTGGTAGACATACCGTATTGCTCATAATTCATTAGTAGTGGATATGGTTGGTACCGTAGAGAAGCTTGGTGCAGATGTTGTTGTTCTCCATTTGAGTCCTGATTGATGATCACTTGACTTGGTTGACCATGATTTCGGACGTGATCCAAGAACACTTTTTGGTATTTGTATACCTAATTACACAAATTACATTGATATACAGAAGAATTCATTTTATTTAATTTATTTAGTTCTATTGTAAAAAACACCATGAAATTGTTTATTAATAAATTTTTTTGCTTTCAACCGCACTTATTGAGATATCAGAATATACCGATGAAAATCTTCATTATTTTTTCTACTTATATACATCCTATGAGAATCGCGTAGTAGGCATCAAGTCTAATTTTTTATTGATATTACGAGATTGATGAAATTCATATGTATACATAGTACCAGCAAGAATTAGAATAAACAAAGCCATAAACATGATTCTGCAAAACAATTAATCAGACGGACATTTCAAATGATGACTCATTCTCAAAATATGTACAGCTGAATAAACAAAGTCATAAACATGATTCTGCAAAACAAATAATCAGACGGACATTTCAAATTATGACTCATTCTCAAAACATGTGCAGCTGAATAAACAAAGTCATAAACATGATTCTGCAAAACATAATCAGACGGACATTTCAAATGATGACTCATTCTCAAAAAATGTGCAGCTGAATAAACAAAGCAATAAACATGATTCTGTAATACAAATATTCAAATTATTATCCCAAGAAATAAACAAGACGGACATTTGAAACGACATACACACATTCTTCACAAATCTAAAGATAAGAAAAAAGAAACACACTCGTTGTCACCAAACTTGTCTACACACTTTATTTCCACATATAATCTAAAACACTATCCAATCTCTCAATATGACCCCATAAGAATCACATTGTCTATACTAATCCAATACTTTCAAGCTCCAAACTCACTACCCAATGTCTCAATATCACCCCATAATAACCACATGGTCTATAGTAAGCCAATACTTTCAAGCTCCAAACTCACTACCCAATGTCTCAATATCACCCCATAAGAACCATCTAGTCTATACTCAATCAATTGTTCCTAGGTCACTATCTCAACACAACCACAACCCACGAAGCGACGGCAAACATTCAGGATCTATGGTAGGTATCGAACCCCACTCACCCACAGATACACCCATATCTGAAATTCATATAACACAAAACATTATCTATAATATAATTTCACACTAACACTTTAACTCAATAATAATTCATCACAATTTGTTTATTTAACAATTAAAATTTCAAAATTTCAAATTTTAATTACCCAAATTTTAAAATTTTAATTGCGGTCGTACAAATTGTTCCCTACTACTTTTTGTTGATCGTTTTACGTGCTATTCTAATAGCATTGTTAATGTCTAAAGGTTTTTTCTCCTTTAGTATTTTTGTTGCAGCTCTAATTGATGAACACTGAACAATTTTTTACCATTTAATTTAGGTTTCTTAGCATTTTTCTTTTTCTCCACACCCATACCAAATTTTTTTTGGCTTTCATAGCGTTAGTAACCATATATGCAAATGATTTTTCTGCAAGACTGCTATCTTTTGATAAAACTCGATCCCAAGCTGAATTTTCAAGAATTTTATCAGTTTGATGTCTAATATTTAAATCTTTATTTTTAGAATAAGCTATGTCGTGATTTTTGCAGGCAGAGTCCAATAAATTGATTCCTTTATCACCTCGATTTAAACGTTTTCGTAGTTTAGTTCCAGGTCCACAGTATTGATATCCAGGAAGATGAAGTTCAACAGGAAGAGAGTTTATTATTTTATCTAGTAAATCTGCTCCAACGAAGGTGTTTTTATGACTAAATGACTTTTGATAATGTATAACCTCTTATTTATTTATTTTTTCTATAATAAAAGGTAACAAATATGAATTGCATTTAGTTATAAAAATGCAGTTAGTAAAACAACATAAAAATATTTTAGTTCGAAACATTGATGATTCATCGAACATCAGTTCAAAAATAAAACATAGTTCACTCTTACCAAATTCTATTCGTGCTCTAATAGTGGGACAATCAAATTGTGGAAAGACTAATGTTATGATTGGCTTACTAGAAAGTCCTAATGGACTAAAGTTTGAAAACATCTATTTATACTCAAAATCTCTATATCATCCGAAATATGAATACTTGATGTGATTAATTACACCTATTAAAAGAATGGGATATTACACATTAACCGAAAATGAATCAGTTATTCCCCTGACAAAGCTAAAACTAATTCAATTATGATATTTGATGATGTTGCATGTGAGAAGCAGAATAATGTACGAGCTTATTTTTGTATGGGACGACATAGGGATGTTGATTCATTCTACTTGTGCCAAACTTATACCAGAATTCCCAAGCATTTAATAAGAGACAATGTGAATATGATTATAATGTTTAAACAAGATGAGACAAATATGAAACATGTTTATGGGGATCATGTTGCCAGCGATATGAGTTATGCAAGGTTTAAAAAAAATTTGTCGATTGTGCTGGAAGGATAAATATGGATTATTGATGATAAGCAAAGATAATGAATTAAACAATGCGAGCTACAGAAAATTATTCGATTATTTCATAACAATATAAATTGCCCTACATAAAAGATAAACTTTAGTATATAATCTGGCTTTAACCATAATACATCTACATAGCTCTTGAAATATCAACTATACCTGATCTAATTATCTACCTAATAACCTGATCTGATACCTAATATGCTGATCTGATACCTAATAAGCTGATCTGATAACCTGATCAGATACCTAATAAGCTGATCTGATAACCTGATCTGATAGCTAATAAGCTGATCTGATACCTAATAAGCTGATCTGATACCTAAGAAGCTGATCTGATAACCTGATCAGATACCTAATAAGCTGATCTGATACCTAATAAGCTTATCTGATAACCTGATCAGGTACCTAATAAGCTGATCTGATAATCTGATCAGATACCTAATAAGCTGGTCTGATAACCTGATCAGATACCTAATAAGCTGATCTGATAGCTGGAAAATGGATGAAAAAATTTTAAAAGAGCTGGTTGCGACAAGAAATGTCTTGAAGAAAAAGCTTCGTAGTATAAAAACGGGCGAAATAGATACACGTGAACAACTAAAAGATACATTTAAACCTATAACAGATCCTTTAAATAAATTTATAAATAATTCTAATAATATCAATGGAATTATCAAAAAAGAAAAGAATGAGATGAAAATAGAAAGTGAATATAATAACAGTTCTAATCATCTTAAGAAACCATCAATTAAATTGGAGACAAGTACACCAAAGAAACTTGTAGAAGAATCAATATTTGATACCAGCAATTCACTTGCTGATCCTAATGGTGAAAGTACTATTGATAATGATGATGACGATGACGACGATTTTTACTCTCAAAATTCAAATGCTGAAGAGAGTTACACTGACTTATCTGTTTTGGAAGGAAGAAATGAATTAGATACTAACTATGGTCCACATAAAGATTTCAATAATGAATGGAAATTTGGTGATAGTAAGCTCAAATTAAATGAAAACAAAATACATGTTGGTAGTCAAATATGGGCTCTAACAGCAGGACTATTTTCTCTAATGTTTCATAAAATACCAAAAAACTATGATAAATATGAACTAGAACTCTACAAAAAATTTTAATTAATACAAATGCGTACAGAAGAGACTATAAACCTGATGGACAAATCAAGGGAACGAAAGCCTATAAATATAAACATATTATTAAAAAGATGTTTAAAGAGAAAAACCAACAGACTTTATCAAAATCAATACCAAATAAGACAATATCTAATTATAAAGGTGATGGATTGATGCAGTTTAACCTTCATAAGCCAAACTATATATACTGGGATGATCCAAATGGGATGGTAGAGCGACTTCGACTACTGGTATCATCACAAGCTGCAGGTCATACTAATCATAATAACGAATTATTGAAGAACTTCGCGAAGCTAATATAATAGAATAATCTATATAAAGTATGTCTGTTGATAAGTTTGGACATTATCTAAACGATACAAGCAATATAATTTCATTGAAAAATGCCCCTAAAATGTTGGGGTTCTTTATGGATGCGAACAACAACATCGATGTCCAAAACAAAAGAATCAAAAATGTGGCAAAAGCTGTGGAAGAAAACGATGTTATCAATAAATTGTTTCTGCAAACTCAAATCGAAGAAATAGAACACAAGCTAATAAAATACTTTAAGGAAGATAACAACAATATTCACGATACTCTAAGAACTCAAATCGAAATGCTACAACATGCAATAATATTACAGTTGGAAGAGAATAATAACGCGCAAGAAATTATTTCCAAAATCAAACAATTTTTGGAAGACGGATATCTACAAAAATTTGTTGAAAGTATACAAAAGAAAAGTTAATGAGAAGATTTATAGATTTGAAAATTACATGTTTGTGTCAATAGCTAAAAGTGTATCAAATAGATCACAACACATCGAAAATAATTCTTAATACTAAAAAAATGACTTCAAAAAGAATTTTAGTAAATGAACTCCATAAACAAGCTCGAAAATCTTTTTTACGTCGTAGAGTTGTGACGAAAGGAATAGATGATCTTTGGCAAGCTGATTTAGTTGAAATGGGAAATTATTCTATGGACAATAAAAATTATAGATTTTTGTTAACTGTAATTGACACATTCTTCAAATTTGCATGGGCAGTACCACTTAAAACAAAAACTGCACTTGAAACAACCCAAGCCATGTCAGATATTTTTCAATTGGGACGAGTACCAAAAAACCTACAAACAGATGATGGTAAAGAATTTTTCAATAAAGACTTTGGAAAATTGATGAATAAGTACAACATTAATCACTATTCAACGTATAGCAGAATGAAAGCATCAATAGTAGAACGATTTAATAGAACATGAAAAGGGATGATGTGGAAAGAATTTAGTTTTAATGGTACATACAATTGGCTTGATATCTACAAAGATCTATTAGAAGCATATAACAGAAAATTTCATCGTACCATTAAAATGGCTCCAATTAAATTCAACTCTTCAAATGAGAAAAAATTATTGAATACATACAGTATACAGTCATTTAAAAATTTATAAAATATCGAAATTTAATGTTGGTGATAATGTGCGCATAAGCAAATAGAAGCATATTTTTGAAAAAGGCTATACTCCAAACTGAACAACAGAAATTTTCACAATTAAATTTATTCAAAATACATATCCCACAACATACATATTAGAAGATTATCGTGGAAATCCTATTAAAGGTGGATTTTATGATGAAGAACTTTTAAAAACAAGATTTCCTAATACATATCTAGTTGAAAAGATTATTAAAACCAGAGGAGCCAAAGCATTTCTTAAATGGTTAGGATTTAGTAACGGTCACAATTCTTGGATAAGTAAAGATGAAATATTATAGTTTATAATGTAAATTTAAAATAAAAAAGATGAAATAAATATGTAAATCCTTTTTATAAACAATTTTGTGTTGAACTTATTTATTCGTAATCAGACAGTCGTAATGTCAATAACACTTGCTCTAAGCTCCAACTCATCAGAGTTATCTGCTAATTATTTCCCACCTATTGATTTAAATGTGGCATATGAGTGTGCTCTAACTGATTTTCATTCATATAATAGCATCCCAAATGTTGATGTCTACAAGAATTTTTTCATATAGGTGAAAATGTGATTGAAATACCAATTGGATCTTATGAATTGAATGATATAGTTGATTATATAGAGGAACAATATAAACGTTACAATCCAGAAAATAGAATTTTTATAGAAGCCAATAACAATACAATGCAAGTTAAAGTCAACAGCTCTAAGGATGCAATATATTTTAATAAAGAAAATACAATTGGAAAACTCTTGGGATTCAATAGTAAAATCCTAACTCCAAACGTAGATCATTATTCTGATCTTCCAGTTAATATTTTCAAGGTGAATCTGTTGCGAATTGAAAGTAGTATCGCTGTTAATACATATATGAATAATTCCAAGGCGCATACACTACATGAATTTCCGATTAATGTGCCTCCAGGCTATAAAATAGATGAGATACCTCGAAATCTCATCTATTTACCGGTGAACTCCAGAGAGATAAGTTCACTAGCTCTACGAGTAGTTGATCAGCACGGTGATTTAATTAATTTCCGAGGAGAGGAAATAACAATACGAATTCATTTAAGACCAACTAAATAATGCTAATATTCAACTCGAGTATATCACAGAATATAGCAACAACAACAACAACACCATAAGCATACGAACCTAAAATATTATCACGACCTAAACCACAATTAAAGAGGTCAATTCATCAAAAAACTCTAACGACAGCAAATAAAAATGTTCTCAAGTCATTGAATTTTAAATTGAAGGCAAAATGAGTTCAATAATAAATGTCTTAGATAAACCCTTATCTGATGAAAATATAATCAAAAAGGACTATCATACATATGTGCCATACCTACAATACTACAACAATAATGATGAAATTCGCATTTCAATTCAAAATCAAGATTTGTATGTGTTACCTAGTGAAAGTTATATATATGTCGAGGGATCTGTTGTAGATGAGAAAACCTCCACATCTACAGACAACTTTAAATTAAAAAACAACTTTGTTGCATATCTCTTTGATGAAATTCGTTATGAGCTTAATGGTATTGAAATTGACCATACAAGATATTTAGGAGGTACAAGTACCATAAAAAATTTGGTTTCTTTATCACCAACGGAAAGCACTGTCATGCAGAATGCTGGCTGGAATAAAATTGATAATTTAAAAGTTGTTAATGGATATTTTAACTTTTATGTACCCTTAAAAATGCTTTTGGGTTTCGCTGAAGACTACAACAAAGTTATACTCAATGGGAAACATGAATTGATACTCTTGCGTAATAGGAACGATGAAGATCTTGTACTCTCGAGCGTTTCCACGGAAAAAGCAAAACTTTTAATTTCACTCATCTCATGGAGAATTCCACATGTACAGTTATCTGATTTTAGCAAGTTGAATATGATAAAAATTATTAACAATGGTGCTTCTATACCGATGGCATTCCGTAGTTGGGATTGTCATGTTAATCCACAACTTAATACAGGAACAAGTCATATCTGGAATGTTAAATTAGCTGCAAGTAGAGAACGACCCTGTTTTGTATTGATTGCTTTTCAACAAGAAAATAAGTTTGTTCATTGTGACCTGACAAATTTAAAAGTACATTTAAATTCAGTATCATATCCATATGATAACCTAAATATCAAATTTAAGAATGAACGCTATGCAATTCTATATGATATGTATCTAAGATTTCAACAGAGCTATTACATGAGAGAATCTCAACCGCTTCTAACTGCTCAAGAATTTAAAAATAATGCACCGATTATTGTAGTAGATGTTAGCCATCAAAATGAATCGCTCAATAACGGACCAATTGATATAAAAATTGAATTTGAAACAGCTACAAATATTGCCTCAAAGACATCAGCTTACTGCATTCTTATTCATGATCGCATAATTGAATATGTACCCATAAAAGGACAAGTCCGAAAAGTCTTATAAATTAAACAATATGGATGATAATATAGTTTGTATAGATATGCAAGGATTCAAAAGCGATTCAAATGATTTCATCGCAAAAGAAGTAGCGATCGTTTTCAACAACAATAACAATGAAGCCATAAATTTCATTATAGAACCCCCCATTGATTTTAAATGTCTATCGCCAAAGAAGCGAAAAGAAGTAAATTGGTTAACAAAGAACTATCATCACCTAAAGTGGAACGATGGATCAGTCACATTTCAAAACGTCTGCAACTTTTTAAAAGCTAATGTACGCTATTCTAAAATATATGTTAAAGGAGAAGAAAAGAGACAATGGCTAGAAAAAATACTTAAAAAAAAAGAGTTTTTAACATCGAGGTTTTGGATGCATCAACTTTAAACAAATGGAAATTAAATATCCCGATTATTTATATTGTAATTATCATACATATGGTGTTTGCGCATTAAAAAATGCTCTTTTACTAACAAAAGATATATCTTGTTTAAAATAATTTATGTATACAAATTATTATTATTATTATTGTCTTAAAATTAACAATTTTAAAACTTTTTAATCACTTAAATATATTTAATAAAAATTAAATGCATAGAAAAAAATTAAAACAACTGTTTTTTTATTTCAAATACAACACAACTAAATGATGACTAATGAAATTTTGTTATCAAATGATGACTCATTCTCAAAAAATGTGCAGCTGAATAAACAAAGTCATAAACATGATACTGCAAAACAAATAATCAGACGGACATTTCAAATAATGACTCATTCTCAAAAAATGTGCAGCTGAATAAACAAAGCAATAAACATGATTCTGCAAAACAAATAATCAGACGGACATTTCAAATGATGGCTCATTCTCAAAAAATGCGCAGCTGAATAAACAAAGCAATAAACATGATTCTGCAAAACAAATAATCAGACGGACATTTCAAATGATGACTCATTCTCAAAAAATGTACAGCTGAATAAACAAAGCAATAAACATGATTCTGTAGAACAAATATTCAAATTATTATCCCAAGAAATAAACAAGACTGACATTTGAAACGACATACACACATTCTTCACAAATCTAAAGATAAGAAAAAAGAAACACACATTCTTCACAAATCTAAAGATAAGAAAAAAGAAACACACACACATACCCCCATCCCCCACACATCCACGCATCCACAGCCATGCACAAAGTAAATGTAAACACAAGCATCACAAAAAAATTATCAAGAACAAAAAAATAATAACAGCGACACAATAAACCCCGTAGGAACCCAAGTCGACTTTTTTATCTACAAGTTTGGTGACGTTGTCACCAAACTTGTTTACACTCTTTATTTCCACATATAATCTAAAACACTACCCAATCTCTCAATATGACCCCATAAGAACCACATTGTCTATACTAAGCCAATACTTTCAGGCTCCAAACTCACTACCCAATGTTTTAATATCACCCCATTAGAACCACATTGTCTATAATAAGCCAATTGTTCCTAGGTCACTATCTCAACACAACCACAAAAAGCATTACCCACACTATAATTTTTCACAACCTTCAATATACACATTTTGCCTACAGGGCACTTTCATTTTTTTCTCACGGGTATCAAATTACACATTTGTTTATTTAACAATTAAAATTTCAAATTTTAGTTACCCAAATTTTAAAATTTTAATTGCCCCCAGACATACAGTTCCCTACTACTACAAGAACATTGGCAATTGTCGTCGCGGTTCTGCTGACGTTATTGCTTGTATTAATGCGATTGCAATTGCTCGTGTGGTCGGTGTGTCACCCTACGTCTCTACGAGCCATCGACTTGAACATGACATGAACATGACGCCGGCAGAGAAACTGCAAGAAATCCATCAACTTCTTTGTTGTGGTGAATACGTGCGAAGTCCATGCTCTGCCTTATCAATGTATTTGGTGGTAGTGCAAGAGAAATGGAATATTTAACAATTTTTTTCTGTCTCTTTTCTTTCTATTAAAAATGGTTGTTGATAGCGAATCTCATGGCGAACATTGATGCTCAGCCATATGTTCGGCTATCGATGGCAGAGCATGGACGAAACATGGACATGAGCGGTCTACATGAGCCATATGCGATGTCCGACATGATGTTCATACCAACTTCATGGCTAATGTAGACCCCCAGTAAAGGTTGTTTGTCGGTAGCCGTCAAAACGCCAAAAAACGCTTTTCTAAATGTCGATAGTGAAATGTACAGTTCTTTGTTCAGTGGTAGGACTTTTATGTTGTCAGACTTTTTACCTAATTCTTTAACAAAGAGGTGCGAGTCATAAGATGAATAATTATGAAAATATATGGGTATGAACTTCGGAATTTGGTACTTTAAATTGCAAATATTGTGAGCTGCACCTCGATATTTACCACTTATATGACAATGATCTCTTACACGATCTTTACCGAGAAATTTGTCACATATGTGACAATTTATTGAATTTTGAAAACTGTATATTTCCGAAAGGGTCAAGCTGTTCATTTTTGTCTTACTGGTGAGGAACTGATTGTAAATATCTTCACAATCGTCAATTAACCAGTCAACAAATTTTACAGATGCGTCCTCACCAGTATATATCTTAAATTTATCTAAACTATTATTACCTACACATTTTATATAATAACTAAAGGCGCAAGGAATGTGCCTCTTTATAACTTGAGTTTTGTCACTTACAGTAGTTTGAATGTCTTCTAGTATGCACTCGAAATCTGCGTATATAACGAATGGCACATCCATCTGCCGCTGGTGATCTTTGAATTTTAAAACACTATTTTCGGGAGAAGGCAACGCAGCAACAATTTTCCCACATTCCGTTTTATGTTGGTCCATAGTCCATTCATTGTGTGTATATTGTAGGCAGGTATTACAGAATAAAAGTCTGTCATGGCGCTTGGTCGTCTGAGCTTTCAAAAGTCTGTAAGAGAAATAAATTTATATATGTATATAGTTATTCAATCATAAATATGTATTTATTTACCTTGATATATCTTTAATAAAAATGTAATGATGAAAGTCTCCAGCTTCCAACAGCAATAAATTCACATGCTTTGTTTTTTCTTTTTGTGTATTGTAGAATGGTCCAATGATTTCATCCTTCTCATTATCATACCCAAACACATTCACACTTATTCCATCGTTCCTATTCTCAAATGCTTGAATATTTTTTAATGCCAATGGGAACTTTAAATTGTGAAATCAACCACAATTCCATTTTGTAGGCAAATGACATCAGCACTAATGTCCTCGATGTTATATGACCTGCAACGTTCCTTCATCTTTATTATTGTGGTATCCAACGCGGCAACTAAACTCCATTTAAAACAATAATCATCATTGTTTTCAATGTTGATACAGGCTTGCTTTTTAGCTAGTTTCAATGGGGTGCTTATCCAATGAGATCCTTTTACTAGTGAACTCTTGTTTATGTTAATTTCAGCGCGAATAATTCTTATTAAAGTCCACCCAGAATCTCTTTCCTCGAATTCTGACATTTTATTATGAATGTCCTGGCATTGTTTTTCAATTAGCTCATCTACATTACTTCCCAGACACAATAGATCCATTTTTGATCTGTGAGAAATTTGACACAAGTCAATTTCTTCCCCAACAATTTTTATGTACTCTCCAATAAGAGTTACACAGAATTTTAAAATATTATGTTTAACCAAACTTTTTTCAAGTCTTTCCTTAAAAATAGATTTATTTTCCACAACAAAGTCTTCAAACAGAAGAACATATTTTTTGTTGCGAATTCCATATGTTGCAATATTTTTTTTGAATGCACTGTTTATTTCATAATATTTTGGTTCTACATTCAAAGGAGTATTATCATATTTACCGCTGGGAGAATTTGAAGTATTCATGTCATCAAACGCAATATTATCTAGTTGTTGCTGTTGATGATGATGCTGCTGTTGTTGCTGTTGTTGTTGATGATGATGCTGCTGTTGTTGCTGATGATGTTGCTGCTGTTGTTGCTGTTGTTGTTGATGATGATGCTGCTGTCGTTGCTGCTGATGATGCTGCTGTTGTTTTTGTTGTTGGTGTTGAGGATACCTGGAACTGTCCATCGACAAGGCATATTGATTATTCGAAACTGAAGGGTGATAGTTGGGTATGTTATATTGCTGCCATTGCATTGGTGAAGTATATTGATAGGGAATAGGAAGATGGTGTGGAATTTGTATGGGTACTGAAAACTGATTATTCCATGACATTGGTATTGGATAGTTGGTAGACATACCGTATTGCTCATAATTCATTAGTAGTGGATATGGTTGGTACCGTAGAGAAGCTTGGTGCAGATGTTGTTGTTCTCCATTTGAGTCCTGATTGATGATCACTTGACCTGATGATCACTTGCTTTTTGGTATTTGTATACCTTATTACACAAATTACATTGATATACAAAAGAATTCATTTTATTTAATTTATTTAGTTCTATTGTAAAAAACACTATGAAATTGTTTATTAATAATTTTTTTGCTTTCAACCGCACTTATTGAGATATCAGAATATACCGATGAAAATCTTCATTATTTTTTCTACTTATATACATCCTATGAGAATCGCGTAGTAGGCATCAAGTCTAATTTTTTATTGATATTACGAGATTGATGAAATTCATATGTATACATAGTACCAGCAAGAACTAGAGCATAACATTGTGTAATATTTTATTTGATATAAATGATGACTAATGAAATTTTGTTATCAAATGATGACTCGTTCTCAAAAAATGTGCAGCTGAATAAGCAAAGTCATAAACATGATTATGCAAAACAAATAATCAGACGGACATTTCAAATGATGACTCATTCTCAAAACATGTGCAGCTGAATAAACAAAGTCATAAACATGATTCTGCAAAACAAATAATCAGACGGACATTTCAAATGATGACTCATTCTCAAAAAATGTGCAGCTGAATAAACAAAGCAATAAACATGATTCTGTAATACAAATATTCAAATTATTATCCCAAAAAATAAACAAGACGGAAATTTGAAACGACATACACACATTCTTCACAAATCTAAAGATAAGAAAAAAGATACACACACGTTGTCACCAAACTTGTCTACACTCTTTATTTCCACATATAATCTAAAACACTACCCAATCTCTCAATATGACCCCATAAGAATCACATTGTCTATACTAATCCAATACTTTCAAGCTCCAAACTCACTACCCAATGTCTCAATATCACCCCATAATAACCACATTGTCTATAGTAAGCCAATACTTTCAAGCTCCAAACTCACTACCCAATGTCTCAATATCACCCCATAAGAACCATCTAGTCTATACTCAATCAATTGTTCCTAGGTCACTATCTCAACACAACCGCAACCCACGAAGCGACGGAAAACATTCAGGGTCTATGGTAGGTATCGAACCCCACTCACCCACAGATACACCCATATCCGAAATTCATATAACACAAACATTATCTATAATATAATTTCACACTAACACTTTAACTCAATAATAATTCATCACAATTTTTTTAACAACAGTTTACTAACAGGGTACTTTCATTTTTTTCCCACGGGTATCACATTACACATTTGTTTATTTAACAATTAAAATTTCAAAATTTCAAATTTTAATCACCCAAATTTTAAAATTTTAGTTGCGGTCGTACGAATTGTTCCCTACTACTACAAAACATTAAAAGGCAGAAAATCCCAACTTATAATACCTCGCATAATAAATGTACCAAAAATTAGTGGTTTTTTACCACGAATACCGATTTTAACTGCTCTGGGTGCAATTGGAAGTCTAACGACTGGAGGTGCTGCTATAGCTAAGGCTGTAAATGCGACAAAGAATGCTAAAAATCAGCTTGATGAAGCAACTCGCCATAATAAAGCGATGGAATCTATAGCTGTTGGGAAAGGACTTTACCTAAAACCATATAAAAAGGGTTATGGTTTAGTTTATAAAGAGCAGACAAAAAACTCTTAGAAATGCTACCTAATAGACCACTATCAGAAGTCGATTTGAGAAATTTTTCAAACAAAATTCCACATTTTATTTATAAATAAATAAATAAAAATGCATTAAAGAGTATATATATATATATATATATATATATATATATATATATATATATATATATATATATATATATATATATATATATATATATATATATATATATATATATATATATATATACATATATATATATATATATATATATATATATATATATATTATATATATATATATATATATATATATATATATATATATATATATATATATATATATATATATATATATATATATATATATATATATATATATATATATATATATATATATATATATATATATATATATATATATATATATATATATATATATATATATATATATATATATATATATATATATATATATATATATATATATATATATATATATATATTTCACAAAACAGACAAAAAACTCTTAGAAATGCTACCTAATAGACCACTATCAGAAGTCGATTTGAGAAATTTTTCAAACAAAATTCCACATTTTATTTATAAATAAATAAATAAAAATGCATTAAAGAGTATATATATATATATATATATATATATATATATATATATATATATATATATATATATATATATATATATATATATATATATATATATATATATATATATATATATATATATATATATATATATATATATTTCACAAAACTCTTTAATGCATTTTTATTTATTTATTTATAATTTACAATACAGAATTCATCATCTCTGCGTACTTGAAATATTCCACTCGAGAGATCCTTAATTTCATCATCTGTCAGAGTATTATATCTTTTAGGTAGAAACATTATATTTTTTTCCATCTCAACTCTTAGTGTTGGTCCATATTTTGTTGTTACCCGTGTAATATTTTGAACAGGATATTTAGCAGCTACATCTAGATCCTTTATATGAATTAAGCTTTTGTTGTTTAGTGAATTAAATTTTGATATTAAATTTTTTGAGGAGCTCATTTTTTAAATAGATCTTGTCACTTTGAATCTTTAATTAAAATTGATCTTGAAAGTAGTGATGATGAGTCCAATAAGCCTAACCGAAAATATTTATTGTGAGAAGGTTAATATGTATATGTAGGAAATAGTGCTAGAGAGATAGGGATAGATATATAGGAATATTAATATGAATGTTCCTTCTTTTAATTTTTTAATAGTCTCTTTGAAAATGAGTTGGAAAGAGAAATATGTATATTCTATACCCTCTATTCTAGAAGGATTATAGGAAAATGGAGAAGGATATAAGAGGAGGAAAAAATAATATTGAATTTTATTCACTTTGTAGCTAAATATTTAGGAAAAAAATTATCAGTATCGACGAATCCTTTGAAAAAGTAAGCAGCAACAAAATTAATACGGAATATTAACAAAAATGAGTCAAATAAGAAGGAGTCTTAATAAATTTATATCGGATTTTGATAACTTTAGACTATACGATCATTGGGAAATGATCATATTTTTTCAAAATATGCTGGACGAGAATGATGAATTTGATATTATGGAAGATGAAGACAACACAGAAGGACATTTCAAATGCTGTCCCTGATATGATCCAAATTGTGAGGAAGGAACTGATACATGTAGGTGCTCGATATACTTTCTACGGAAAGCTATATTAGAAAATTTAATGGAATCTTATTATACAATGTTTCAACCATCATAATTAAATTTAATAAATAAAATAGTATTATTAAAATAAAATATTCACTGTCTTGTAATATTTTTTCTATAGGATAATTAGGAAAATTAAAGAAATTTTTGAGTTAAAAATTTAATGAATAACTTATCAGATTATCCAACTTTTTTTGACTCTGTAAAATGATGAAATAATTAATTTTAATACAATTTCATAATGTTGCGAAATTCAAATTCAAGAAATAAACAAATCAAATCAAGATTATGCAGGATTTAAGAGTACAGTTAAACTCATAAACAGAAAAATTTGCAAGTAAGCAAAAAACAAGACAAGAATTGTTTTGATCCAACAAAAACTGTTTTCTCTGCTAGCAGCAAGACGTGTATGCACAGTCAACGTCAACGTTTTTTCTAAACAACGTTTTTTGTGAACAAGAAAATAAATCAAAGATTGTTTAATTTTTTTGATATTAATAAGATTTTTTTATTATTATTTAATTTTTTTATTTTTTCATTATTATTATAATATTTTTTTTTAATAACAAACCAAATTTTCTTAATAACTAAACATTAATAAGTAAATATTTACATATAAACATAAACAAATTACATTTAAGTAAAAAACTCATAATTCTTCTTGAACCTTATTAATTTCCATTAGCAACATATCCAGTTCATATTCTGGATTTGTTTCCTCAATTCGATAATTATACCATGCTAATGTATTTATACCATCACATTGTATTTTTCTTTTATCATCTTGATAACTAAGTACAACCTTATTTAGTTGGTTGGTATAAAGTTGATGAACTTTTGACTTAAATGTTAACATATCATCATAAACAATAGACTTATTAAATAAACAATTTCTATACGCCTCTAAACTATATTTATCAAGAACACATTTCTTAACCCCCTTCGATTTTTTTACATCATTTTCATATTGCACGCTAAAAGAATACATTTTTGACCGAAGTCCCACAAATTCTTTCATCACTTTACCACAATTTTCATCCTTCATCATACCCAGCACCTATTTTTTTTAAAAGAGGAATACCGTATACGTTATCTTTTGGATAATCGGAATGTCAAATTCTTGTTCTATGTCAGATTTTATGTCGGCATAAAAGTCGTCAGTTTTTATTGTATATATAAATGAGTCGGTGTCCATGTAATTTAAAGATAAATTTGCTTTAAACTTGGACTGCATGAATCCATCATGGAAATTATACATTTTCCATTTAGAAAGCTCCAAGACGCAAAATCCCAAGTATATGGGCTTGTTATAGTATGTTTTGACTCTATTCATTTGAATTGCCACCATATCCTCTGAAAATAAAGATATGCTATGAAAATTGGATTTAGATATCCAATCTTGAGCCCCCAAATGGTTACAGTTTGTTCTATTCCAGTTGGTCACAATTCTAACATCTTTTCTTTTATCAACGTTCTCCATGGTCTTACCGTATACCGCGTTATTAAGTAATTTAAAAAAAATTTTTTCAAATGCATTTTTTGCTGAAGCTCTATGTTTAGTATTCAAATCTATATAGTCTTTTAGCCATGGAAATTGTTTAAATGCCAGAATACGATGCGTTTTCTTTAGAATCAAACCATATTCCAAACATTGCTTAAGAACTCTGTAATGTATTTCATAAGAGTTTTTGGCGAAAAATCCGCAATTAATTTCTTATGGTTTGATTCTAAAGTTTTCTTGTTTTCAACACAGAAGGGAAGGTCATTGTGAGAGTCATGCAGATGTGAAGGATATTCCAAAGTGACATCATATACATAACCATCTTGTGAGTTATTATCTATGCTTTTCGCATCCAGATTCAGCTCATCACTTGTCAGCCATCGGAATCCTCCATAAGGAAGATACTCAGACATCGCCCAACCGTAAAGGTTATTTGCGCCTAAATATATTAGAAATTCTGAAGGCTTGTCTTCATCAAAATCATCTAAATATTTATTATTTGCTTTGGAATATCGCTTACTGCAGTGTACCATTCCACCGCGTATTCCCTTTTTAAAGAAGTTATACATGCCAATGGCTGTTAACAACTCTGATTCTATTTGTGTGTGTTTTAACATGGCATCCCATGATAGTCCTGGATCAGTATAGTACTGATACGGATCTAGATTATAAATTCCCTTGCAGACTTTTCGAAAATTTTCGAATATGTCTGCTAACAAAAGCACATCTGTTTTGAGATATAATTCCATATAATCTCGCAGGGTTTTGCAATTAAAGGTATGCCAAAATGTTTCAACCATCATAATAAAATTTAATAAATAAAATAGTATTATTAAAATAAAATATTCACTGTCTTGTATTATTTTTTCTAAAGGATAATTAGGAAAATTAAAGAAATTTTTAAGTTAAAAATTTAATGAATAACTTATCAGATTATCCATCTTTTTTTGACTGTAAATGTTGAAATAATTAAATTTAATAAAATTTCATAATGTTGTGAAATTCAAATTCCCTTGTCAAGAAATAAACAAATCAAATCAAGATTATGCAGGATCTAACAGTACAGTTAAACTTATAAACAAACAAAAATTTTCAAGTAAGCAAAAAACAAGACAAGAATTGTTTTGATCCAACAAAAATTGTTTTCTCTGCTAGCAGCAAGACGTGTATAGTCAACGTCAACGTTTTTTCAATTTGATAACAGGGCTGAACAAGAAAATAAAACAAAGATTGTTTAATTTTTTTGATATTAATAAGATGTTTTTATTATTATTTAATTTTTTTCTTTTTTCATTGTTATTGTAATTTTTTAATAACAAACCAAATTTTCTTAATAACTAAACATTAATAACTAAATATTTACATATAAACAGAAACAAATTACATTTAAGTAAAAAACTCATCATTCTTCTTGAAGCTTATCAATTTCCATTAGCAACATATCCAGTTCATATTCTGGATTTGTTTCCTCAATTCGATAATTATACCATGCTAATCTATTTATACCATCACATTGTATTTTTCTTTTATCATCTTAATAACTAAGTACAATCTTATTTAGTTGGTTGGTATAAATTTGATGAACTTTTGACTTAAATGTTAACATATCGTCATAAACAATAGACTTATTAAATAAACAATTTCTATATGCCTCTTAATTATATTTTTCAAGAACACATTACTTAACCCCCTTCGATTTTTTACATCATTTTCAAGTTGAACGCTAAAAGAATACATTTTTGACTGAAGTCCCACAAATTCTTTCATCACTTTACCACAATTTTCATCCTTCATCATACCCAGTACCTTTTTGATTAAAAGTGGAATACCATATACGTTATCTTTTGGATAATCGGAAGTGTCAAATTCTTGTTCTATGTCAGATTTTATGTCGGCATAAAAGTCGTCAGTTTTTATTGTATATATAAATGAGTCGGTGTCCATGTAATTTAAAGATAAATTTGCTTTAAACTTGGGCTGCATGAATCCATAATGGAAATTATACATTTTCCACTTAGAAAGCTCCAACACACAAAATCCCAAGTATATGGGCTTGTTATAGTATGTTTTGACTCTATTCATCTGAATTGCCACCATATCCTCTGAAAATAAAGATATGCTATGAAAATTGGATTTAGATATCCAATCCTGAGATCCCAAATGGTTGTAGTTAGTGTTATTTCAGTTGGTCACAATTCTAACATCTTTTCTTTTGTCATCGTTCTCCGTAGTCTTATCGTATACCGCGTTATTAAGTAATTTAAAAAAAAATTTTTCAAATGCATTTTTTGCAGAAGCTTTATGTTTAGTTTTCTTTAGAATCAAACCATATTCCAAACATTGCTTCAGAACTTTGTAATGTATTACATAAGAGTTTTTTGTCGAAAAATCCGCAATTAATTTCTTATGGTTTGATTCTAAAGTTTTCTTGTTTTCAACACAGAAGGGAAGGTCATTGTGAGAGTCATGCAGATGTGAAGGATATTCCAAAGTGACCTCATATACATAACCATCTTGTGAGTTATTATCTATGCTTTTCGCATCCAGATTCAGCTCATCACTTGTCAGCCATCGGAATCCCCCATAAGGAAGATACTCAGACATCGCCCAACCGTAAAGGAATGCTCAAATTCCTTGTTATTTAATTTATTAAAAAAATCTTCTCTTGATGGAAGCTGACCATCATCCAATTTTTCAAATGAATCAAGATATTCATAAGGGAAAACACCCTTTCTTTGTACAAGGTCAAATTCTGTCTTTCTGTTAAAGTGTGCCCTAACCGTATGAAAGTCATTGTCCGTAAGGTTATTTGTTAAGCTATCAGCCATAAAACGAGTAGTATCTAAAAATCGGAGTTCAAGATTGCAATTGTCAGTCATTTTCATAAATGTAGATAGTGAAATGTATAGTTCTTTGTTCAGTGGTAGGACTTTTATGTTGTCAGACTTTTTACCTAATTCTTTAACAAAGAGGTGGGAGTCATAAGATGAATAATTATGAAAATATATGGGTATGAACTTCGGAATTTGGTACTTTAAGTTGCAAATATTGTGAGCTGCACCTCGATATTTCCCACTTATATGACAATGATCTCTTACACGATCTTTACCGAGAAATTTGTCACATATGTGACAATTTATTGAATTTTGAAAACTGTATATTTTCGAAAGGGTCAAGCTGTTCATTTTTGTCTTACTGGTGATGAACTGATTGTAAATATCTTTACAATCGTCAATTAACCAGTCAACAAATTTTACAGATGCGTCCTCACCAGTATATATATTAAATTTATCTAAACTATTATTACCTATACATTTTATATAATAACTAAAGGCACAAGGAATGTGTCTCTTTATAACTTTAGTTTTGTCACTTACAGTAGTTTGGATATCTTCTAGTATGCATTCGAAATCTGCATGTATAACGAATGGCACATCCATCTGCTGCTGGTGATCTTTGAATTTTAAAACACTTTTTTCGGGAGAAGGTAACGCAGCAACAATTTTCCCACATTCCGTTTTGTGTTGGTCCATAGTCCATTCATTGTGTGTATATTGTAGGCAGGTATTACAGAATAAAAGTCTGTCATGGCGCTTGGTTGTCTGAGCTTTCAAAAGTCTGTAAAAGGAATAAATTTATATATATGTATATAGTTATTCAATAACATGTATTTACTTGCTTACCTTGATATATCTTTAATAAAAATGTAATGGTGAATGTCTCCAGCTTCCAGCAGAATTAAATTAACATGCTTTATTTTTTCTTTTTGTGTATGTAGAATGGACCAATGATTTCATCCTTCTCATTATCATACCCAAACACATTCACACTTATTCCATCATTCCTATCCTCAAATACTTGAATATTTTTTAATGTCAATGGGAACTTTAAATTTGTGAAGTCAAGCACAATTCCATTTTGCAAGCAAATGACATCAGCGCCAATGTCCTCGATGTTATATGACCTGCAACGTTCCTTCATCTTTATTATTGTGGTATCCAGCGCGACAACTAAACTCCATTTAAAACAATAATCATCATTGTTTTCAATGTTGAAACAGGCACGCTTTTCAGCCAGTTTTAATGGTGTGCTTATCCAATGAGATCCTTTTACTAGTGAACTTTCGTTTATGTTAATTTCAGCGCGAATAATTCTTATTAAAGTCCACCCAGAATCTCTTTCCTGGAATTCTGACATTTTATTATGAATGTCCTGGAATTGTTTTTTAATTAGCTCATCTACATTACTTCCCACACACAATACATCCATTTTTGTTCTGTGAGAAATTTGACACAAGTCAATTTCTTCCCCAACAATTTTTATGTACTCTGCAATAAGAGTTACACAGAATTACTTATATTGTTGTTGGTTATTCGACCTTTAATATTGTATCGAGAAATAAATTTTTTTTTTATTTGAGCTCAAGGTCTGTAGGGTATAAAATATTCTTTATTGCCTATATTTCGCTACATACATCGTTGAAAATTTGAAAAACTTAGAGAGCTACAAGGACAAGAACTAAATGTCAAATGTTACAAAAAATGGTTTGTGAACAAGACTGCCATTAACATACCGGACGAAATACAATGGATTCTGTCACTGGGGAAAAACACTCTTTACCAGTTAGGAAGGACAATTTTACCATGCTAAAATTTGTAGCAGATGGTGAAGACTTGATACAGACCTTACCTGATAGAGAAGCACAGGAGATGGCCAGGGTTAAGTTTACAACAATGGTTGATAATCACATCAACAAACTAAAATTAAATAATAGAGAAAAGTACACATTGAACATTATGGAACAAGCTGAAAGGTTTTTAAACAAAAATAGGAACATCCTCATCCTAAATGCTGATAAAGGAAACGTTACGTTAGCATTAGAAAAAGCAGATTATGAAGACAGAATGAACAGAATAGTAGGTGATATGATGACATATCAAAGGCTAAAAACGGATCCTACATCAAATTTTCAGAAGAAGAACAACGGTCTTGTTGAAGAATTATATATGAATCATGTCATTGACGAAAAGGAGAGAAGAAAACTAAAAATTGACGTTGCTAATGCTCCAAGAATATACGGCCTTCCAAAAATACATAAGGAAGCATATCCCCTGAGGCCTATAGTTTCATCCATAAATTCCCCATCTATCCATTTATGCAAATACATAACAAACATACTTAAAAATCTTACAAAAGACTCTAAATACAATGTAAAGGACTTAGGAGAATTAAAAACTTCACCATTCAAGAGGATGAAAAACTGGTTTCATTTGACGTGGTGTCCCTTTTTCCAAGCATTCCAGTAGACTTAGCATTGGATATTATAAAAGAAAAATGGATAGAGATCACTGAATATACCACAATGGACCAAAACTTGTTTATGCGCATTCTAAAATTTTGTATAAAAGAAAACCGCTATTTCAAATATAATAACAAAATATTTTCGCAACGCAAAGGCTTACCAATGGGGTCTCCTGCATCCCCCATAGTGGCAGACATAGTAATGGAAAAACTTATAGATGAATGTATGGAAAGGTTAAATAACAAACCAAAAATGCTCACTAAATATGTGGAAGATTTGTTTAGCATAGTTCGTGGTGATGATATTGATGAGGTGTTGCATCAACTCAATAGCTTTCACCCCAGCATAAAATTTACAATTGAGAGGGAAGAAGATAATAAACTCCCATATTTAGACACCATAGTAATAAGGAAAAACAACCAAATATTGATAAACTGGTATCAAAAACCTACAGCATTGGGTCGAATAATTAATTATTTTTCCAAACATCCCAAGAACATGATTATAAATACGGCGAAAAATTTAATTAGAAGAATACTGGACATAAGCGATGTGGATTTTTACAAGGAAAACATTCGAAAAATAACGTGCATTCTAAAAATTAATGACTTTCCGATAAGCCTCATCGAAAAATTGATTAAAGAATACGCAAAGGATAAGAACTGCATAGCAACACGCACTAACGACGATAATAAAAAAACTGGATATAAATCAATGATTTACCTACCGCAGATAACGGAACGTTTCGAAAAATCAGGCCTTTTCGACACACAAAATTTTAGATTAGCACAAAAACTGTTAACAACGTTGGCAGAATTTACAGTAAGACAAAGGACAAGGTAGATAAGCTCGACAAATCCAATGTAGTATACAAGATACCGTGTAATGGTGATAGTAATAACAAATGCAGCATGGTCTACATAGGCACCACGAAAAATAAACTTAAAACAAGAATCTCTGGCCATAAATCTGATCAACGATCGCGTAATAATATTTTGACACCAAAGACTGCATTAGCTTCCCACTGTGCACAAACAAATCACACTCCAGATTTTGAGAAAACAGATATATTACAAAGTGAGAATAATTACAAACGCCGCTACATGTTGGAAATGCTCCACATAATTAATACACCAATTTCGAAGAGAATAAATTTCAAAGCTGACACTGAGAACTGTGCTCAAATATATAGACACTTAGTAAATAAGAAAATAAATAGGAATAAGTAGAAATCATGGTGCAATATTTACAACATAAACAAACAGTGCAATAGTAGACGATGGTAGAGATACTGATTTAATTTAAATATATGTATGTGTGCATAAACTCAAATGTGAGTAAGATTGGTTGTGTTGTTTATTTGTTATTGTATATTTATTTATTTATTTATTTTTATGCTTTATCCATATCTTTGGTCATGATCGATGTTATAATACTTGTTATTGTAAATTTTGTATTTACATATATTTTTAGAATACTTAGCCCTGATGATGCTACGCGATGTATGTAGCGAAATATAGGCAATAAAGAATATTTTATACCCTACAGACCTTGAGCTCAAAAAAAAAATAAAAAAAATTTATTTCTAGTTACACAGAATTTTAAAATATTATGTTTAACCAAACTTTTTTCAAGTCTTTCCTTGAAAATAGGTTTATTTTCCAGAACAAAGTCTTCAAATAGAAGATCATCTTTTCTGTTGGGAATTCCATATGTTGCAATATTTTTTTTTAATGTACTGTTTATTTCATAATATTTTGGTTCTACATTCAAAGGAGTATCATTATATTTACCGCTGGGAGAATTTGAAGTATCCATGTCATCAAACACAATATTATCTAGTTGTTGCTGTTGTTGCTGATGATGTTGCTGCTGCTGCTGTTGTTGTTGTTGTTGATGATGATGATGCTGCTGTTGTTGCTGATGATGTTTCTGCTGTTGTTGCTGATGATGTTGCTGCTGCTGTTGCTGTTGTTGTTGTTGGTGTTGAGGATACCTGGAACTGTCCATCGACAAGGCATATTGATTATTCGAAACTGCAGGATAATAGTTGGGTATGTTATATTGCTGCCATTGCATTGGTGAAGTATATTGATAGGGAATAGGAAGATGATGTGGAATTTGTATGGGTACTGAAAACTGATTGCTCAACCCCGCATGATAGTACGAAGTCCTTGGAAGCTCTTGAGAGGACGCCGGATATTGCTGCTGCATATTGTTCCAAGGAATAGGGTTATATAAAGGCATTGGAGTCTGTACATCACATGACGCTGGCATCTGCACATGTTATAGTTGAGCATGACTTTTGCAATGGTCCAAATACGACTTTTGGTATTTGTATTCCTTTTGACATATTTCACAAACATAGCTTGAAGAATTCATTTTTATTTATTTATTTATTTAATTAGCAACAATCAAATTTATTTAATTATTTTATTTTATTTATTTAGTTCTTTTTTCAAAAACACTATAAACTTCTTTATCAATCAATTTTTTGTTTTCAAACTATTTATTTAATTAGCAACAATTAACTTTATTTAATTATTTTATTTAATTTATTGACCTTTTTTTCAAAAACACTATAAACTTCTTTATTAATAAATTTTTTGCTTTCAACCGCACTTATTGAGATATCAGAATATACCGATGAAAATCTTTATTATTTCTTCTACTTATATACATCCTATGAGAATCGCGTAGTAGTCATCAAGTCTAATTTTTTATTGATATTACGAGATTGTTGAAATTCATATGTATACATAGCAACAGCAAGAACTAGAACACAACATTGTGTAATATTTTATTTTATATAAATGATGACTAATGAAATTTTGTTATATAATGATGACTCATTCTCAAAAAATGTGCAGCTGAATAAACAAAGTCATAAACATGATTCTGCAAAACAAATAATCAGACGGACATTTCAAATGATGACTCATTCTCAAAACATGTGCAGCTGAATAAACAAAGCAATAAACATGATTCTGCAAAACAAATAATCAGACGGACATCAATCCACATGTACAGACTCTTTATGTAAACACAACCTCTAACCAACCCCCACCAACAAACAAAAATTAGGGTGATGACTCATTCTCCAACACATGCACCTGAATAAACAAAAAACACAAACAAGATTAAGCATGCATATTTAACGTAAACAAACATTTCAGACCATCTGTCATACTAAGCAACACAGCTACAAATCCAAACGATCATGCGATTATTTGATGCAAAAAATAAATACCGCCACTTGACATAAAAAAATATTATAAACAAAAAGCAAACGCTTATTGCATGTACGTATGTATATGCATACATATTAACACTTCCATAACCACATTCTGAAAATATACCAATTGACTGGTGGAGGGAGTCAATTGGTGGACGGACATGCTTAAATAAACACAACTACATTTTAAATGTAAACACGAGCACGACAAAAAATTATCAAGAACAAAAAAATAATAATAGCCACTCAATAAACCCCGTAGGAGCCCAAGTCGACAACGTCACCAAACTTGTCTGCACTCTTTATTTCCACATATAATCTAAAACACTACCCAATCTCTCAATATGACCCCATAAGAACCACATTGTCTATAGTAAGCCAATACTTTCAAGCTCCAAACTCACTACCCAATGTCTCAATATCACCCCATTAGAACCACATTATCTATACTAAGCCAATACTTTCAAGCTCCAAACTCACTACCCAATGTCTCAATATCACCCCATTAGAACAACACCCTAAATTTCTATAACACCAAAAACCATTACCCACACTATAATTTTTTACAATCTTCACTATACACATTTTGCCTACAGGGTACTTTCATTTTTTCCCACTGGTATCAATTTACACATTTGTTTATTTAACAATTAAAATTTCAAAATTTCAAATTTTAATTACCCAAATTTTAAAATTTTAATTACGGTCAGACGAATCGGTCCTATCTACTGTCTCCACCGAACTTGAAATGCTGTTGTAACTTGAAGTTATGGCAGCGCTGTTAAAACAATTGCACTAACAACTATGTTATAACCTGAGAAAAGCATTAACTTGAGCGGTCTACACTTAACATTTACATGAAGTTAATGTTCAGTTAGGTGTAGACTACAAATAACATATAAAGAAGTTAAAGTTTGAAACATTAAACTTAATAAAAGAATTACAATATATGTAGTACTATTAGCCAATTCACACAGTGTTCTATTGCGTCCTATTTGTAGTATTGCATAAAGTTTTATGACTGTCATAAATATGTTGTTGATATTTTTCATATTAAACTATAATATGACAATACTATTTTGTTTCCTCTGTTTTTTCAGTATTGCTATTTAGTCAGTTGTTTGTTGTTTACAAATTCAAAGCAAGTTTTTATTTTCAATATTAGCTCCGTTCGAAAAAATTATCGAAAAACAAAAAATTTAAATAAAACTGGAACAAAAATAAAAGTGAATGAGTAATTATTATAAAATTTGTGTCTGGTTACACAATTATATACGCCCCTTTACACAATGTATGATTAAAAGTTAACGTACAATTCGACATTCAAAGTTGTCGTTAAAGTCCACGTTAACTCTTAATCGTACATTGTGAAAAGGGACGTAAGTAGGAAATATAATTTTTAGAAACCGATTGTTTTGTCTTGTTTGGCCCAATTTACACCATGCATTAAATGCATGAATAAAATTCATGTTTTTTTAATGGACGAGCGGTGTAGAAAAGAATACGCATTTTTTATATTCTTCTTAGCTCGAATTGAATTTTCTCTTATTTTCTTTCTCTCTTATGTGATTGTATTATGGTTTTGTTGTTATGAATGAGTAAATAAAATAAATTTTGAAACAAATTCATAAAAAAGCATGAAAATAATATTCATCGTATAAATGCAAAAGGTTTTTAGAAGATGTTTTCAAAGATAAATTTAAAAAATTCATGAATAAAAATTCATCATATAAATTGGGCCTTTGTATTACTTTAATGATTTAGTGTTGTGAAAATGCTAAGTACTTGACTACTTGGCACCGCACTTGTTTTTAAGGTAATCAATAGAAAAAAACAAATGATTATGTACTTTTGAATATATTTAAAAAAACAATTCGAAAAGATTACGCAAAATAAATTATTTACATTTTGCTAAACCTTCATTTTATAAAAAGTGTTGTATCGAGTATGCGTAAGAAAAAGAGTGGAGTAGTCAAAATTGTAAATGTTTTTCAGCTCTACATATATTTGCCATCAGTTGTTTCCCTAATGCTACTAATTTGAAAAATTTTTTCGTTCATGTATTTTTATGGACAACAGAGTAAATGTTTAAGTTTACTCAGCAATTGCTCATTTAGTGCATTTTAGTGTAGCAGTAAGCAAACGGACCTATTATTTTATTTTACTTGTAACTTTTATGGCAATTTTCATATCGTCATATAGACTTTTTGAATTGGCTATATATATATTTTAAGAATTATGATATATGTAGGCTGGATCCTTTCCTAAATTTTTTATAGCTCTAAAAATAGTTGAGTTATGAGTTTTTAGTCAACCTGTATGGTTTTTATACAAACTTATTTAATTAGTTTGGCTTAAGATTGTTTTCAATTTAAGCTTTCGATCAAATTATTATATTTTTATTTAAGAAAGAAATTCTAAAGCATGTAAATATTGAACATTCAAAGAAAAATTTGGATGTACGGAAGGTTGAGTATAGCATAAGCTTTTTTATATATTTTATTTTTATTAAGTTTTTTGTTTCAAACTTAAACATTTTTTATATGCTAGTTACGCCTTTTGTAAATTAAAGCAACGATATATGAAAGCCAATTACTTTATTTAGCAGATATTGATTATGAAAGTACCAGGTAGCCTTATCATCACAGATGATCATGAGCTGATTACACCCAATCAGTCAAACTCTATATAAGAAAAGAGAAAAACTTTAACCCGAACTGTCAAAGCACAAATAAAAATAGTAGGACTATTTTTACTACTTTGAATGTGTGTTATTTTTAATGATAAGGCCACTAGATATTAATTCGCTTTGGACTGAACAAATTCACCACGTTCATACCGCTGAATCATTCAATTGAACAACTTCGTTCATGAACAGCAAGGTAGATCAACACCAGGTAACAAGGTAGATCAACACCAGGTAGTCGCAAGAGAATTCGCCGTGGAGAATTTACATTTGGGCTGTCAAAAAAGCTGATACATTAACACTGCTGATAGGCCAAATGTGTAAATATTTACGTAAACAGATGGGCTTTTGCGGCCACCTGGTATGAATTCGCCTTGCCAGGTAGTCCCAAGAGAATTCGCCGTGGAGAATTTACATTTGGGCTCTCAAAAAAGCTGATACATTAACACAAGGCCAAGGCGAATTCAGTACCTTGCACAAGGCGAATTAATTTTACAAGGTGGTGTCATAGGCGAATTTAATTCGCTTTCATTGGATTTTGTTTTTGTATTCGAAGCTCGGTACTCGGTACGTGAAAAGCTAGGCGAAACAACATGAGAAATTGTTGTCAGTGTGACCATTGAAAATGTCCAAAAGGTGGCAGAAATAGCGGATTTGGAAGAAAAAAGTGGGAAACATTTTTTAAAACGAATTAACTACAACAAATTATTGCATTTTTATGTATTTTTATGTATTTTTGTAGCAAAATTAACCAATTTTGAAATTTTTTCTTTCTAAAAATCAAAGTTTTAGCACTACAGAAGTACGTCACAAATTACTTAAGCACTTTGGCACATACATAAGTTGTAACATATGAACAATTAAAACAAAAATATGTACAGGTAGACAAAAAGTAAAAACAAGTATTGCAGCCAATACGGCTTTGTTCTCTTTTATATAAAATAAGTATTTTACAAATCAATCGATAAATGGCGGTGTTCTGAAGGAACAAACATAAAAAATACAAACGAGTTGATAACCTTCTTCTCTTAATGACGTGGACTAAAAAGAACACTGTGCAACAAAATCTAAATATTAAAAATAATAGGCTTCTAGGGAATGATTGTGGTAGAAGATATCACAAAATAGATATGTGTCGGCGTTTTGAAAATCTACGTCTGTCCTTTATTTAAGGAGGATGTAAAATCGTTCCCTTCTTTTTGCACATTGTTATAGTGAATCGGGGTAGGAAATCTTGTAAGCTTTACATTTTGGGAACATTTTAACCATATAACTAATGGCGTTTTCTTTTCTACAAAAAAATGTTGCCTTGTTTGCACTTTTTAATGAAAATTTGTAATATAATAATTTTTCGTGGAAGTGAATTTAGTAGAAACTATTGTAACATCCCTTTCGAAAGTAAATTGTTGGTTTAACGGAATGCTAAATAGCGATTTTTTAAAATAAAAAGTAGAACATGTTACACTTTTTCTAGAAAATAAGACGCCATAACTCTTCGACTTAAACGGCGATACAGCGCACACTGGGGGAAAAGGTTAATCTAGCGGCGGAAAAATCATATCTTCCAAACTAATAGTCTGATGCACAAAAAATGTATGGATGAATTATAGGGAAGGATGTATGTAGTCTACAAGGTGTGTTAAAAGGTACGCAGATACTTTTAACGCAGTGGGCACTATATGTTGCTATACACGACCCATTTAAAAAATTTAAAATTAATATAAAAAAATCCAAAGTGTATTAAAATTTCAAAATGCATTACAAATTTATTTTGAAATTGAAAACTACTACTTTATTGGTATTTTAATTTAATAACAAGTGGTTTCGGAAGCAAATTGCAACAAAATCATTTAGAAATACACACAAGTAGGAAAATTTGAAAAAGGTGTATAGTTATAAAAACCGATGTAAAAGTCGCATACGAAAGGCTTCGCAGCTAATTTTTGGAACAATATTACTCCATAATATCTATATTAATATTCCAGTTATACTAGGGTATACTTTATTTTGTATCTCTACAAAGATTTAGAAAAGTTTTCAAAACAAGATTTTTCTGTATTTACGCTTCTAATCCTTGACTGAAATAGCAAATATATAGAGTAAATTCGTTTAAAATAGCTGATATAGCACTTTATCAAACATGTTACTTTGTCCGAAAACGTCCATCATTACCTATTCAATATGCCAAAAAATTTGATATAAAAAATCAATAAAGAATTACCACACAATTTTTCTCAATATTTAAAATGTCCTATATTCTGAACCAGGTAACTTAGTGATAAATAAATTTTATTTTTAAATACACTGATTTGTCCGCTTTGATGCTGCGTTAAAGTTTTTTAATTCAATATATTTGTGTTACTTTTCCGCCGATAGACTGGCTTTTTCCCCTCTGTGCAGCGGGCTGAAATGTCTTAAGAATATATTTATCACAAAACTCTACTATATGTAAGACTTCAAAGACACCAAAGATCAAAACTCAACTTAAATACAAGAATTTATAAAAAACTTAAATTGTGCTTAGAGGTTAAGTTAGAATTTATTTACAATTTGTTATAAAATATTCTACAAAACCGGAATTTACAAGCTAGTTTGTATTAAAAATATGGCTTATGTAAAATTTCCCTAGAAGCCAAAATGCAAAAGAAAGCTGTAGATATACGGCTATACCTTTTTTTAATATTATCGTACTATAGAAAGCTCTCATAATAACATGAAATACCACTTCAAAAAAATTAAGAGACGGGGCATGATTAATCAAAAGATGGCAGATTTATAACGATTTCTTTTCTACAAAAATATTTTGCGTTTTTGTACTTTTCAAGGAAAATCTGCAATATAATAATTTTTCGAGGAAGTGAATTTCTTAGAAATTATTGTATCATCGCTTGCAAAGGAATGTACATTGCGATTTTTTAATAAAAAGAAAAAAATACTTATATTAGAAAAGAAAACGCCATTACATAATTTAAAAAAAGTGGCAAATGCCCACTTTATGCGCATAACGGTCACACTGATTATTGTTGTTTATAAACAAATTTTGACACGCCGAGCTTCTAAAAAAATGTAGTCAGCTGTTTTCTTAACACCACTTTGTAAAATTAATTCGCCTTGCATTAACACTGCTGACAGGCCTGTAAACATTTACGTAAACAGCAGGGCTTTTGCAGCCACCTGGTATGAATTCGCCTTGATGAACAGCACAACTCTATCGGACATAAACACACAGAAAACAAGTTCATGCCACAATAAAATCACAAGTTTTAGACAATAAAATAAAAGCAGAAGCCCCTGCTGCAGAAATATAACCAGAAAATTAATTATACATTAAGAAGAAAAATACATAACCAGGAAGGATATTCAATTTAACTGAAACGTATGTATCAAAATACTGTGAACGACCAACAAAGTAATTTGTACCAAAAACGAAAATAAGAAAAACTCGTAGACAAGAAGTGGGACAGTTCAATGTATTAAAATTTTTAATAATTGCGTGTACTGTTTTAAAAGAACTAACAAACTCTATTAATCGAGTGCTAGTTTTCAATTTGTTAAAAGCGTGAATATCTCTGTAGAACACAAAATTCCTTTGGTTGCTGAACTCTTTAAAAGTATGGGTCGAGTGTTTTTGGAACATTTAGGAGGCACTCGTCTGTTTAATTGTGCACAATGTCAGACAAACTTAACTAATCGCAATCAGCTGATAAGTACTCGTTTTACTGGAGCTACAGGTAAGTGCACTTATTCTCCATTTGCCTTTCAAGTTATACATATGTATGTATGTATCTACATTCAATTGTTGGACTTTATTTTTTTAATCCATTTATTTCGTTTTTATTGCTGGAATCCATGTGGAATGCTGCTTTGCTCTTTACAATGCCGCTGCAAATAAAACTAAATGTTGTTTAATGAAATAGGACGTGCTTATCTCTTTAAACGTGTAGTCAATTTAACCTTCAGTAGTATTCAGGAAAGGGTTATGCTAACGGGTCGTCATATGGTACGTGATGTTATGTGTAAAAATTGTAGTGCTAAGCTTGGTTGGATGTATGAGTATGCAACGGATGAGGCTCAAAAGTGAGTATGATATATGTACATATAAAAATATAGGAACAAATTTACTTTAGTTAAACTCTTCCAAATAAAAAAGGCTTAAATCTAGTTTAGCCTAGTTGGTCCAAACGAAAAAAAATTTTCCTATGTTATACAAAATTAAAAACACAGGAAGAAAATAAAATAACATTAAATTAAAAATTTTAAAGACCCCCGAAAAAAATAGATGATTCCTTCAAACTGGCTAAACCAATTTTCTTCAGATTTTGGATCAAGTCACCCTTTAAACTAAATTTACTAAATTAATATCGATCTAGCCGTTTGGAAGCAACACAAAGACGAAACAGGATATATCTAGAAAAGATGTGATATATTTTAACCCGGTGGACCGACCTTTTTCAAACAGCTAAGATCGCTCTCGGTCAAGTCACCTTTCAAACAGAAAAAACTAAATCAAAAGTGGTTAACCGTTTGGGATGTACGATAAAAAAAACATATTTTCTGAGTTATGGGCCTATGAAGTTTTCATATAAAACTTTGATTACGCATCACATTTCTCAAAAAAAAAAATACCCTTCCGATAGAAAACAAAAAATTAAATAAAAATTGGTGGCGAACCTTAGTTTTGGACCTTTGAACCCTTTGACGACCATAGGCAAGTATGCTTGCCAAAAGGTTTTTGGTTCCTATAAATGTCCTAGTAAGAGATAGAGCAAATTTCTCCAAAAGAGATTTGTGGGTTTACCATATCTATATGCCTCCATTTCATTGGCGCATTACCAAACCATCAGTAGACTTCAACCATACTTTTGGAAATAATATTGATTTAAAAATTAAAAATATTAAAAACCCGAAGAAAATTGATGATAACTTCAACTTCGGCTGGATCAATTTTCTTCAAACATAGGTTGGAGGATTTTAGAGTGAGTCACCTTTCAAAAAAAAAGAAACGGTCCATGCCTTTTGGCGCTACGGTGCCACATACACAGATTCAAGAAGATATGTATGTTCTTCAAACATAGCTAAAGCAGAGCATACTCTACTCCAGCATATTGGCACAAACAAATGATTTTGAATCGTGCTCGAAACATATACCATACATGCATACTGGTGCAATATTCATTTCTTTAAAAAAATTTTACGGATGTTGCAACTAGTGCGCACCGCATTTATTATTGATATTACTTTGTAAATCGTATTCTTCATTAAAAAATTATTAGAAAAGGTTTTATTTCAGAAACACTACGACATATATTTTGTTCCTTTTTTCTTAATTTGTGAGTAATTTATTCAAGTAATGCAAGGAACATAACTGGGACGAACGACGAATTTTTGTCCACGAATATTCGTCGCCTAAAATAAAACATGTTTGTGGATATGAAAATACACATAATAACGGCGTCGGACGAAATTCGTCATACGCCGCGAACTCTGAATAGATTTTATTCTATTTCTTACTCCGGCGAACGACGAACAAATCAGTACCAAGTGACCATGTTTGGTTTTAGTTTTCAAGTGTTTTAGTAAATAAAGTTACCCTGCGTTTAGACGTGCAAGTACTTGCATGCAAGTTTTGTGTACGTATTATCAACGAAAATTTCGAAAAAATGCCCAACTGTCTTGCAAGTTGCTTGAATGTTTACTCGGGCAGGTGAAAGTTCATTTTAAAAATTTCGGCGAGAGCAGAACAACTAAAAATAATTTTTTTATTGATATAATTTGCTGTTCATATCCCATAAAATAGGATAGCAACGGTACAAATTTATTAACTTTATAATATTTCTTGACTTAATTTTGGCTCCATTTTTTATTTTGTTTACTTTTTAATGCAGAGTTGCCAATAATACAAAAATATTTCATTTTAAGGAAACCAGATAACATTGAATATTTTTCGTATTTTTTCTACGATATTTAAGTTTTAAAACTTCATTAACTGCTTAATTTATGTATATTTAAGGAAAATAATATTAAATTAACTTTTAAATTTATTTAAAATCAGTAAAAATACAATAACATTATATTGCAATCCAGTTAATGTGTACTAAACTGTTGATAGGGTAACACTGTTATTTAACTTGTCATTTTACTTGTTGCAAGTGTCAAAAAATTACTGTCTTGTAAAATCCCTTGCAAGTGAGCTGCAAGTTGGCTGCAAGTGCGAAAAGTATAGGTGTATTAGTAAAAAAGTAAGACTGTATTGAGTTTTTCGAACTTGCACCTGCACATGTAAACGCTAAGTTACTTTTTACTTTAATTATTGTTTTATTTTTTTTATAGCATTGTAAATAAATATAGATAATAATTAACTATAATAATTGGTGTTAGTTGTGTTTTTGTTAATGTTAAATTTTTAAAGTATGTATCATTTTTTTAATATGGTCACACTTCGGCAAAAAGCTGTGATCGGTTGATGTTCGGCGTTCGGTAAAATTTTCACCGAACACCGAACTTTGTATAGTTTTTTTACATACATATTTATTAGAGTCAGACCGAAACCGGTTTTTTGAGGCCGAATCGAACCTAATATTCGGCAAAAAGGCCGAATATTCGGCCGAATCCGAAACTTGCCGAAACTTTTTTTAGCATTAACTGATATTGACATTTTAAAAACTTAACAGAACTGAAAAGTCATTTATTTTATTAACGGCCCTTTCCAATGTAATTAAAAGTTAACGTGGTATTTAACGGCAAACTCGGCATACAAAACTCTCCGTTAAAGTATACATTAACTTTTAACTGTACACTGTGAAAAAGGGCGTAAGAATATTTCTATATACATACAGTGTCAGTCAAAATAATAGTAGAAATTGAATATATTTCATTCCATCGAGCAATATAAAACTTAAACATTTACGAGCATATGACTAATAAAAACTTGGCTTAAATGATGAATGCAACTGGAATATTGGGTTCGGTACACATACATTGAGAAGTGCTTTATCACTCTATTGATGACGTTACAAGAGCATCAATCAAAAAGTTGAGTCGGAATAACTAAAAAGATATAAAGTGATATCGTTACATATTTTTGACACTAAATTTGTACGATTTCATTCATTTCTATTAAAGTGAAGTTTTTTTGTTTACGCCCGCGTTTCATCGATGATATACACAATAAAGAATTTTTCTCGACGGTATTGAATTTATCGTGAATATTGAAAATGAGCTTTCAATCAATTTCAGTGCAAAATTACAGAAGTAATTTCGATTGCGAAAAATCGATTTATTATAACATAATAGATTTTCGATTGGAATCGAAATCGGTTTACCATTCCCTAGTTTATGCTATTTATTTTGGCAACAAACAATTGAATACTTTATATTACTATGTACGTATATCTTTTGGTTGCGCTTTATAAAACAAAGTAAAATTTTCATTGAATTTGAAAAGATATTGGACGGGAAAAACAGATTCATGGCGGTGACATATTTTAAATTTTGAAAATACTATTATAGAGCACAAAAAGTTTCGGTTTCGGTATCGGCAAAAAAGTTGGCCTAAACCGAATATCAGCCGAAACCACAATTTTGGCCGAATCCGGAACCGAATATTCGGTCGGACTCTAATATTTATAATCATCAAACATACACAAAAATGCAGTCCTATAAAATATCGAAAAAAGCGACGTAGTACGAATTTGTTCATTTTGTATTTATTAAATAAATGAGTTATAATTAAAAAAAGTTAAGTTGAAATTCTTCTCTTCATTAAAAAAGTTCGGTTTCGGTTCTAAAAAATAAACCGAAGTCCGGGCTCGGTCTGGAAAAAGTGCGTTCGGTCGGACACTATCTGTTTGACATCGCTACAGCAAAGCATACAATCGCAACATTTGATTGCGCGTGCATACTGGTGTAGTATATGGTGCCCACTCGATCAAGTCACCTTTTAAGCAAAAAAAAAAAAAACTAAATCAAAATCGGTTCATCCGCTTGGGCTCTCAGATGGTGCAGACAGACGCACAGATACACGAAGGGCTTATTGTAATAACATCATAAGCCACATATAAAATATTTTGATATAATTGACTTTAAAGTTAAAAATAAATATTAAAAATATGTCTTTCATGAAATTATTTTCTACACCCCTTTAAGGACTCGTCTAAAACAAGTACTATCGCATACCCATCGTGGGACAATAGCAACATAGCAGAAATCTCTGTATTAAAATCTTAATGTGGCTTATGATCTTACTGCTCAAAATAATTTAAAAATTATTTTATATTCTTCTTTTAATTTTTGTATGGCTTATGATGTTACTGCAGAAAAAACTTGAAGTTTTTTTTAAAACTAAAAAATTTTATGTACATATTTGCTTTTAAATAAATTATTATACAATTTGTCTTTCTAACAAAATAGAAACAATTAAAACGAGTATAATAAACCAACTTATTGAATAATTTCAGCATCATTATGACTGTTTATGGATTGTAAAGAATTGTGGCAGTTATGATAAATCGGTGTAATATATGGAACCAAGGATTTAACATTGAGTAACTTATTGCCTGCAAATTTGGTGGCTCTGTATAAGTTTTTTCTATCTACTTAAAGTTGTATTCGAATATCTTCCTTTTTTTACAATGTTCACTCCCTTGCATTCTTCAATAAATGAACTTTTTATGAAAATTGAGTTCATGTCCTCTGCTCTAAAGTGGAAAGAATATACAACGTAGAAATCTATGTTATGTGGATCAGAAGTAATTGATTTTTTATTAACCCCATCCAAAATTGGTCGTGTGTACCACAACCATTACTACAAACGGATTTTTATGATTGTTATTCATGTTCCAATAATTTTAGGAAATTTTTTACAGCAAACATATCATAAGCCATGTGAATTTATTTAGAAGTTATTTTTGTGCAATAACTTCATAAGCCACCAAAATTAAAAAAATCATAACTCGCGAGTTTTTAAAGATTTTTTCATCGTTTCTTTACAAAACATCTTTGTATACCCACACATTCATGCCTGATTAAAAAACTTCATGACTTTCATATTTAACTTCTTCAAAAATCAAAATTTGGTAAAAAATTGGTATGGCTTATGATATTCTTACGAAAAAAAATTCAACAAAAATATTGAAATGTAAAAAGTCACATTTGGTTTGTAAACAGACCGGTTTCGGCTATGTGCCATCTTCAGTGTTCTATTGTTCAATAGAACACTGAAGATGGCACATAGCCGAAACCGGTCAGTTTGCAAACCGAATTTGACGTGGGATGACGGAAAATCGTTCCAAATTCAAAAAACCCCGTGGGAAGAAAAACACAACACTCGTAAAAAGTCAATTATCGTCTAAATCATAAACTAATTAGAAAATAGCTTAAATCTTTTGAGGGGATGTTGGGATGGTTATAATAAGTAGGAAAAACTTATAAAACCAGTTTTTCAATTCGGGTGGCTTATGATGTTATTACAATAAGCTCTTCAATATATGTATATCGTTTTATCGAAAATTTCATATTCAAATATATCTGTTTCATAATCGTTATCAGCAGGCCGCAAAGCGGTTTTAATGAAATATGGCTTACATCTTTTATAAGTTTGATTTGAATTCATTTTTAGGCAAACACTTAAAGGCAATTTGGAATTGCAACAACAATATTTTTCTTGTTTCATATCTTATTTAATATGCGATAATGTATTAGATGAGTTTAAAGAAAGTTGATTTCTAAAAATTCATTAAGCTTAATGTTCCTTCGACTTCAGCATTTGAGTAAAAAAAAACTTAAATTGAAAAAAAACAAAAATCACTAAAAGCACCAAAAGCGCCACAAAAAATTGAAAAAGCGTCAAAAAATAACCTTTTTTAAAAAAGGGTAATCGGAAAAAATAAAATGGTAACAAGACCAAAAAAGCGTCATAAAATACCCGAAAAGCTTCAAAATGGCAACACTGGATGGAATTATCATTGTTATGCATGTTATGCTTCGTACACATTGGACATTCTTTTGTTGCCATTTTGTGGCGTCATATTTCAAATTAACAACTCAATGCGACAAAATGACAACATGCTGTCATTTTGTTTTTGTGACTGCAATATTGTCGCATTATTGTGACAACCGTACACATTATATGCGCAAACAGTTTGCCACACACCGAAAAACATCGGAAGTGGCAAACGTTGCCGCTAGTACATACTATCACGTTTGCTTGCGATGTCATCGGGAGCAAGCACTGTTCACATTATTACCTTAGTACTTTAGTACCAAATCGAATTTTTACCTAAGCCTGTAGCTTATTCTTCTTATCGTATATTAAAACAAGACATACAAAAGTTTAAGATTAAAAATATATCATTGTCGATTTGTTATCTAATCCTCTGTATGAATGAAAATCAAGAAGTCGCAATAAAAACTTTACTACTACTACTACTTGCGATGTCATAAAATGGCATAGTGTGTACGTAGCATTAGCCTGCTTTACACAGATCAGTTTTTATTGAACCAACTTTTGCTTTCTAGTGAGAAAGAGCGAGAGAGGAATACATAAAATATACATAAAATATATTCCCCTCTCGCTCATTCTCACAAGAAAATAAAAGTTCCTTCAAGATAAACTGAGCTGTGTAAAAGCAGACTTAGGTTGTGTATTTATTTTTTAGTTGTTTTTATTATCTTTAAGAAATTTATTATTTAACATATTGTCATAAATTTCTTAAAGGTTTAATTTGGTTTTTATTTTTCATTTTGCCTTATAATACTTTTATTGTTATCCAATGGATTTCTAATTGTATACAGGTGTAGAAAAATAAAATAGATCCATATCGAATATAAAATATTTGTTGTGTTTTTATTATCTATAATATTGTTTTTGTTTGCCATGTATTTTTCACTTGCGGCCCTTTTCACAATGTACGATTAAAAGTTAACATGGACTTTAACGGCAAGTTCGGCATACAAAACTTGTTGTTAAAGTCAATGTTAACTTTTAATAATACGTTGTGAAAAGGGCCGTTAGTCGACGCGTATTCCCGAATAGACACCAATGTTTTTTTTCTTATTTGTTATTGTTACTGAGAATGTTAATGCTGGTGATTGTTATTGTTAAAGTTGTTATTATTGTCTTTTTTGGGTGCTTCTTACTAATTTGAACAATTTTATTTAAACAGAAATACAAATATCAATTTTTATATAAAAAATGCTGTGTATTAGTCATAGCTGTAATAAGTGAATGAAATGAAAAAAAGAAAAATTTTTTTAGTTTTAATTTCTATTTTCAGCTAGAAATAATAACAATTCAAATTATTATCCATATATCCATATATTATATAATAAATTATGTAAAGTGCGACTTAGGCTCGCACACGAAGGGTTCCGTACGAATACATATATGTATGTACAGTATTCCACGGCTAATTACCTCGCCAAAAATGTCAATATTTTTGGGTAATTATGCGGGGAAAGCATTTAAACGAATACGCTTAACTACCTCATTGAGGTAATTAAACGAATATGTTTAATTACCTCAGGGAGGTAATTATACGAATATGTGTAGTATAGAAAATAAATAAGAAAACACTCTTATTAAATTAAGTTCGATTGAAATCTATTAAATTTTTTTGCAACCTTCATATATTGCCCACCGTTAGCTATTAAATTAGCTTTAAATCTTTATTTTGAAAATAATATGTGATGTAAATCGATTACGAATGAAAATCGCCACAAAAGCGAAAGAAGTTGTGTACGAAAAAACGTTAAATCACATGCTTCATAGGAATAAAAAACAATGGACTTTGCTCTTAAATTTTATCTCTACTGGTTTTTGAGATGGCTTGTCATATCCTACTAACAAAAGCATACGCATACATACATACATACATACATACATACATACATACATATGTACTTATGATTAACATGTAAACTTGCGTGCATTACTTGCAGTGTTGTTGTCAAACAATACTGAGGTAATTAAACGAATAAAATTATGGGGGCATTTTATTTTGGGAGTTTAATTTTTAAGGCAATTGCCCGAATTGGGTAATTAAGCGTATGGCAATTAAACGTGGACTTTTATTAGAAAAATGTAGGAAAAAATCGGGGACTTAAAACTCAAAGTAAATAAGCGTGAAATGCATTTAAGCGTGTGGTAATTAACAGGGGAATACTGTATATCATATTCCGTTTTGCTCCTTTTTTTCATTTTGGCAGTTTTTTCGTTGTGCTTTTTGTTTAATTTTGGTTTTTTTTATCTTTTAAGTTATTTTTCGTTGTTTTGGCGATTTTCTTTTTGTTTTGGAGCTTTTATTTCATTTCCGTGATTTTTTCCTTGTTTTTTACGATTTTTCGTTTTTGCAATTTTTTGGTTTTGACGTTTTTTTTCGCTATTTGACGATATATTTAGTTTTGCGATATTCGGTTTTGGGGATTTTTTCTGTTTTTGGTGATTTTTTTAGTTTTAGCGATTTTATTTGTTTTTACACTTTTTTCGTTCTGGCGATTTTTTCGGTTTTTGGCGATTTTGTCTCGTTTTGGCGGTTTTATTTTTGTTTTGGTGTTTTTTTTTATTGTCGATTTTTTTCGTTTTTGATGATATATTTAACTTTAGCGTTTTTTTAGTGCTTTTTTTCGTTTTGACGACATTACGTTTTTAGTTTTTTTTTGTCGATCTTTTTAGTTTTGATGATTTTTGCGTTTCGATTTCTTTTTAATTTTGGTGCTTTTTTTTCTTTAAGCGCTTTTTTCATTTTGGCAATTTTTCGTGTTGATATTTTTTAATTTTAGAATTTTTTAGTTTTAGCATTTTTTAAAATTTCTTAGGGTTTCCAAGATACAGCAAATTGTCTAAATTACATATTCAAAATTACATTCACAAGAATTTCACAAGCATTTGTTTAATTCAACTTTAGTATATGTTAGACGACTTATCATTAAGATTTGTTTCAACGTTTGGAAAACCTTTAAATTTTTATTGCTTTAAATTTCGGTGTTAATTGTTGTAGTCTATTCTACAGACTACACGAACTTTGAAAATTTAAAGTGTCTATATATATGTAAGTGTCTGTATATTACATTAGTTTTTCAAAATTTTTCGTTGCTCGCTTTAGAACACCCTTTAATTTTTAACTGGTATATATTTGTTGTTGCGGCCAACGTTTTATGTTGCGTTTTATGTTGCGGCCAACGTTTTACATATTCTGTGAAAATTTCAGGTCCGTAGCTCTTACGGTTCCTGAGAAAACAGCCTGTGACAGACAGACGGACAGCGTAGCGAAAAAATAGGATTCCTTTACACTTTTGGTGTACGGAACCCTAAAAATGAGGCGTATGTTTGTTGGTTTATTTGTTTGCAGATTTTTGTTACGGCATCACGCTTTTGGTCTCCCACGCATAAACCCTGTCATTTGCCAACAGATTTTTAAATTATTTTTCGTTTTAAAGGGTTTGTTTGCCGTTAGATTCCATACTTTTTTCCAAAATCGGTACTGAAAAGTGCCGCCACATTTTCCTTACCTCTGTCATTAGTGAACCGATTTTTAAAATTCCTTTTTTTCGAGAATCGGTGTGGGGATTGGAGGTGGATGGGGAATTTGGTCTCCCACGCATAACTCTGTCATTTGTCAACAGATTAATGGCTCGATTATCTATGACAACCGAACTTCAGTTGGGTTGCCAGTTGCTAAAAATCGTATTACGGATGGCAACTGGCAACTGAAAGTTGTCAATTTCAGTTGCCTTTTAGAGCTTTTGTGGCAACCACAAATTTTCAGTTGCCGGCTGGCAACGCAACTGAAGTTCAGTTGCCGCCGATAATCGAGCCATAATAATATTCTTTTTTTGTTTGAAAGGGTTTGCTTGAAGTTTGGTCCCATAGAAGTGGAAATGGGGCGGAAAAAGTGGTAGCCCGATATATTGATTACGCATAACCTTTCGCAAAATTCTGTCCGTTCTGCAATTTGTTCAATGGTATCTTTGCATTGCAGTCGTTTTTTTTTTTGGCAGAGTTATTTCGTCCATATTGCTAGACCAGATAGACGATAAATAACGCATTAAGCACTTCTTCTCAATATGTTTAAAGCCCGTGTAACGCCAGGTCGAAAAAAGGTAGTTTATTATATGAAAACTCAACGTAGTTTATTCATAGTAAAACGATTGAAATTTTTATAAATTTATACATTACTCAAACAAATTTTCGAAATATAAAATCAATTTACCATATTCTAATTGTAATTTTGTTCATGTTTTTAAAGCAAACGAAATTTTAATGTATTTAAGTATCCAAAATTTGAATAAAATTCATCTCAATATTATTCAAATGAAAAAAATCAAATAGTTTTTCTCAGAATTTTATTTAAGAAAAAATATAAAAAATGAATTCAATCAAACTGTTATTTCTTGAATAGAAATTATTTCTCAAAAATAAAAGAAATATTTTTTCAATTTAAAAATTTATGTATTTACATACAACAATCATATATGAAATATTTAGGTCAGGGAGTTCTATACGGGAACTTTTAGCCTCTAGTATTCATTGTATTTTTCAGACCATAATGACGAAAATTTTCAAAAACAATTTCTTACAAATTTTCAAACTCAGGGAAACTGAACAGGAAGTAAGAATAAAAATATTTTCGCAACTAGTGATATTTTTTTTGCCAGTTCTTGTCCTTTTTTACAGTTTACTGATTTTTAATCAATATCAAATTTTGATTTACCAATTTTTTTGCGAATTTTCGCCATTTTTCGCTATATTTTCCAAGTTTTTAGCATTTCTTACAATTTTAGCAGTTTTTAAGCATTGTTATTGTTTGGTTGCAATTTTGAAATTTTTTGTAATTTTTCGCTATTTTCGCGATAAAAATGTTTTTTCGCCTGTTCTTGGCTTTTTTAAAGTTCTGCTGGTTTATAATCAATATTAGACTTTGGTAATCTTTTTGATGTCAGCAAGTTTTTGCAAATCTTTGTAATTTTCGCGATTTTTTCCGGGTTTTTGGCACAATTTTAGATATTTTTCAGCAATTTTAGAGCATGTTTGCAGTTTCGGAGTTTTTAGCGAATTTTTGCTATTTTTAACGATGCTTTTTTATTTATTTTAGATCTTGTTTAAAATTTTGCAATTTTTGCCATTTTTGCGATGTAACTAATTTTTCTAGCTTTTATCCTCTTTTTTACGTATTTAATATTTTTCTACAAATTTAAAATATTTTAAATCGTTTTTGTAGAATATGTAATATCAATTTGAGCTGTTTAAACAAATGATTTGTTGAGTTCTAAGAACTCGAATGAAATAAAGTAAAATTTTATTCAAACTATATATAGTTTGAATATCGACCTTGTCCTATACATACTTGTCCTTGTCATACTTATCGGCAAATTGATACATCAAAGTGACTTTTTTGGGAATTGTGGAGTCAAAAAATGTATGAGAAAAACTCAAAGCGAATATTAAAATATGAGTGGTTTGGTAAAATACGCTACAAGTTCAAGCAATTGTCAAAACAAATTAACAAATTTACATTAAAATTTTTTCAATTTATTTAAATAAAAAAATTTATAAGGAAAGTGTGGCAGTTCCTTGAACAATCAGCTGTGTTGATGCGCCACCTGTTATGAATTCGCCTTGATGTTATTATTTGAATTTCTGAAAGTATAAATATTATTGAATTTTCTGACAAAAAATAAATTTACATTTGAACATTTTTATTTCAAATCAATAATAATAAATTTTAATTCATATCACGCGGAACGAAAATTCTATTTCTTAAACAGAACTAAATAAAATTTAAGCTTAATTTGATTTTATAGAAAAATTCAAATAAAAAAAAATCAATTTGGATTCACAAATCAAATACGTTCGAAATAATAATACTAATAAACAATTAGCTACTGGCTTGAGCTTTTCACATGTTTACATGTTCATATATACTTAAGTATAAAATCAAACCAAAAAAGTTTGTCTTGAGTAGAACAAAAATCAGAAAAATGGGAATGAAGAACAATAAACCGATGGCAACGCTGGGAAAGTGCACAGCTTGAGAGTGATTTAATTCTCGTATTCAATTTTCACGAAAAAGTTGTATATATATATGAATTAAAATCACATTCAACACAGCCACCTGACAAGTGGTGATAAGCAAATACACGTGAGCACTGACGATGGAAGTGTAGCGGCTTCCGAAAGTGGCGCTACTCTGTTCTGCTGTGTACGTTGAAAAATTAAGTTGATGTTAATTTTTCCCTTGTTACTTGGAATATTAATCATGCCCAATTCTCTTTGAATATAACGTTGCGAACCTTAGCCTAATAATCAATTTGGATTCAAAAAAATTCATATTGAACAGCTATGGTATTAGTAGGGTATTCATTTAATCGGGTTTCTGCTGTAACCGGTTAATCGCTCGATTAATTAATCGAGGTTTTGGCTTAATCGCTTAATTGCGGTATTAACCGGTTAACCGACTAATGAAGTTTTTTCATAGATCAAGTAATTTCAACAAATAAAAATACATAAATTATCTGTTATTTTGAATTTATTAGTAAAAAACAATAGCATAACAAACATAACAATTCTTGAACTGAATCAAGCAAAAAAAATCATTAATATGTATTCATTAAAAAACTAACAAGTTTGTGAGATCATTATATCAGTTATTTCAATAGTTTAAGGAGATATTCTAAAACAATCTTTCAGAAAAATAATTCCTTTAGTTTTGATAAAAGTTGGCTTGAAAAAATGCTTTCATTTATCGTAGATGTTGAACAAATCGAAAGCAATCTATAATACAGAATCAGGTATGTGATGGAAATCGGTTTTAAAAACGAAGCACTTTTGAAAGTCGCTTTTAACGCACTTTTCATCAAACTTTTATAATTTTTGTGATACAACTCTTTTGTAATAAAGAAATATTTTTATAATATATGTTATAAAATTGTTTTTAATAAAGAAATATGATTAAAAAACACCTTTCAAAATTTCTTCGTTTTCGGAATCGATTTCCATCACATACCTGAATATCTAGTTTCTCAGTCCTTTTCCTGGATTTCTCTAAAGTTATAACATTTTCCATTATGCAATTAGAGTCCTGTTTTAAATTTTTTTCAAATTCTTAACCTAATTGCTTCGGTTAATTCTGTTAAAACATTTCTTCTATTACTATCGATAGTTTCTTCTGTTGTAAGGTCATCATCTAATTCATGCTGGCAGAGCTTAGCGAAAACAGTTTATTTTCGAATTCCTTAGTTTCCGTTTTTGTACTGTATTTTAAAACACCGTTGGCAACAGCATTATTGGGTTTTATAAAACTACTAAGCAAAAGCTTAATACATAATTCCCTCAACATCAATTAGAGTAGCAGAGCCTTTACTAAACTCTTTTATAGCAACGTCCAAAGATTTTAATGTTTTACTTAAGTTAAAATCAGTGAACACACTTATTTGTTTGTATGAAAAATAATTTCTAAGCATATACATTTTGTATATGAGACTTAACAAATAATTAAACACAAAAAAATACTTTATAATACCACAAAATAGGAAAAAATTTGTTACGTCGGTTAATCGAGTGAAATTAATCGGTTTAACCGTTGATCGAAAATATCCAATTTTAAATTAATCGGTCAGTTAATCGGATAGTAATTAACCGGTTAACCGATTAACGGTTAACCGAATGAATACCCTAGGTATTAGTGATTAATATTTGTAGCTGGAGCTATTATATTACACAGTGCAACACGAAAAAATATAACCATATACGGACACCACTACGTGATAAAAGACCGAAAAAAAGACCCGTGTCTTCCAGTTTTGCCCCAAGTCATGCACTGTTCTTATGGGCCCCCAAAGATTTGGGGTTTCGGTGTCGTTTTTGAAAAAAACTCATAATTTTCTCAGGCTTATATCTTGCAAACCGTTCGAAATTTTGATTTACTCTCTGAGGCAAAGTTGTAGCTATTGTCGTAAAGATAAAAAATTGTGAACATATAAAATCAAAAAACTTCATCTTCAAGATCAAAATCGCAAAAAACTTTAAAAAATTAGATTTTTACTCTTGCGGTTACCTAAGCGCTACCTAAACGGTGTTAAGAATCATTCCTAGGAAGTTCATATATTCTAGAAAGTTGTTTTTTGAGATCTTCGGTAAATTTTTGTAGTTGATTGTTTCCTTGATTTTTAAACGGTTTGCTACCTATGGACTTGAACAGGGGAAAAAAGGTAAAAAAATTAATTTTTTAAAGTTTTTTGCGATTTTGATCGTGAAGATAAAGTTTTTTAGTCGGAAGCTATTATTATTCGGCTTAAGTTCACAATAATTGGATTAATGTAAATTCAAATTATTTTTCTAAGAGTGGAATATTACAATATCTAATCAGACTAGCAGAACTGATTAGTACTACTAATTTCGACAGCCGCTACGCTGTCATCATCAGCGTCCTTTGTTCGCTTTTACCACGTTTGATCGTGGATACTAGTATTTATGAAACATCAGCAATTTAACCAAATTTTGTACCGTACAAGCAAATCCAAAAATAAAAATAAAAGTTGGAAAAATTGGAATATAGAATCAGAAGGTGAGATTTCGGCACACCATATTGATACAAGGAATAAGATAACTCATATTCTATTTCCTCATAAAATTTGGTTAAATAGCTGATGTTTCATTAATACTAGTATCCACGATCAAACGTGGTAAAAGCGAACAAAGGACGCTTATGATGACAGCGTAGCGGCTGTCGAAATTAGTAGTACTAATCCGTTCTGCTAGTCTGAATAGATATCCTAATATTCCATTCTTAAAAAAATAATTTGAATTTACATTAATTCAATTATTGTGAATTTAAGCCGAATAATAATAACTTCCAACTTATACACATTTTCAGTTCAAATAATAATTACGTACAAATATTGAACAATTTTTTTTATATTTTATATGTTCACAATTCCGAACGGTTTTCAAGATGTGAGCCTGAGAAAATGATCAGTAGGGTTGCCATCCGTCCTCTTTTGCCGGACACCGTCCTTTTTTTTAGGGAGCCCGAGCTAGTCCTACTTGTTTTTAGCAATTGTCCGGAGTTGTCCTACTTTTTACACTTACGTTTTTGAAGCTGCTTAATTATTTTCAAGGCTTATTTTTCCGCTTAATAATAGCTCAGAGGAGTTTTATATATATAACAGCGAGTTACAGCATAAGGTTATCTACCTCGTATAAAATGCAAAGTAGAACTGAAGACTGCAGTTAACAAAACTACTCGAAAGGTGCCATAGATCGAAATCGCAAAAATTAGTGATTTACTTGATATTGGTTCTTAATGAAAGATTTGATGGTTTGGTACTGAAACGTTATGTTTATCTACAATGCTCGATAAAAAATAACGAATATTTCAATAGCAGTCTATTACTTCTATATCAAATACTCGTCTTATTGAGTTAGTTGACCTTAATGTAGATTTATATTCTGCAACTATGTATTGCTAACGACCTCACCTTTACACTTCGTAGAAGTTCTGTTAAGTCTACAAAAAGTAACCGGACTAGGCTGTAATTCTTTTAAAGAAGAAGTGGAGAGATAACGAGGAAATTCTAGTACATCTAAAGATGCACATCCGTTTATTTTCTGACGCAATGGCGTCATATACCCAATCTAGAAAACAATTGTCAGTCGCGCTTTAATTTTCAAGTGAGTTCTGTCGCATCTGAGAGACCATTTTCTTGGGCAGGTTTTTGGCTCAAATACTCCTCCGTGCAACAGTCGATCAACAGAATATTCTCGAGCAGCAACAATCAATTGTAATGCCAACGGTGGTACCTCCTCTTAATGTGAATGTGACAAACCTATACGTGGAGTGGAAGAACTGTAGCAGTGCCTTCAAGATTTTCATGAGAGCGTCAAGAGAAGATCAATCCGATACATGTAAAGTGGCATTAATGTTACAGCACAAAGGCGCGCATGCACTCCAAATTGTAAACTCGTTTAATGTTGACATAGTATGTAAGTATGATGACTGATAAGTATGATGGCTTAAAGTTCGAGTTACATTTTGTCCCGAAAGCCAACACAACCATGGAGCGCCACAAATTCTTCCTAAGAACGCAAAAAGAGGTTGATTCAATAATGGAATATGCCACAGATCTGCAAAATTTAAGCATTTCATGCGAATTCAGCACATTGAGAGAAAGTCTTATTAAGGACATGTTTATTTGTGGGTTATCCCAAAAATATTTTGAAAATGGATAGATGTTCCCTGATCTGATTCTGCATTTAGCCCCAGTGAAATGTGCATAGGAACTAGCTAATACCCCTCAGTAATCAATGTGAATGTGTTTTTATAAACAATTAATATTCTATTGAATAAGTAAAATATTAGTTTTGGGAAATAGTGCGATTATGAATTTAAAAAACATAAATTTCAGCAATTCCCAAAAAAAGTCACTAAAAGAAAGGTTGTTGAACGAAGGAGACATTCAATGGCATAAAGCACTGGGAGGCAACCCGAGAAAATAACGGCAATATATGTGGCGCAAAAAAATACAACAACAAGTCAAAACGTAACAACCATAAGAATAAATAAAATTTTCAACAACAACAACAATGTAAAGAGGTGGTCAAAAACATCGCAACAAATGTCCAGCGGAAGGGGTAAAGTGCTTTGTCTGGGGTAAGCTTAACCATTTTGCAAAAATGTGTTTTGCTAAAAGTAACAGCAACAACAACAAATTTGTAAAATCAGTAGAAAATAATGATAGTGAAGACTGTTTACAACCTAAAAACAGACGTTACAACAAATTCAGCCCGTGAGTGGAACATTAAAGCGGAAGTTAACAGCAAGAGGCTAACATTCCAGGTGGACACTAACGTGCAATCCAATCTGATATCGGGATTTTTTACTAACAATTGCACTAACATCCTTACGTTTAGTGGCGAAAAACTCCCTGTGTTAGGAAAAACTAATTTAAATATTAACTACAATAGCAAAAATTATCTAACAAAATTTTATATATTGAAAATGAACTGCAAAAATGTAATCGGGCTAGATTTAGCTATCCAATTTAATTTAGTCAAAACAGTTAAGGCTGTTAATTTAGAAACAGTTTTGGACAAACACAGTCAAATATTTGATGGCTTAGGAGAATTAAGAAAATAATGTCATTTGCAGGTTAAGGAAGTCAGTGTGGCTATAGCTGAACCGCCATGTCGAGTTCCAAATTCTTTTTCAACCGCTGAAGGAGGAACTTAGTAGAATGGAAAAATTGAAAGTGATAGTCAGGGAAAAGGAGCCTACAGAGGGGATAAATTCGATAGTTTTGGTGACCAAGCCTAATGGTGCACTGCGGTCAGTGTTACCGTTGGAAATTTTCAAAAAAAAGTCACAAAAAGGATCTTTTGTAAAAAAAGGGTCTCAAAAAGGGCATTTGAAAGAAAAAAAGGGTAAATTTTTTTTGAAACAAAATATTAAAGCTTTTTTCATTTTTAGTATAAAAGAAAATAAAAATTGATAGTGATATAAATATAAAAGAAATATTTGTATGCACTTTACAATTCATTTCAATAAAAGCTCTTTTTTAATTTAAATACTATTTAGATAGAAATCTTGCATCTACACTTTTTAATTAAGTCCTAATTTGAAGTCCAGTCTTCCAGATCTGTTTGGAATAGATTTAGAGACGAAAGCATGGAGTCGCATTCTCTACATTTAGTGTATTAAAAATTTTATTTTTCAGTAGTGTTAATTGTGAAAAACAAACACGTTCAGCGGAAGTGCTACTATGCGGAAAGTAAATACATATGCAACAATATTATATAAATTTGAGTATAAATTTTCATTGAATCCATTTTTTAAATTGCCGAAAAAATAGCAGCAACTCATTACTTCCTGAAAAATCGTACGAAATAAATGAAAATTCATCCCAAGGTACTTTTAAATATGGAGAATACAGTGGTTATATTAACTCAAAAGTAGCTTATCTCGACTTAAGCACTTATTCTTTATTGCCACAGATATATATTAGATTTTTCCTTGCCATACAAAGTGCTTTAAAACATAAATATATATCCACATGAAAGCTGTTTGTGCTGCGATCGTTTGTATTATTTATAACTGTTAAAATAAAACGATAAGTATTAATTGTCAAAAAGGGTAAAAAATAGCACGAATTACAAAGGGTAAATATAAAAAAGATTCAGAAAAAGTGGCAAGTCCGTCAAAAATGGGTAAAATTGACCCTTTAGGTTCACAACGGTAACGCTGACTGCGGTTATGTCTTGACCCAAGAAACCTAAATAAGGTTATAGTAAAACCAAGATTCACTGGGTCGTTATCAATTTCTTCTGTCACCATTTGGTATCAATGCGGTGCCAGTGATTTTTCATTTAGTAATGGATCGACTTTTTGGTGACATCCGTCGTCTAATCATTTATATGGATGTCTTTCTCATTCATGCGACTACTTTGGACAAATATGATCAGATACTCGTAAATGTTATGGAAAGGGCCAAAGCTGTCGGTCGTAAGTTTAATAAGTCTAAGTCGAAAATTTTAAAAACTGAAATTAAGTTTATCGGCCACATTTTAATGGCAATGGTGTAAAACCTGATAGTGACAAAGTAAGAGCGTTTTTAGAAATGCCAAGACCAAATTATGTTGCAGAACTGCAAAGATTTTGGAGAATGGTGACCTACTTAGGTTCATTCATTCAAAATATGTCTTTAAGACTAAACACTTGTGAGATCTTCTCAAAAGTAATGTTTTTTGGCAATGGCACACCGAACTAAAATGTGTTTTTAGAACTGAAAAAGGAAATCACAGATTCTCCTGTCTTAGTTTACCGAAGAAGGAACTAAAACTATCCGTTGATGCATCTAAATTTGCTGTGGGTGCTACAATTATGCACGGTGACAATCCAATAGCCAATGCTTCGGCTTCATTGACTGATTGTCAATCGAACTATGCTCAAATTGAAAAAGAGCTATTTGCTATTTTGTTTAGATGTACTCGGTTCCACCAGTATATATGGGCTATAAGTGATAGTGGAAACGGATCATAAACCATTGGTATCATTATTTGAGAAGCCACGTTATAAAATACCGTCACGTTTGCAGAGATTTATGCTACTTTTATTAACATATAATATCAGGTTAATATATAAAGGTGGTAAATATCTTTACAATGCTGACACGCTATAAAGAGCACCTTTAGAGGACAATGCGCTATTAGAACTAAATAAAGAAATTGATTTACACTGCAATTTTATTATCCGGCATGTTCTGAAAATCACATGGCTTTAAATCACATGCGATTTTAAAATCAATACTGGTCCTGCAGACGTTTTTAAAATCATATACGATAATTTCCTTTCGGAAATGAAATTTAATGCTGTATACAATAGAAAAATTAAAAAAAAGAGTGAAAACATATCTGCATGACCATTATTGATTTTAAAATCACATGTGATTTAAAATCATGTGATTTTCAGAACATGCCTGTATATCACAGAATTCTTTGCCAGACGTAACAATACAAAGAATTAGAGAAGTAACTGACAGATTTAGTATTTCGAATTTTGTTAAATTGTATTAGAAACGGATGGTCGAACGATAAAAGAAAATTAAATGCAGTTTTACTTCCATTTTACTCGACTAAAAACGAAATTACAGAAGTTAACAGAATTTTATAGATGAATAATCGAATATTAATTTCAAATAGTCTAAGACGGCAAATGTTGTCCTTTTTGCGTGAAGGACACATGGGGATACAACGTTGGCAGAACTTAGCAAAGGATACAATTTTTTGGCCAAATATCAACAATGATATCAATATAATGGTATCAAATTGCGAAATCTTTAAAAAGTACAGGAATTAAAATTCAAAAGAGAAATTTTTATCCCATGAAATTGCTACTATCCCGTGGTATAAAATTGGATGTGATCTCTTTGAATTCAACAAAAACATGTACTTGTTAGTAGTAGACTACTACTCAAAGTTTGTAGAAATTGAAATTCTGAAAACGGTTACAGCACTAGCCAAGTAATTACTAAACTTAAATCTATGAATGCTAGACATGGCATACCTGTTATTTTTATGTCCGATAATGGACCTCAACATAACTCGAAAGAATTCGCTAATTTTTGTAAGAATTGGGGAATAGAACATATTTCCTCAAGTACTTATCTGCCTAGGTCCAATGGGCTAGCTTAACGAACAATACAAACTGTAAAAAAATGCTTTACAAATGTTTAGATGATTCTTCTGACCCATACACAGCCCCATTACAATATAGAACAACTCGTAGAGGTAAATTTCCAAGTCCTGCGGAAATGTTAATGGTTAGGGTTTTAAGAACCAAGTTACCTTGTTACTGTGAGAATCTAAAACAAAAACTAATAAGTTCTAAGGAAATTACTAAATAAATAAATGAACAAAATCAATACATATCAAAGTATTATAACAAAACAACGAAAAAATTGAAGCCGGTAGAATTAGGTGAAAGTATCACATTTTAAAAAAGACACCAGCATCTACATGGTACCCCGGTACTATAGGTGGGAAGGTGTAAGGAGCCTAGATCTTTTATTGATAAAGACAAGAAAGGATCAACTTATAGAAGAAATAGGCAGCATATAGATAAAAGTTCTAATGAACGTTCAAACTTATAAAGAAATTTCATAAAAATTGCATGAAATTGAAGTTATATAATTTCTCCTAATACGAGAAAAATTATTGCTTGATTTGAAAAGTACATGCAAGATGAATTTATTAATAAATGTCGTTTAATCACTATAACAGAACAAAGTAGTTGTATTCGTAAGAATGAAATAAAGGCACGACTTCTATTAATATTAAATATAATTCTATTTATTATAAATTAATGGAAAGTTATTAACAAGCTTTAATAGAAAAACAAGATGGAGGTGGAACTAGTTGATGGCAAGATGGCAAAACTAATAAATCAGCGATAACTAAAAATTGACAGCTAAAGGTGGTGTTGTCAGATTGCAAAATGCTGAATAGTTATAACAATTCTTCCCCACTTAAGAAAACGTACATAAGTCTGAACTTAAGTTAGTGTCGGATATAATCCTGGTAATGAGGCGGTGGACTCCGTTGCCGCCTAGAGGAACGTTGGCTTGGGGTTCCCTCAGAATTTCTCGAAGTGGATGGCTGTTGTTGATCCTGTGGTGGTTCTGCTTCTGTTGGTGTGTCAGTGAGGCATAACTGTTTAATGTGTCGTTTGAAAACAAACCCATTATCAAGACGGATCATATAATGTAGATTGCCTAGCCTTTTAACGATGCTACTAATTTTCCACGAAGGCTTGTTCCCGATAATACCTGGCTTGAACGCGATCACCTTCTTTTAGTTACCTAAACGAAATATCAGGAACAGGGTTTTTGCACAATTTTTGCGGCCTTAGAGCATCTAGTCGTATCCTTAGTTGCCTTCCCAAATACAACTCAGCTGGGAATTTCCCACTTTGTAGAGGCGTTGCCCTGTATCTAAAAAGTATCTAACGAATCTTTTTTTATATGGGCAATGCATCATCTGACATCGCCGTCAGGCGTTTCTTTAGGGTCAATGAATTTTTATAAAATACCAGAATTGCAACAAAATTTTGTAAATTCGTCGCTCTTGAAAATGGTGGCGGATACCATAACTCCTGGATATCCGTTTCTGGCAAAAATGTTGGATAACAGTTCAATGGTAGATGTTGATGTTGGTGCAGCGGAGCATACGCCCACTTCTGCCCATTTCGATCTGGAGTCAATGACAACTAGAAATTGATGACCTTGAAAAGGTCCCGCGTAATCAATATGGATTCGTTGCCAGTTCTCTTGTGGTTCTTCCCAGGGATGTAATTTTGTTTTTGGAGGATTATTTCTTACGGATGCACAAGCAGTACACGAACGCACATATTTCTCAATGTCCTTATCTATTGAAGACCAGAACACATATCGTCTTGCTAGTTGCTTCATCTTCGTTATTCCAATGTGGGTGTAATGAAGCTCCTTTAGTACCGCTTGTTGAAGTGAATTAGGAATCATGACCCTATTTCCCTTAAATAAAATTCCTGAATCGATGGTGTATTCTGTATCTGCCAAGTTTGTACTGCGTAGTTCCATTATGATTTTTGAAAGTTGTTCATCTTCTTTTGTATCATTACGAATTGAATTATAATTAAGTTCTAATGAACTTATTTGTAGTAAGGTTGTATTGCAAATAGAGTGTACCTCGTCGTTTATAGCGTTTATAGTATTCATACCTGTGGTTATGGAAGCTCTTGACAAACAATCTACATTTATATTGTCTTCACTTTTCTTTGTGACAACCTCATAATTGTAGCCTGACAAGAATGCTGCGTACCTTTGCAGTCTTGATGACGTCATTTGTGGTAATTTTGATGAAAGATGCGGGATAGTGGATGGTTGTCTATAATAAGCGTGAAGAGCCTCCCATAGACGTACTCATGATAATGTTGAACAGAATACACAATTGATAACGCCTCGTGGTCTAGCTATGAGTAATTCTGTTCTGCTTGGCTTAGCGATCTAGAGGCAAAAGCAATTGGCCTTTCTTCTCCATAAACAACGTGCGATAAAACACCTGCTATCCCAGTAGGACTAGCATCGCAAGCCAGCTGCAGTTTTAGTTTGGGATTGAATGGCATTAAAACGCGGTCACTTGCAATCTCATTTTTCAACTCATTGAAGGTTTTTTTACATCTGGTGTTCCATCTAAAAACGGCGTTTTTACGCATTAATAAACGTAAAGGTGAAGGTACATAGCATGCGTTAAATACGCTAAAGCTGTGTTCTCACTATGTGTATTTGCCATATGCAATGTCACATTTTCACATGGTAAATTTGTACATATAGTCTGAATCCCTTCAAACAATAGCCTGTGTTATTTCTCTGTGTACAGTACACATGATTTAGAACGAGCTCTATTTTGAGGTGACAAAGCATCTGCCATCAGCTGGTTTTTAATAAAGCAATTGTTTGCGAACGGGAAAATGAGATTATATAATTATTAAATTAATAAAGTATTAAATTAAATAAAACAAGTGTAAAATTAAATAGAAGAAGTATATATAACAATAAAATATGTATAACCACTCGGCTGTTTTATGATTGTTTTGCTTTATAGGTTATGTCAAATGTACGTAACATACCAACAGGTGAACACAAAAATTACAAACCTTATGTAAACCGCAAATTTTGACATACACATGAAATCACATGTGTATAAAAAAGTGACATTCCATAAGACAAATACACATAGTGAGAACACAGCTTAATGCGTTACAGACGTCTGTCAAAAAAGTTGAAATAGTGTGTTTCCATAAGGCAAGATACAAAGAGAAGTTTGCGAAGCGCGTAACTCGCAAAAAGTTGAACATTCTTCAATTTTCACGCGTCGTATACAAAATGACAGGTAGTGCTGCCAGATTCATATGCTAAAATGTTTGTTTAATGGAAATAAATTATTAGAAATTAATGTTTTTATTAAAAAATGGATGAAAACTGCATTGAATATATAAAGAAAAATAAAACTTAAAGGCAAGAAAAAATATAGCCGGCAAAGGCTTGAAATTGTATAAGCAGAAGAGCATCAAAAGCGTGATGTGTAACTTGCAATTCTTAAAGCGTTAAAAGTTCGAAAAGTGAGAAAAGCGTTGCCGCGTAACGCGTGGTATGTACCTCCACCTTAAGGGTGTAGTAAGCGCGTGGAGGCGTTGGGTATAAACCTAGAGTAATAGGTCACCATGCCAAGAAAACGACGGACATTTTCAATACATTTTAGTTGGGACATTTCGACAATGGCTTTTACCTCAGACGTAGATTTTTTTAATTTGTTGTATTCTATTGTATGGCCCAAAAATTCAATTTGTTTTTTGTAAAAAGATCATTTTGAAAGATTCAAATGAAGGTCGTAAGTTTTCAATTGAGTCAAACAGGCTTTCAAATTAGCTTTGCACTCGGCTAAGGACTCCCCATGCACATCAATATCATCGAAATATGATTCCGTTTTTGGAATGTCACGTAAAATTTCATCCACAATTCTGTTAAATTCCGCAGGCGCAGTTTTGATGCCGAAGGACAGGCGATTCATCTTAAATGTACCTCGTGTGTAGAAATTGTCTGAATTTCGGATGAAAAATCATCAACTTGCACATGTATAGATGCTTTGTATAAATCAAGACGACAGTAATAGTGCGAGTCTTTTAGGCTGCTGATAATTTGTTCAATTTTACGTATTGGGTAGTGTGCTTTTACCAGTCTTGGATTTACGCCGACCTTATAATCGACGCAAAGTCGGACTCCGCCATCGGCCTTCGGAATAACCACTAGTGGAGAGCCCCATTCACTGTTGGCAACTTTAGTGATAATTCCCGCTTTCTCCAATTCATCAAGCTCCTTATTAACTCGATCTGTTAGCGCGTAAGGTATCTGACGCTCTTTTGTGTACGTAGGCTTAGCGTTTTCTCTTAACTGCAATGAAACTTTGTATTTGGGGATACAGCCGATTCTTTCTTTAAAAAACTGATGAAAATTCTGCTACTAAATCGTCTATACGTTCCGAATCACTAATAGAATTTGTAAAAGCTATGCTTGAATTGTTTTGATCCAATTCAGACAGGTTAATACCCAGGCGACGTATCCATGTTCTACCTATTAGGGCCGTACAACCGTCCGGTACAATATAAATATCATCAGTGATTGAGACGTGATTGAATTTAGCATTTACACGTACTTTGCCTTCAGGAGTGAAAGTATTTTGGGTATAGGATCGAAACATGATGTTTGTCGGTCTTATTTCGTTTGATAATTTTAGTTTTTCGAAAAAATTTCTGGGCAAAAACGAATAACCGGAGCCAGAATCTACCTCGAATTTTAAAATTTTCCCTTCTATTAAAATATTTGCGTAGTACCGGTCAGAATTTAAATTTTCATATGTATTGCTGTACACGTCGACAATTTTAAAAATTCCATAATCGGAATTTTCAGCACGCACTTGATTTGTCGATTCCTTTCGTTTACGGGGTCTATTTTTGGGTCCGGCGTTAGGACTGTCTGCCAAAAGAGAGGTAATGCAGACTTTTGCTACATGCCCGTGCCTTCCACACAATTTACACTTTAACTTTGAAGAAGAGCGACACTCCTTCGCAAAATGGTCATACATACAGCGCATACATAATCCTGCAATACCCAATTGCTCATATTTTACGTTACGTTTTGGTTGCTTCTGTTTGTTTTTTGAATGATTCGAAACCTTTTTCTTATTGAAAATTTTATTTATTGTTGACAATTCCTTTGCATCTAATTTTGCAGCCTCGAGTGGCAACGCCTTTGATACAATTTCTTCAAATTTTGATGTATTTGATTGCAGCAGCTGTTCACGAATGCTGTTGTCGCTGATGACACTGATAAATTGTGCTCTTAAGAACATATCAGAAATTGAGCTTTTGCATTCTGACACAAACTCGCACTCGATGGTATCAGTGCGAAGTGCTGCCACAAAATCCGCCACTGACTGTCCTTCACACTGATATTTTGATAGGAACTTGTGCTGTGCCACCAGCACATTTCTTTTTGGAGCCAAATAACTTTCCAACAGCTTTAATAATTCGTCGTACGGTAGTTCTGAAGCTATTTTTGGCGCCGCCAATGCGCAGTGGTTTCTCTTATATGGAAAAGCGGTCAAAAATTAATATCTCCAAAACTAAAAAAGCTAGGGTCTTCAAAATTGTTCAGCTCATTTCATGCCCGAAGAACTTAAAGTTGGCAAATTTTTAGGAAAAAATATTAACAACTGTAGCCACAGTAACCATTTGATCTTTTAAGAGTTAATTCGCTTATAGATCTGTTTTAAAAATGTTTGAAATAAAGTATTTTAATATGAAAATTTGGTTGTTTTAAACAAGTTTTGTAAATTTTTATTTCATTTTAATTCATTCGAAATATACATTGAAAAAAAAACTAAATTAAAAAGTTAAACAAAGTTAAATAATGCAATATAGGGTATTATTAAGTAATATAAGGTAATAAAGTAAAATAGTAGTAATATATATCAAATATTAAGCAAATTTAAAACTCCTTGACTTAAACTACAATAACGAGTGGATGACGGGCGCGGGTTTTTCCAAATTTTAGTTTTGTTTTCCGTGACAAGTTGAAGAGAAACATAGGATGTCACAAAGAGGGAACTGTCATCCATAAGCCTATTCGACTGTAGAACTCCAAATATCAAGCACATACATTCTAGAAAATTGGCACTGACAGAATAAACCTTCTATTTTAATTTCCATATTGATATTTTTGAAACTTTTATCACTATCGCGAAAACAATTAATTATAAGAATTAAAATTTGACCTTTGTTTTGACACTTTTCAAATGCAATGAGTAAGCTTCACTTAAACTTAAAGTCAAATACCTTAAAATTGCAATATAAAGTTTAAAACAACAATTTCTTAAAAAAAATGTTTCTCTCTATTCATAACTGTAAATCAAATACCATAAAATTGCAATATAAAGTTTAAAATAACAACAATTTAAAAAAAAAGTAATTTCTCTTTACTCATATTCTTAAAAAGAAATAGTACAAAACAAAATGCGATTCACTATTTTTTGTCGGATGACTATGTAAATCACACCCATATGCGAAAATATGCAAAAACCCGCGGCCACAATATTTTTTAATTTAAAGAGGGATAAAAAACCTACAATTTGATGCATAAGGCGTTGTGGGCAGATGAGGGCCATATCACTAAAAGTCTACGTGAAAAAGAAGTTTTTGAAAAACGTGTGTTTTAAAAAGGTCAAAAAAGTATTCTTCAGCGATTTTTTATGGGCTCATATTTTTGCAGCTTTTGCTATTTAATTTGATAGAAAATAAGTTAAAATTTAATGTTTGTAGGGTTTTTGGAAACTTCTGCCACAATATCGCGAATAACTTTTTGGATAAACTTAAGTTTTCTTTATGACTATGCAACCACAATATGTATATGCAATATAAACATACCTCCACTTTCAACGGACACAAACAATAAATCTCGCCAAAAAACAAAAAAAATTTTTAGATTCATAAAATTTAGAGTGTTATTAATAAATTTTGTGCAATAAAGCTTAAAAAAAACAATAACTTTTTTGATTTTTGGCCTATGGGGGAAACCACTGTGCGCTGTTGGCGAGTTTTTGCGAATTTTCGATATTTTTGCCGAATTTTTTGCATTACTTACAGTTCTATCGATTTTTAATCAATATTATGGCTTGTTTAAAAATTCGCAACTATTCGCGAATTTTTGCAAAGTTCACAAGAAACGCGACTTTTTGCATGTTTGCAGCTTTCTAACAGTTTTGCCGATTTTGACACAATATTAGACTTTGTTATCATCCTGCTGTAAGTAAGTTTTTTTGTAATTTTCTCCATTTTCGCGATTTTACCGATTTTTTTGCACTCCTTACAGTTTTACCGATTTTTAATCAACAGGGCTCGGACTTTCATGCAAATGCATGTTTTTTGTAGTGATAGATAAAAAGATATTGACTAATTATCTATGCGAATCATGAAATTTTAAGTAGTTTGGCATCGATTTGTAGTTCCATATTTTTACATATTTTGGTGGTAAGTGCATATTTTGGCAATAAATGCATATATTTGGAGTTGTAAAAAATTTTTTAGTGCATATTTCTCAATTTTTGAAAAAATATCAATAGACTGATTAATTATGGCAACCGAACCTCAGTTGGGTTGTCTGTTGTTGAAAATGATACTACTGATGGCAACTGGCAACTGAAAGCTGTCAATTTTAGTTGCTATTTAGTGTCTTTCTGGCAACCATTAATTTTCAGCTACCGACTGGCAACGCCACTTTTCGGTTGCATTAAATAATAGAACAAATAATGTTTGTTTTATGTTTTTTTCTCTAATAATAATAAAAAATTAAAAGAAATATTTTCATATAATTTAGTTTTGGTACTTTGTTCGGAGATAAATGCATATTGTTGTGCATATTTTTAATTTTTAGGTGCATTTGTTAAGCGCTTAAATTCAATTTTTAGTTGCATGAAAGTACGAGCCCTGGTAATAACTATAAACTCTATTTGCTTGAATTCACTTAAAAATTCTTAAAAATTTGTTTTAGAATTGCTTTTATATTAAGTTTTATTTAAAAAGAATGCTTACATTAATAAAACAATCGAAATTTCACCAATTTTCATTTGATAAATCTATTTCATTTATGTGATTTTTCATTCCCGTTTCCCGGGAAGTGCGAGAGTCCGGGAAATCCCAAACCCTACTAATGATATTAATAACAATATTGATAAAAAGACTGAAGAAAATGTTAATAAGAAAACTAACGTAAATTTAAGTGAAAATGATAATATTAAGAAAAATCTTAATGAAAATGTAAATTTGAAATGATATAAATTCACATGATAATGGAAATGGTAATAATATTGTAAACGAAAGAGTAACCACAAAGAAAAGGAGATGTTATGAGATTATACCATTCATCCATAACTCTGTTAGGTTTAAGTACTTAATAATGCAACAATGCATTTAATACATGCATTATTATACATACATACATTACTATCCATACCTACATATACATTATTGTAACTAGCTTTTATGAACATTGAATAAAAGAACATTCAAGAAACAACACTTATCTCGAGCCCTGTGGTACTCCGTAATCATTGTTAATTATACTTGATTCTTCGTTGTTTACTTTATGACTTGTTTTCTGTTTGTAAAATAGGACTTCAGTATTCATGATGACATATTTATACAATTTTTGTAGATGTATATTTCTGTCGATCGTCTCAAAAGCTCTTTTAAAATCGAGAAAGATTGGCAAAATTTTGTTGCTTTTTCTATCTTTTTAATCTATTTATTAACTAATTAACTGCGGTTTCGCACGAAAATTTTTTTGTAAAGCCGGACTGGTACTTTGTCAGCAATTGATTTATTTCCAAATATTCTTAGAGTTGATCCATTACAACTTTTTCTAATATCTTTTCGCATGTCTTCAGGGTATTAATTGGACGAAATTCTTTACATTTTCTGGCTTTAGCGATCTTTTCTATTGGAGTTATCATCGAGGTTTTCCAATTCTCCGGGAATATACCTGTCCTTAGTGCCTCATTTATTATATTTAACATTTCTTTTCCGATTATATTCCAAAAAAGCCGTAGTGTTTGCTGAAAAACGGTTTGACTGTGAAACAATATAAAAATATACTTGTGATCTAAATACGTATGTTCCATAGCAGTAACATTTACCTATCATACAGAAAAGTATGGGAATGTAAATTGAACTGCAGCTCGGATGGCATTAAATCAAGTGAGAGCCGTGTTGAAATTTCACTTAAAAATTTCTTAACCCCATAGCAAGCCGAATGTTAGCCCATCAAGAGGACGGCGGTGGGTACTAGAAGGGGGAGGGGGGTTATTCCCAACTTTTTTCAAATGCTCATTTTAGGAAGGGGTTTCTACACCAAGTTTTATAATGCTAGCACAGTTGGAAATGTTTTTTGCCGCAATTTCAGCATTTGGACACATAGTGCACCGGCCCGGAATGAATTAAGATTAAATAAAGGTGCATTGCCCTCTGGCCAAAGGTTAATAGGAGATGCATTTATATTGTAACAGGTTAATGTTCCGTGTCATAAAACCAGGGTAATCACGAACTTTCTAACAGAGACTTGTGTTCAAACTCTGGACTGCTACCCCAAAGTCCAGATTTGAATATAAAGGAGTATAAAAGAGTAAGCGAAATAGATCCACGGAGTTGACAAAAACGAGGGATGAAATGGTCGCAGACATCACAAATGGCTGGAACAAGATTCCAAGAGAGTTTCTTCAGTCCTTGGTGGGTTCTGTTCCAAACCACCCTCAAAAAATTCTACATGCTAATGCATAAATATATTTTTTATTAATTTAAGCAATTGTTATCCATTTTCCTTTAGTTTAAAGTTCTCACGTCTTATAAATATACTATACAAAAATATGTCAAAATACTTATGTATGCCACATACTGAAATCTTCTATTTTTAGTTTCAATAAAAAAAATATTGGGCCTGATTGTGTAACGGGCTGGCGTGAATGCCTATGTCGTTTTACGATATAGGTTAAAGCTACATACAACCCGTGTTCTTTAATCTACTACAAAAACAGACATGATAGCTCTGTTCAATAACTGAAAATTGTTAACAATTGTTAATAGTTATTACTAAAAGTGTTCTGTACGAAAACACTTTTCAGTGAAAACTATTAACAATTATTAAAAATTTTCAGTTACTGAACAGAGCTGATGTTTATGCCAACGCCTTACACAATCAGGCCCATTAGCAAATAACATTTGAAATGTGCAAAGCCTTTTGTTTTCCAATAATGGGCCTGATTCTGTAAGGCGTTGACGTAAACGCCTTCATCGTTTTTTGTAAAAGACTAAAGTAACATACAACCTTTGTTCTTTAATCTATTACAAAAATGACTTAGGCGTTTACGCTAACGCCTTACAAAATCAGTCGCATTATACAATATTCCTTACTAACTTAAATAGTTTTAATTTTTTTTTTGTCAAAATATATATGTCTAGCACTGTATGTATAGTAATTATTATTAAAACTCGACATTTCATATACTAAAAATATTTCGGGTGCCTCCGTGCGCTAGTGTGTACTGTGCTAGCCTTTTAGTGCGGAGGTTGTGGGTTCGATTCCCACCATAGACTCTAGTATGTTTCACTACAACGAGTGAAGGTCTTTGTTACTATACTCGTTTAAATAAAGTTATGATATAATTTGTAATTATTGTATTTGCAACATTTAATAAATAACAAATATTTTTTTTGCAGATATAAAGAAGGGCGAGTAATTTTGGAATATGCTCTGATCAGTGAAATTGAAGGTTTTCCTGAAAGTATAACTCCCGTCCATTGAGATTGATCTTATTTATACACACAATATTTTTCTTCAATATATAAAATTTGTTTTTCTTTAATACTTAATTAATTTAGTTTTATACAAGTTTTTAATTTATAAATTGTTTCCGAATTAAGGATATATCTAGATGCTTTGAAATACATAAGAAATATTATTTTGAAATTACAAAACTTACATAAGATTAGTATTTAAGTCCAAGGTTTCAGAATAATCTTTAACATCAAATCTAATTAAAACATTAGTATTTTTTCAAATTTATCTCAGCATTAAGAAGAAGACTTGCTATCGGAATATGAGGCTTTCAAATAAAAATTATTTTTATCATTAAAAAATGATAATGTGAATTAATACCAGGTGGCCTCAACAGCTCAGCTGACTACGAATTCTTGTCCATATTTGAACTGTTAACTGTGTTAATGTATCAGCTTTTTTGACAGCTTAAACTCTCCACGGCAAATTCTCTTGCGACTACCGGATGTTGATCTACCTTGAGAAAATGCAAACAAAATTTTTATTTTATTAGAAACTATCAGGTATGTGATAGAAATCGATTTCGAATGAAAATCGACACTAAAACGAAGAAATTTGTAATGCACACTTACAGGCCTATGCAGTTATAAAAATAGGAAATTGGTATTCTGATAATTTTTTTATCGTAACAAAAGTCAATAAAACTATTACCTACAAAAAAGTAGGTAACAAGAATTTATTATAAAAAATTTTATTAAATTTTTTATTGTAGTTGGCGAACAAATGGAAACAAGCCCTAAAATTCATTAAACATCTCTCAAATCAATTTTACCGCGAAAATAGCGAAAATTCGCGATGAATTGCAAACGAGCTCTAAATTTGCTTAGGAGTAGCTAAAATTGTGTGGAATGCCAATAATTCGGAAAAAACGTGAAAATGACGAAAATTCGCAAAAACTTGCTAAGATTAAAAATATGGTGATGTCTGATATTGATTAGACGTCGTTAAAACTGTAAATAGTCTAAAAACTGGAAAAAAGAAATCAGTTTTGCCGCGAAAATTGCGAATTTGTGCAATTTTTTCTGAGCTTTTGGCATTTCTTACAATTTTAGCTATTTTTAAGCAATTTAGGGCTTGTTTGCAACTTTTCGCATATTTTCGCGATAAAAGTGATTTTTTTAAGCTAATTATTGCCTTTTACAGTTTTACCGAACTTTAATCACCATCAGAATTTTATATATTTTTAATGTTAAAAAGTTTTTCCGAATTGTAATTTTCGCGATTTTTTCCGAGTTTGTTTTTAATTCCGTATAATTTTAGCTATTTCAAAACAAATTTTCGCAAATTTACGCTAACTTTACAGTAAACGTGACTGTTTTGCTAGTTCTTGTTTTTTTTACAGTTTTGCCGATTTTTATATAATATGTCGGTATCGATATTTCTTCGATATTGGTTCGCTATTGATTTATCAGCGACACATCGAAATCGAAAGATTTGCTGCCACAAACTGAGCGACGAGTGAGCCCTAGTAGCTCTTTCTCTTCCCGACTTCGATAGCCGTTCGCGAGTGTTTTGTCCGAGAAACGTGTGCGCAACATTCGAATGCGATATTATTTTCGAATGTTTTGGTTTGCTGGGTTGCCATAAAATTATAAAACAAGGCATACAATTAAATTGAGAAAATAATATAGGTTAAAAACCAACACAGTGAACACTAATAAGACAAACAAATTCAGTTACATTTTTCTCTATCAAAGTAAACAAAGTTAAACAAAATTTTTCCTCTGGATGTCCAATTTTATAACATAACCGGTAAAACTCCGTACGTTAGACACAATACGGATGACAGGCATTCCAACCCAATAGCAGTCCAATAAAGGTCCAAAGCCGAGAAGTCCCCGTGACCGTGAATGAAATATTCAATCCCAAAGGGCCGCCATATTATTTTTGCTATATGATGACATTAAGCTTCATTTTGTTTTTTTTTTTGCCTTTAATTAAATTGATTTTGCTTTTGATTGATTTGGGTTAAATTTTTTGTTGGTTTTATTTAGTCTCATTTTGGATTAATTTAATTAATCCTTTTCATGTCGTATTTTATATAAAGCCAATTTGTTATATTGATGGAATTTAATTTTATATAAAGATCACTTTAATAAATTTTAATAAATCGGCCATGAATTGTAATATTTTGAAATGAACGTATGCGCGTGTTTTATAATGACGGCATAAATCTTTAATAAGGTAAGGTTTGCAAGCGGTCAACTTTGGGACATCTAAAAAGACGCATTTAAATACGATGTCATGGAGAAGTCGATTGATTTCTAAGGCAAGGGAAAAATCCTGGCATATCATCAGCCAGATGATTTGGTGTTTGCGTGTGATGTTGACAGTGTTGGCAAAACGTTAATCTGATTAATGATTAACAACTAACGATTAAAAGGGTAAATCGTGATTAATGATTAAAAATTAACTAATCGTAATCAACTTTTTTTATTACGATTATTAATCGTAATCAAAAATCGTTAATTCTGACTAAATAATCTCGTAGTTTGAATCAGTTGGAATATATGTATAAATGTTTCAAAATAGTTTTAAAACTAAATTAAAAAATTTGTAAAATGCTCAACAAGAAATCCCACTTGACCTGAGATTCGATATATACGAACGTTCGCTGAAGCGAAGAAATTTCGAAACAAAACTTCGATATTTCTTCGCGAAACTAAAAAAAATCAAATGTTCGCTAAAGCGAACTTCTCTCGATATTTTTTCGAATGTGGACGATAGCCTAGTGGATGTGCGTCAGTGTGTTAAGCAAGAGGTACCGTGTTCGGATCTGTCTGACTGCATCGTTAGTTAAAGAATTAAAATAACTCATAAGTACATATGTGCAATAATTGAACAGAAAAAAACTTAGCACGATGGCCTAGTGGATGTGTGTTAGTCTGTTAGCCTAGAGGTATCGTGTTCCAATCTGATTTACTGGAGCGCAAGTTAAAGAATTAAAAGATAAATAAAATAAATAAATTAAAAAATAAAGATAACAATCTTAAAAAATTGCTTTTGCTCCTGCCTTTTTGCGATATCGAAATTTGTTCGATATTGGCTCACTTTTAATATTGCTAACGAACCTTCGAAATCGAATGTTTTTTGAAACAAAACTGAGCGACAGGTAAACTTTTTTCGATTCATTTTTGAGTGTCATTCTCGATAGTTTCACTCGATAAATGTTCGAGATATATTCGAAATTGATATCATTAACGAACTTCGTGGTCAAGTGGGATCGTTTGTAAAAATTTTTTTCGAGTTTTCACCATTTTCGGTATTTGTATGATTATCTGAGATTTTGTTATTTTTTGCAGTTTTTCTTCAAAACATTTAAGCAATTACGCGACTTTGCGAGTTTTTCGCGTTCTTTGCGAGAATTCTATTTTTAACATATTTGCTATTTCCAATAAATTTTAAGGTTTGTTTTTTATATTGCGATTTCTCCCGAATTTCCGCCATGTTCGCGATAGATAAAATTTTTTTGTAGGCTTTCAGATTCTTTGTAATTTTAACGATTTTCATCAAATTCAGAGTTTGCTATCATGCCGCTGTGTGCAAGTTTTTGCGAATATGCGCCAATTTCACAGTTTTTATTGAACTTGTCGCATTGCTTGTAGTTTTAGCGACTTTCAATCAATTTTACGGCTTGTATAAAATGTTGAAATTTTTCGTGAGTTTTCACTTTTTTCGCGGTAAGCCTGATTTCCAAGGCTTTGGCTTTCCTACATTTTTAGGGGCAATATTATAGTTTGAAATCTTTCCAATATTACCGAATTTTAGTAGCGTCCGCGATTTTTTCCCCAGTTCTGGATATTCCTTACAGTTTCAGCGAGTTCTAACCAGATTTAGAGCCGTTTTTCAAATTTTTGCGAATTTCCGCTATTTTCGTCATAGACGTGATTTTCTCCATGTTTTTGCTCGTTAGAGTTTAAGCGACTTTTAATCAATTACAGGCTTTGCTCTCGATTTTTGTGGTTTTTTTATATAATTTGTTTTATACATATCCATGTCAGGCTTGGGGGGTAATGATTACATTTTGTAATTAATTACATGTTCAAATACACATTACATGTAATTTGTAATTGGTACACTACAATTGCAATTACTTGTAACATGTACTTGTAATTGAGGCATGAACAATTACAATTACATGTAATGGGCAGTTGATATATAGCAATTACAAATTATTTTAATTGTAATTGAAGATTATCAACTACAATTACATGTATTTGGGCAAAAGTAACAGTAATTGCTCATAAAGGGGTAATAATTACTTTAACAATAAAAATTACTATAAATGTATTTTATTACAAATAAAATCTATTATTTATTTATTTTTAATATCTCTAAAATTAACTGGGAATATCTAGAGCTCTAAAAGAGGATAAAAAGTAGAAAAATTACTTACATCGCAAAAGTGAAAAATTTTTGCGAAAAATTTTAAACAGCCCCCTAAATTTATTAAACATCGTTAATACACATTTGTCGCGAAAATTCGCGAAAAATTTAAAAATGGCAAATGGCCCTAAAATAGCTAATATTATACGGAATGTAAAAACCTCGGCAAAAATCACGCAAATGACGAAAATTTGCAAGAACTTGCTAACATCGAAGAAACAATAAAGTTTTATATGAACTAAAAATCGGTAAAACTGTAAAAAATCCAAGAACTGGTAAAAAAATCACTATTATCGCAAAAATAGCGAAAATTCGAGAAAAATTAAAAAATTGCAAACAAGCTCTAAATTGATTTAAAACAGCTAAAATTGTGGAATGCAAAAAACTATGAAAAAATCGCGAAAATTACGATAATTTTCAAAAACTTGTTAACATTAAAAACATAGAAAAGTCTTATAGTGATTAAAAATCGATAAAACTGTAATAAAGCCAAGAACCGGCTAAAAAATCACTTATCCCGAAAATAGCGGAAATGTGCGAAAAATTGCAAAACTGAAAAAAATTTCTTCATTTCCGCGATTTTTTCCGAGCTTTTTACATTCCTTACAATTTTAGCTATTTTTAAGCAATTTTAAGGCTTGTTTGCAATTGTGCTGTTTTTCGCGAATTTTCACTATTTTCGCGAAAAAAGTGTTTTTTTTAGCCAGTTCTTTTATTTATAACAGTTTTACCGATTTTTAATCGCTCAGACTTTTCTATTAATGTTAAGTTTTTGCGAATTTTCATCATTTTAGCCATTTTTTCTGAGATTTTTGCATTCCTTACAATTTTAGCGATGTAAAATAAATTTTACGACTTGTTTGCAATTCGGCAATTTTTCGCGTATTTTGAGAGTAAAAGTGATGTTTGCCATTTTTTGCTGCTTGTGAGTATAAAAAATTTAAGGGATTGTTTCTTATTCTCACAATCTGTAGAAATTGTTCGTCATTTTGGCCATAAAAAAGTCTTCCAAAAATTTTAAAATATAATTTAATATATTGTAATTATATTAATGCCCCATCTTTCTGAATATAACGTTACGAACCTTAGCCTAATAATCAATTTGGATTCACAAAGCAAATACGTTCGAAATAATCATATTAATAAACAATTAGCTTGAGAGTGATTTAATTCTCGTACTCAATTTTCACGAAAAAGTTGTATATATAAGAATTAAAATCACATTCAACAGAGCCACCTGACAAGTGGTGATAGCAAATACACGTGAGCACTGACGATGGAAGTGTAGCGGCTTCCAAAGTGGCGCTACTCTGTTCTGCTGTGTACGTTGAAATATTAAGTTGATGTTAATTTTTCCCTTGTTCCTTGGAATATTAAACATGCCCAATTCTTTCTGAATATAACGTTACGAACCTTAGCCTAATAATCAATTTTAATTAAATTAAATTTTCCTTGTAATTGTAATTGCGCAAAAAAAATACATGTTGGCATCACAGCTTATTGCGAAAACAATTTATACCTGTTGTTGCTTTTATTTATTTTCAACTGCCTTTACAACTACAATTTAGATTTGGAAAAAAACCAACCAAGTAAAGAAAATAAAAAATATGATTGGTTATGGAGCTGATGTTTCAACTTTGATATTATAAACTTCTTATTCTTATGATTAGGAGTTTAATATAATATCTTTAGTTTTTCTATGAGATTTTTGGGTAAAGGTTCGCTGACGATTTGCATTAGCCCCAATGAAATGGCCATTGGAACTAGCTAATACCCCTCCATAATCAATTTCAATGTATTTTAATAAAAATTTAATATTTTACTTAAAAAGTAAAATATTAATTTGGGAAAAAGCACGTTAAAATTAAAATTAATGTAATTTAATAATTCCCAAAAAGAGAACTTTTTAATCATAAATATGCGAGTGCACGCGCAAAAAAAAATACATGTTGGCATCACAGCTTATTGCGAAAAAAATTTTTAGCTGTTGTTGCTTTTATTTATTTTCAACTGCCTTTACAACTACAATTTAGAGTTGGAAAAAAACCAACCAACGCAAGTAAAGAAAATAAAAAACATGATTGATTATGGAGCTCATGTTTCAACTTTGATCTTATAAACTTCTTATGATTAGGAGTTTAATATAATATCTTTAGTTTTTCTATGAAGTTTTTGGGTAAAGGTTACCTGACGATTTGCATTAGCCCCAATGAAATGGCCATAGGAACTAGCTAATACCCCTCCATAATCAATTTCAATGTATTTTAATAAAAATTTAATATTTTACTTAAAAAGTAAAATATTAATTTAAAATTAATGTAATTTAACAATTCCCAAAAAAAGAACTTTTTAATTATAAATATGCGAGTGCCCGCGCAAAAAAATACATGTTGTCCTCAAGCCTGATCCATATACACATTGATGAGAAAATATATTTGTAAATTGTCATAATTTAATTCTTTGTTTGCAAGTAATCAAATTAACGATTAAAGATTAATGATTAACTTTATTAATCACGATTACGATTACCATATTTAACCATGATTATTTTAATCAGGATTAAATTAATCCGATTGACAATCAATCAAATTAACCAGTTGATTAATGCCAATACTGGATGTACGGAGTACTACAGTATAGCTCGTTTCGGACTCTTATTTTATCAAAATTTATTTTACCTTTCCATCACGGTACAGCTGGCATGAACTTTTTGTAGCTGCTCTAGTGCCAAGGTGTCGGCAAGAACCCCACCATGACGGCGAGCTTCAGCCGGGGCAAATCGCCAGCATCCCAGCGCGGCCGAATACCTGGCAACACTTAAATTTCCTTTTTATCAGAGCAGCAGCAGTTACAAAATGGCGTCCAACGTGAAGGGGCCGAAGCGAATTAGCAGAGAGACCAGTTCACCGGAACAGTGAGAGTATAGTTTTCATTAGAAACGTATGACCTGTTAGGTTTACCAAGAGTCCCTAATTAGTAGCAACGTATTCTGATGGAGACTATTAGGCAATCATGGTAGCACTTTGCTGAGAGGTTGGTGAGTCAATTAAACTTCCATGGTATACATAGCTTGCACCGATGTAAGCCCCGTTTCGCTAGACATAGTATTTTGGACCGCGTTCGAAATAGAGTGATAGTGATATAGTCATGAAGGTTTGTCGAATCAGCAATTCATTCTTTTGATCGAGCAACTTGAGACTTAAAGGCTAATTGTAAAATTAAATCGATTTTTAAATGCTCAAATTGCTGAGAAAGGGTGAATATACCACGAAAGTGTTAGTTGGATAACGTAAGCCCGATTAATGATGATTCAGGTGATCCCAGTGGGCTTCAACAAATGATCGAGGCGACTATGAGACTAAGTAAAGCGAGATGGTTGAGAGAAGTCGACGACAAAATTGCAAATATGTAGGAAGCTAGGCAGGCTATAGCTGTAGCGGCAGCCGGTAGACCAGGGGTAACTTCAAATGTAAATGCCATTCTTGAAAGATCTAATCAGATACAATCAACGTTTGCCCAGCCACCAGTTGGTTTCCGGCCTTCTGCTGTGACTGGGCGCGGCCAAGCGCCACAATCACAACACATAAATGGCTATGGTCAACAAGTGCACCAGAATAATTACGCACAGAGATCGTTGTCAATGCCACCGTTAATACCAGCTCCTCGAACTGGGGTCAATATATGTAGTGGAAGACTGGAAACAGAGCCACCATTCGTGACTCAGTGTCAGCCGCGAAACCAGCAACAACAACAACAGTATGAGCCAACACAAAATATATTTCCGAAAAGCGTATTTCAGCAACCGGTCCCAAATCAACAATCGTATAGTTTACCAGCAGCAAACGCCGGTTCTCAACGACAAGCGTCGTCTCAACAGCCAATGATGGGGTCACTACCAAACCAGGTACTACCGACTAATAGTATATTTCAGCATGGTATACCATTTTATCATCAACGAGGATCAAGTAATCCACAGCATGGATACCCGCAGGACGCTTGGTATGCACCTGGGTCTCAACTACCACCCCAGCCACAAAATTATCATCTGGCAATGTCAGTGCCAAACCAGCAGGAATCGTTGGATAAGTTTAAACTTGCCAAATGGGGCGTGAAATTTGATGGCACAAACAAATCAATGAACGCGCAAGAATTTATTTTCATAGTAAGTGCACTGAGAAGGGATTATAGCTGCTCAGATAACGAACTCTTGCGAGGTTTTCCTTCGCTTCTAGACGGCCCAGCACTTGACTGGTACTGGGACTATCGGAAGATAGTACATATCAACACTTGGGAGGAGTTGGAAAAGGCTCTACTCGCTCAGTATCGCCAATATGAGAAAGAGTACCAGATCCAGATGACGATTTTAAATCGACGACAATTATCTCAAGAGCCATTTTACGAATTTTATAAACCAGTAGCAAGCGCCATACGACGAAGAGCAGCTGGTAGAGATAATGAGGGGTAATGATGTTTTCAGTACATCTGAGAACTCTATCGGAGTTTTGTCGTGAGGTAAGTGGCGCAGAGAATTTTATAGTCACGCAGCGCCAACTTTACCAACAGTGTCCCAATTTCACCCACAGGGTGAATGAGGTTAGCCTTGAGGAGGAGGATGGTGCGATGATAGATTTAGAGGTGGATGGATTACGTTCTACAAGCCATTATACTTGCTGGAATTGTAAGATAATAGGACATGGTTTTATGGATTATCCTGAGCCAGTCACGCGAACGTTTTGCTTTAGGTGCGGTCAGGAAAATGTAGTAACACCAAAGTGTCCCAAATGTCTGGGAAACAAGTTTGGGACATCTAAAAGGACGCATTTAAATAAGATGTCATGGAGAAGTCGATTGATTTCTAAGGGGAGGGAAAAATCGTGGCATATCATCAGCCAGATGATTTGGTGTTTGTGTGTGATGTAGGGATTACTAAGGTATAATTCGTTTCGGACTCTTATTTTATAAATTTTTATCAAATTTTATTTTACCTGTACATCACGGTAAAGCCGGCATGAAATTTTTGTAGCTGCTCTAGTGCCAAGGTGTCGGCAAGAACCCCACCAAGACGGCAAGCTTCAGCCGGAGCAAATCGCCAGCATGCCAGCGCGGCCGAATATCTGGCAATACTTAAATTTCCTTTTTATCAGAACAGCAGCAGTTACAACACATTCTATAAAAGTCTATCAAAATCTGAAGATTATACTAAAATAAAACAATAAAATTAGAGAAAAGCTTATTATGCAAAAACTGGACTGAAATGTGTTTGTATTTATATGGGTACATCGGCATTAAACTTCTGTTTCTTATAACTTTGCATATTTTGGAATACACAAAATTTTTAAATATGTATACTCGGGCATGTTCTGTATTTCATGTGGAATTAAAATGTGCGGAATTGTCAGAGCATTGTTGTTGTAAATTAATATTTATAACAACAATGCTTTGATAATTCCACACATTTTAATTCCACATGAAATACAGAACATAGCCGACTGTCTCATAAACTGCTCAAAGTATAAAATCATTATAAATTCAAAATAATATAATATATAATGAAGCTTTGAATTGGCCAAAAAATTGTAGGATAGTCTTAAATTTACTATTGTTTTGTATTTGTTTTTTTTAACAACAGTTGAATTGCTACTTTCTTTAGAAATTATTGTTTTATTTTTATAAAACACTGTTGATTTTTTATAAAACAGTTGATTTTTAGTGTGACGATTTTTTTACGAAATTTTTCGAAAATCATGACGATTTTGACGGTTTTATTTCCTAAATTTTACGATTTTTGGGGAAAAAATGCCTAACAGCACCGCGAATGAGATTGTACAAGCACGGTTGCCAGATTTGACGATTTAGGGTGTCAAAAATTACATTTTGACGACTGGACGTTTTTTACTTTAAATTTGACGATATTTGAGAATTATAAGTTGAAACCATTTTTTAGGACTTTTAAAAGAATTTTGAACTTGATATATGCAATAAAATATGATGAAAAAAGAACACTATAAAACGCTAGTATATAATGTATGTAGTACGCTACCACTACAATTGTACTGTTTTTTGACAAAAAACAAAACACTACATAATGTTTCAAGGTGAATTAATTTTATCAGGTGGTGTTGATTCTAAAACAACTACAACATTACAATAACATTTGACATCTCAGCCCCTATGTCAACGTATACAAATTTTGACATACGAGCATCTAATTTGCGGAAAAAAAGTAGAAAACCTGTGCTTATAATATCACCTGTATAAATCCACCTTGATAATGTTTGTTACTTGCATTAAAAAATCGCTATTTGTTGTGTTCGGGTTGTGTAAATATACACAAACACTAAAAAATAGATATCGTTTCTGCTTGTGTATACATTACACAAAATAACGTTCGGTTTATTTTCGAACACTTTAGTAGACTGTCTACTAATAATTTGGTAAAGCACCCATGAAATGCAGGCATATAAACATGCTGAACCCTCAACAAATTAAACTTTATTTTTGAATAAATACCGTTTTATGCAATACCGTTGGTATTAGCGTTTGTATTGTATGTCTTATATTTTAAGAGATATTTCACTTCGAAGTTATAATTTTAAGTTTTTTTTCATCGATTTTTTTATATTTTGCTTATAACTTTTTTACTAAGCGTCCGTTTTTAATTTAAAGAGCATCATTCAATTTCTGAAAATATTTTAAGTAAACATACAAAAAAAAATTTGAAGTTTTACTAAAACTTTTAACAATACCATCTCATTTCTAAGCAATCTGTTAGCTTGGCAATATTGTTTTACGTTTCTAAATTTGCAAATTTTGTTAAAAGCTTTGTCTTATTAGATAATAATGTTATCTAATAATGTTATCTAATAATGTTATCAACTCCACTAAACACATTTTTGTTGTAAATTATACAATTAAAAAGTTATAGATAGTACAAAACGTTACGTGCGTCACGTAGCGTGCGTCCCAAAGAGTTCACGGCTTTTGATAAAAAACAGCAACATTTTTGGGTTCAAATAAGTTATTTTAGAGTTCTCTTAAATTCATCTTTCTTTTAGGAATTAGATTTTGTGTGTTTATTATGCGAAGTTCGCTAAAAACTATGAGCACACAAAACTTTGTGATCAAATTATTTCGCTACAAATACCAGTAAAAAATTATGTTTTACGCTAGTCGAAAGTAACTCCTATCTAGTGTTTTTCATTCGGGATTTCCCGGGATCCCGCACATTTTTCGGGAAATAAATCCCGGGAAAATTGTGCGGGAATTCCCGGGATTTTTTAAATATTATTATAATAACGTTTCTTCTTTGTAAGCACACATTTTTAGTGCTGCTTTTATTTAGAAAAATATGTAAATAAAAGAAAATATATGTAGTTTTGAGCACATTTTATTTGTCTCCATTTTTTTCATATTTTTCTAAGAGCAGCACTCAAAAAACATATTTCGTGAAGAAATGAAAATAACAGATTGTCACTAAGTGGACATAGCGAAAGTGGGCATAATAAAGAAGTAATGCCCCCCTATTCTGTAACTCGCTAAAGCTAAATCTCTATCGCTAAAAATCTATACGGTCGATTTATAAATTTTCCTCTACGAATACAATTTTGCAACGTGTATTGCTAAATTATGGAATGTCTGAAAAATTTAATCCACCGAAATCTTAGTGTTTTATATCATCGCCAAAAATGTTTCATTTTGCATTTGTTCGGCATTTTAGTGATCAAGATTTAGCTTTAGCGAATTACGGAATAAGGCGGCTGGTCTATATTTTCTGAAAATATCAGATTGTTATTTTAAGCCACACATGAGTTTTTTGAAGCTCAACTTCGAATTTTTCAAAAATTATAAATTTTTCAAAAATTATAAATTTCTGCAAAAAAATCAAAGCTTTATGTACAACAGGTTCACACAGGGTTCAATTAAAAATCGATACAAACAAACAAAAAATTTAATTTTCAGGTGGTCACTTTTCCGTCACTTAATTATTTCAATTCAGTTTTGCTTAGCAGTATGAAATGCTCTTTAGTGTCGTATGAAATAAATCATATCTCATTGCAATATCTTTTCTACTTTAGAAGCTACGTAAATTATAAAAAAGTATGAAACTAGTACATTTTTTACTTCGGGTGGCTACTAATCAGAAGTTATCCAATAAAAAATAAAATTTATTTTTTATTAATATAATTATTTCGAACGTATTTGCTTTGTGAATCCAAATTGATTATTAGGCTAAGGTTCGTAACGTTATATTCAGAAAGAATTGGGCATGATTAATATTCCAAGGAACAACATCAACTTAATTTTTCAACACACAGAAAAAAAAAAGGAATGTAAAATCCACATGCCGCAATTTAATCTAACTATAAATCACCGTTAAAACAATTTTGTTATACACGTTAAGTTTCATTTTCAATCGACATGACTATAACTTTAATTTCAAATAAGTTTTATGTTAAATAATCATTTAAATCATGTTGAATTAAAATGAAATGCATTTTACATACGATGGTATTTGTTTAGTGTATAAGTAAGGAAAAGTTTGAAGCTGTTGTGGCTGCAGTGGTTAGCGCGTGGACTATCATGCAGGTGGTACGAGTTCAAATCTTGGCTGGTGCAGTCAGCTACAACGAAAAGTTTTCTGATGACTATCACGTAAGTAAAATAATTAATAAAATAGCTACATTAAAGTCATGTTGTTTTAGATTGATATAACTTTAATTCAACATGATTCTTCGTGTTGTTCCAATATCAAATTCACGATGTTTCAACTTGAAATAACTTTGATTCAACATGACTCTTCGTGTTGTTCCAATATCAAATTCAATTTGTTTCAGCTTGTAATAACTTTGATTCAACATGATTCTTCGTGTTGTTCCAATATCAAATTCACGTTGTTTCAACTCGAAATTACTTTGATTCAATATGATTTTTCGTATTATTTCAGTATAAACTTCATTTTGATTTAACTGTACTGGAATATTAAATCAACATGAAATATAGTTAATTCAAAAGGAAAAATTTTCTTTCAAGATTATTGTAAATCATGTTGATTTAACATGAAACATCTATGAAGCAAAATCACTACCGAAAAATGTTAAGTTAACCTGGTTTTCGATGATTTTACATGGAAATTTTTCTGTGTGAGCGCCAGATTAGCGCTACTCTGTTCTGCTGTGTACGTTGAAAAATTAAGTTAATGTTGATTTTTGCCTTGTTCCTTGGAATATTAATCATGCCCAATTCTTTCTGAATATAACGTTACGAACCTTAGCCTAATAATCAATTTGGATTCACATAAAATTTTTTATTTTAAATTAAAAACCATACGTGCCGTGCCGGCTAAAGACCTCAAATTTTATAATTTTTTTACTTACGTTTAATGCATCCATAACCTTATTTAACAGATCTCGTGAATTGGTATTTTTTTCAAATAAATTAAGTGAAATGCTATTTTGTATCGTTTTGTACTGGGCGGCAATTCCCGGTAAATTGAAACATCAATCCCGGGAAATGAAAAAGTCCGGGAAAAGAAAAACTCTACTCCTATCCCACTAACACTATGCGTAAGTACATACATATCTCTTTTGAAAGACAAAAAAATGTGTCCATATATCATGTCTACCTTCTCTTTTTTACAACAATATTTTATATTTCCAAATACTCTCAGGCTGCTAATATAACGACCAAAATTACATTACATGACTGATATTTTAAGTTATAACTTTATTATTGGTGGTTGGATTTTTGGCATTTTTGATAGGTAAGAATCCGAATATTTTGAGAAAAAGTTTTTAAGAAATTAGGGAGACAATTAGTTACATATGGTTGTGCAAAATTGAAAATGGTAAACATAATCTGAATTTTTTAAGAATTCTGTCGCCTTGAGCCACCTCTACACAGTTTTCAATCTGTCTAAAAAAACATAATAGTTTTTAAACTACTCCTATATTTTTATGGGGTTAGAACAAGAATCGGAGCAATTTTCTATATATAGGGATCCCCTAATGTATATATACAAGTATAAAATATTTGAATTGGTTGTTTTGTTGCCAATACTAGTCAGTTTTTGTTTATTATTATTAAAAAAAATTATTTAACACATTCGCGGACAATTTTTGCACTGAACCTTTATGGGTCACAGGCTATATCTTCGGATTTACTGAATATAATTAATCCACGACTGCAGCAAAATATATAGAATTACTAATTAAATTATATATAGTAGAGTTGTTTAATAATTTTATTTGACGGTTGTTGCTATCATGCCCCGGATACAATTCCTAATTGATATCACAGGACACGGCGGCAAGTCCCGTCTTGACGGCTTTCACCTTTATATCCAACTCAGTTATTTGAAATTTGCATTATGTGACAGAGCGGGAATTGCTGTCAAGGTTTAGTACCATTGTAATTATTTAAACAGCATTTTGTTCAGTTTCATTAAAAAGTTGTAATACCGGTATCATACCGGTATTCAAGTTTCGGTAGCGGTATATACCGATATAGTTAAAATACCGCTACCGCTACCGATACCGAAATAAAAGAAAAAAATTATACCACTACCGCAACCGCTACCGTTATTCGTTTGGGTTGCCAACCGTGGTAAAAACCCATAATTGTAAAATAGTATATAGAAAGTACATAGATACCAATGATGACAATTTAGCCATTTTCTTTCTAAATTTATCCATTTTTATTTATTTATATTTATAGCGCATTTTCTTATTTATAGCGTATTTTCTTCAACTGAAAACTTGTAAAAATCAATTATTTGTTGTCAACGAATGCTCATAGATATGTATACCGCACGTTTGCTGTTATGCCATCATAACGCAAAAAAGTTTTATTGTGCCTAATAATGCAAAATTTATCGTCATAGAGTTCTTTAAATATTTTAAATGAATTTTATTTGCTCGTGTTTAAACATTGTCTATATGCATTTCATTGGTGCTTTACCAAATCGTCAGTAGACTTCAAACACAAATTTGAAGATTTGCAAACCCTTTATCTTATGTACAGACTTTCAAAAACCATTTGAGAATTAAGAAATATTATGTAAATGATTTCCCAGCAAATAATTTGTATTCGATATGAATAATTTTATTTTTCTACGCCTTTAAACAATTTTAAATCCATTTAAACACCAGCCAATAAATTTCATTTAAAATAAAATTATGACAATATGTCAAATAATAAATTTCTTAAGGGTTTAATTTTAATATTATTTTTCATTTTGCCTTTTTTTATTGTTAACCAATGGATTTGTAATTGTATAAAGGTACAGAAAAATAAAATAGATTCATATCGAATACAATTTATTTACTTGGTTTTGTATAATTTTCAAAGCCTACCATGCTTATTTTTGAAAATCATTTACATATTTATAAGTCCGCAAATGGTTTTTGAAAGTCTTTTCATAAATTAAAGGGTTTGTAAATCTTCAAAATTGTGTCCACTGACAATTTGGTAAGGCACCAATGAAATGCATATAGACAGTGCTTAAACACCAGCAAATGAATTTCATTTAAAATAAAATTATGACAATATGTCAAATAATAAATTTCTTACGGCTATACATTTTGCCACAATCCCCTTTGTTTTTCCAAAAATATCTTTTTATTTCTAATAAAAATCACTTTCTTTTCCATCATCATTTATTTTACAAACTGTATATGGCAAAATAGCAACGCAGCTACGCATTAAAGAATAAATAGACAGTATAAAAAGAAATGAAATAGAGAGTATAAACAATTGTTTGGTGAAATGAACAACTTTGAACTAGATGCCGAACTGGAGACAAAGAAAAAATGTACAAAGATAATTACTGAATGGAGCGTTTTTAATTGCTGGCCATTTAACATAACGGCTGATGCTGGGCTGAAAAAATTGGCTAGCTTTTTCGTGTCTGTTGGAGCCACTTTTGCAAGTAATGTGAAGATTGAAACACTACTCCCGAATCCAACGACAATCTCGCGAAATATAAACAGTCTTTATGAATTTCATATTCATGAAATAAAGTCTGAAATTTCCAAAATTAAATGTAACAGCTACGAACTTACTTCTAATAAATGAGAATATACTACAACCATCAGGGATTGAATTTTCAGTGCTATGCACTTTTGAATAATTTTTATATTAATTTATTTATTTTTTCTTATTTTTAACAATAACTTTTTTATGATTTTAATAAATTTAAGAATAATTGTAGTTTTTATTGCCCACAAAAAATAACTCAAATTACGTTCACATATTACAGGAAAATAAAACCAAAGCAGTAACGCTGATAACTAGATTAAAGAAAAACACATAGTCACCGACCAACCTTGAGCTAACAAAAATTAACAGTGAATGCATACTGTGGAGTTCCTACTTTGTGGTGGAGTGTGTATCATTCATTGATATTTTGATCCATTGTTGTGAGTTCATATTTAACAGCCAACATTTTAATGAATGCATAAATGGTGAATAGGCGAATACACGGAGCCATACATAGTGAGACACACATGTTAACGTATTCACAAACATAAGAGAGTTAGCAATCAATAATCACTTAGGCTCAAATTCACAGTCATTAGTTAGCTAATGACAATACTTTAGCCAATGATATTTTATTCACACTTCTTTGTTTACCATTAGTTAAACCGTCAAATGCCATTTTTTAACAATTAGTTAGATGCTTTGGAACATGGTGCAATAAGTATACAGGTGACAGCATAACGTCAGCTGATTATTTTTTGTTCTGGTAGTTTTGTACATAAGCAACGTCTAGCACGTGTATTTTTTTTGACAAGCATTATCTAGTTTTTTGTTGTATCTATTGGACCTGCATACTTATTACACCACGTTTTGCAAATTATTACATGCATATAGCATACTTTTAGGAGGGAAAAAATATTTGCTCCATTAGCTTTGTGTGCTTAAAAATTTTTTAATTGCCGCCTTAAAATGTGAAATATACTTTATTTCTGCTTGTTTATTTATGGTTGATAGGGTTACCAGTCTTTACCCATATTAAAAATTTTAGTTTTAAACAATGCACTGTAAATATGAAGTTTTAGGCCCAAATTCACAGTCATTAGTTAATTATTAGTAAACTAAAATGATAAATATTGTTTAACTAAAACTTCATATTTACAATGTATTGTTTAACTAAAATTTTTAATAAGGGTAAAGAATGGTAACCCTATCAAATATAAATAAACAAGCAAAAATAAAGAAATAAAGAATATTTCAGATCTTAAGGCGGCAATATAAAAATTTTTAAGCACACAAAGCTAATGGAGTAAATATTTTGTTTCGCTCCTAAAAGTATGCCTTTGTTTTCTAATTTTACTGTTTTATTTTAGTATAATCTTCAGATTTTGGTAGAAGTTTATAGAATGTGCTTACATTTTTCACATATGTATAAAATTTTTTTCGCGAAAATTGAATACGAGAATTAAATCACTTTCAAGTTGATATTAAACTGCACTTTTCCAGTGTTGCCATTGGTTTATTTTTCTTCATTCCCATTTTTCTGATTTTTTGCTCTACTTAAGATACATTTTTTTGGCTTGATGTTATACTTAAGTATATATGAGCATGAAGACATGTGAAAAGTTCAAGCCAGTTAATTGTTTATTAATATGATTATTTCGAACGTATTTGCTTGTGAACCCAAATTGATTATTAGGCTTAGTTTCGTAACGTTTAACTCAGAAAGAATTGAGCATGATATTCCAAGGAACAAGAGAAAAATTAACATCCACTTAATTTTTCAACATACACAGCAGAAGAGTGTAGCGTCACTTTCGGAAGCCGCTACACTTACATCGTCAGTGCTCCCGTGTATTTTGTTTATCACTACTTGTCAGGTGGCTCTGTTGAATGTGATTTCAAGTCTTATATGTATATGTATGTAAAATGTATGTATGTATATCAAACCCAAATAATATGTATATCTTTTTACCAGATCTAGCGTTTTATATGATATATTAAGAAACAAGTAGTGAACTCAACAAATCGTCAAAGTATATGGGGTACTGAACAAAAATTCGTCAATCGTCATTTTTGTAAATTTGATCTAAAAAATCGTCAAAATGACGAAAAATCGTCACGTTTAACACCACTGTTTGTGTGTATGAACATTAATGAGCACGATAAGTAGGCATATCGTATTTGAGCATTGGACATTTATTATTTCTCACTATTCACATACGTATGTATATCTATGTACTTAAAAGAAATAATTCTTGCAAAAAAAAAACCGACTACAAAATAGGCGTGGCACCGGGACCCCATATTTTATCAGCATATACTTTTACCAGAACTAATTGTGTGTGCGAAGTCTCATAAAATCGGATTAGTAGTTAAAATTAATATTTACTTTTCATGGGCGTGGCACTGCCCACTTTTCTAACCACATTGTTGTATATTAACGATAACTAAACGCGTATGCAAAGTATCATAAGAATCGGCTAAGTAGAAGTAGTTAAAATGCTTATTTAATTTTCATGGGCGTGGCACTGCCAACTTTTCTAAACATAATGTTGTATTGTAACGATTACTTAAGGTGTCTGCAAAGTTTCACATCAATCGGTTTAGTAAAAGTTGTTGAAAAATAACATTTACTTTGCATGGGCGTGGTACAGCCCACTATTTTGATCCTAATGTAATATTTAGCATAATGTGTGTGCAGTTTCATAAGAATCGGTTGAGTAGCAGTAGTTGAAAACGAATGTGTATTTACTTTGTATGGGCGTGACCAAGCCCACTTTTCTACAGGATCAATTTGGAAGTACATTCTTTTGAATCGAGAAAAAAATCCGTAATCGGTTCATAAATGGCGGAGTTTTGAGGGAACATACATAAAAAATATATATACATTACGAATTGATAAACCTTTTTCCTAGCTACTCATTTTCGAATGCTAGCATAAAACAAAAAAATTCAAGTTTCATTTATGAGAATTTGTCACGAATGTGTAAATTCAAGTGTTCGTACATGAATAATTCTGAACCCTGAAACATACACAACAAAAATACACGGCGAATTGATAAATTTTTTTGAAGTCGGTTAAAAGTTTATTTTGCATGAAAAAACTAATTTTTGAATAACTACGAAACAGCTAGAAATATAATAGTTATGTTGGTGGCTTGTTTATTCAAATCGGAGAATTTGCTCTCGTTAGGGTGAAATATACCTAGTGGAAATATTAGTCAAACCCATAAAAATCTAAACTCGATATAAAAAAACTGATAACGGAATTGAATTTAGCGCACTGAAATCTTTATATTACATATATTTTTATTTAAAGGCGATTTATGATGCAGACCAGTGTTATAATTGTCCAAAATGCATAAAAAGTAAAAAAACCCACTACACTACAAACTTATAACCCCCTCTTTTTTGATCGATTAAGAAACGACCAAGATCCTTAGGAGTTTTTATTTTAATGTTCTCCTGCTTCTGGTTCTCTCGTCCATGAGTATTTATATTTTACCGGTTTTTTTAGCCATAGCCAAAGCATTCTCATTTGCTATCATCTGGAATTCTTGGAATCTTTGTGATATACGTTGATTCATTTTTAAATACTTTTCCATACAATTTAGGGAACATTTTTCCTATGGAAGAAAATTGTATTAGTAAAGGTTTGTTTAATGATGGTTTTACTTTATGTTTACCTCGTTATCCTTCACTTGCCGGGATGTGAAATCTCTAACACAATCTGTGAAACACATTTCAGATAATTTATTGTACGACATTAAAAAATCTGAAAACTAAATTTAATCACAAAAAAATCAGCTAAGAGTGCTTCAGCATTAGAGGAAAGGTGAATTAAATTTGCAAAGTTAATTCGCCTAGATGGAGATATGGCTTTACCTACATACCGTTTTCATTTGTTCTTTATCCAGAGATTCCAAACTGGTAGTATTTGCTTGATGGCTGGCCATTTTCATCTGTTAGTATTTTTTAATTTAATTGAATATTCTGTTCTAACGAAAAACAATTATTTTTAATGTTGTAATAAGATTTCCAGCAGAGATACAAGCCAGTCGATTTCGAGCCGACGGCGCGCCGCCGCCGGTTGCATTTTTGCCTATCGCGCCGCCGCCGATTACATCGGCTCGTAACGGCTCAAAACCAGCCGCCGAGTCCGTTTAAATATCGGCGTGAACAAATCAAACTCACCACAACAAACCGTAACAGCTGTCCGTTGTTCTTTCTGTTGTTGCTATTGTATTATTTGATAAGTGGTGAATTATTTTAACTGAGAAAAGGTACAGTAAGCAATGAATATAATAAAATAAATAATTTAAAAGGCTCTTAGATATATTAAAACATTTCTTTATTTCGTACCCAAGAATTAGTTTAGATTTAACAACAAAAATACTTTTTTGGGGAATGTAAGTCTTTTAAATTTCATTTGAACAAAAAAGGCTCACAAAGACTCAAAGAGTATTTTTGCTGTAAATCTAAAATAATTCCTGCGTAAGATTGAAACAAAAGCCAAAGTAAAGCTTAAACCAATAGAAAACAAACTGCGTACAGTTTTTTGGGTAAAAAATAAAACTATGGGGTGATAATCACCAACAAACTTTTCCATTCCGCAAAAAATGCTCAAAAACACCCAAAAAGTATTTTTGCTGTAAAATCTAAAATAATTCTTGTGCAAGATTGAAACAAAAGCCAAAATTTAGCTTAGACCAATAGAAAACCAACTGCGTACAGCTTTTTGGGTAAAAAATAAAACTATGGGGTGATAATCACCAACAAACTTTTCCATTCCGCAAAAAATGCTCAAAAACACCCAAAAAGTATTTTTGCTGTAAAATGTAAAATAATTCTTGTGCAAGATTAAATCAAAAGCCAAAATCAAGCTTAGACAAATAGAAAAAAAACTGCGTACAGCTTTTTGGGTAAAAAATAAAACTATGGGTTGATAATCACCAACAAACTTTTCCATTCCGAAAAAATGCGGAATGGAAAAGTTTGTTGGTGATTATCACCCCATAGTTTTATTTTTTACCCAAAAAACTGTACGCAGTTTGTTTTCTATTGGTCTAAACTTGATTTTGGCTTTTCATTTAATCTTGCACAAGAATTATATTACATTTTACAGCAAAAATACTTTTTGGGTGTTTTTGAGCATTTTTTGCGGAATGGAAAAGTTTGTTGGTGATTATCACCCCATAGTTTTATTTTTTACCCAAAAAGCTGTACGCAGTTTGTTTTCTATTGGTCTAAGCTAAATTTTGGCTTTTAATTCAATCTTGCACAAGAATTATTTTAGATTTTACAGCAAAAATACTTTTTGGGTGTTTTTGAGCATTTTTTGTGGAATGGAAAAGTTTGTTGGTGATTATCACCCCATAGTTTTATTTTTTACCTAAAAAACTGTACGCAGTTTGTTTTCTATTGGTCTAAGCTTGATTTTAACTTTTGTTTCAATCTTGCACAAGACTTATTTTAGATTTTACAGCAAAAATACTTTTTGGGTGTTTTTGAGCATTTTTTGCGGAATGGAAAAGTTTGTTGGTGATTATCACCCCATAGTTTTATTTTTTACCTAAAAAACTGTACGCAGTTTGTTTTCTATTGGTCTAAGCTTGATTTTGGCTTTTGATTTAATCTTGCACAAGAATTATTTTAGATTTTACAGCAAAAATACTTTTTGGGTGTTTTTGAGCATTTTTTGCGGAATGGAAAAGTTTGTTGGTGATTATCACCCCATAGTTTTATTTTTTACCAAAAAAACTGTACGCAGTTTGTTCTCTATTGGTCTAAGCTTGACTTTGGCTTTTGACTAATTCTTGCACAAGAATTAGTTTAGATTTTACAGCAAAAATACTTTTTGGGTGTTTTTGAGCATTTTTTGCGGAATGGAAAAGTTTGTTGGTGATTATCACCCCATAGTTTTATTTTTTACCCAAAAAACTGTACGCAGTTTGTTTTCTATTGGTCTAAACTTGATTTTGGCTTTTCACTTAATCTTGCACAAGAATTATATTACATTTTACAGCAAAAATACTTTTTGGGTGTTTTTGAGCATTTTTTGCGGAATGGAAAAGTTTGTTGGTGATTATCACCCCATAGTTTTATTTTTTACCCAAAAAGCTGTACGCAGTTTGTTTTCTATTGGTCTAAGCTAAATTTTGGCTTTTAATATAATCTTGCACAAGAATTATTTTAGATTTTACAGCAAAAATACTTTTTGGGTGTTTTTGAGCATTTTTTGTGGAATGGAAAAGTTTGTTGGTGATTATCACCCCATAGTTTTATTTTTTACCTAAAAAACTGTACGCAGTTTGTTTTCTATTGGTCTAAGCTTGATTTTAACTTTTGTTTCAATCTTGCACAAGACTTATTTTAGATTTTACAGCAAAAATACTTTTTGGGTGTTTTTGAGCATTTTTTGCGGAATGGAAAAGTTTGTTGGTGATTATCACCCCATAGTTTTATTTTTTACCTAAAAAACTGTACGCAGTTTGTTTTCTATTGGTCTAAGCTTGATTTTGGCTTTTGATTTAATCTTGCAAAGAATTATTTTAGATTTTACAGCAAAAATACTTTTTGGGTGTTTTTGAGCATTTTTTGCGGAATGGAAAAGTTTGTTGGTGATTATCACCCCATAGTTTTATTTTTTACCAAAAAAACTGTACGCAGTTTGTTCTCTATTGGTCTAAGCTTGACTTTGGCTTTTGACTAATTCTTGCACAAGAATTAGTTTAGATTTTACAGCAAAAATACTTTTTGGGTGTTTTTGAGCATTTTTTGCGGAATGGAAAAGTTTGTTGGTGATTATCACCCCATAGTTTTATTTTTTACCCAAAAAGCTGTACGCAGTTTGTTTTCTATTGGTCTAAGCTAAATTATGGCTTTTATTTCAATCTTGCACAAGAATTATTTTAGATTTTACAGCAAAAATACTTTTTGGGTGTTTTTGAGAATTTTTTGTGGAATGGAAAAGTTTGTTGGTGATTATCACCCCATAGTTTTATTTTTTACCAAAAAAACTGTACGCAGTTTGTTTTCTATTAGTTTAAGCTTGATTTTGGCTTTTGATTTAATCTTGCACAAGAATTATTTTAGATTTTACAGCAAAAATACTTTTTGGGTGTTTTTGAGCATTTTTTGCGGAATGGAAAAGTTTGTTGGTGATTATCACCCCATAGTTTTATTTTTTACCAAAAAAACTGTATGCAGTTTGTTTTCTATTGGTCTAAGCTTGACTCTGGCTTTTGACTAATTCTTGCACAAGAATTAGTTTAGATTTTACAGCAAAAATACTTTTTGGGTGTTTTTGAGCATTTTTTGCGGAATGGAAAAGTTTGTTGGTGATTATCACCCCATAGTTTTATTTTTTACCTCAAAAACTGTACGCAGTTTGTTTTCTATTGGTCTAAGCTTGATTTTGGCTTTTGATTTAATCTTGCACAAGAATTAGTTTAGATTTTACAGCAAAAATACTTTTTGGGTGTTTTTGAGCATTTTTTGCGGAATGGAAAAGTTTGTTGGTGATTATCACCCCATAGTTTTATTTTTTACCAAAAAAACTGTACGCAGTTTGTTTTCTATTGGTCTAAGCTTGACTCTGGCTTTTGACTAATTCTTGCACAAGAATTAGTTTAGATTTTACAGCAAAAATACTTTTTGGGTGTTTTTGAGCATTTTTTGCGGAATGGAAAAGTTTGTTGGTGATTATCACCCCATAGTTTTATTTTTTACCCAAAAAGCTGTAAGCAGTTTGTTTTCTATTGGTCTAAGCTAAATTTTGGCTTTTATTTCAATCTTGCACAAGAATTATTTTAGATTTTACAGCAAAAATACTTTTTGGGTGTTTTTGAGCATTTTTTGTGGAATGGAAAAGTTTGTTGGTGATTATCACCCCATAGTTTTATTTTTTACCCAAAAAACTGTACGCAGTTTGTTTTCTATTGGTCTAAGCTAAATTTTGGCTTTTGATTTAATCTTGCACAAGAATTATTTTAGATTTTACAGCAAAAATACTTTTTGGGTGTTTTTGAGCATTTTTTGTGGAATGGAAAAGTTTGTTGGTGATTATCACCCCATAGTTTTATTTTTTACCCAAAAAACTGTACGCAGTTTGTTTTCTATTGGTCTAAGCTTGATTTTGGCTTGCACAAGAATTATTTTAGATTTTACAGCAAAAATACTTTTTGGGTGTTTTTGAGCATTTTTTGCGGAATGGAAAAGTTTGTTGGTGATTATCACCCCATAGTTTTATTTTTTACCCAAAAAACTGTACGCAGTTTATTTTCTATTGGTCTAAGCTTAATTTTAACTTTTGTTTCAATCTTGCACAAGACTTATTTTAGATTTTACAGCAAAAATACTTTTTGGGTGTTTTTGAGCATTTTTTGCGGAATGGAAAAGTTTGTTGGTGATTATCACCCCATAGTTTTATTTTTTACCTAAAAAACTGTACGCAGTTTGTTTTCTATTGGTCTAAGCTTGATTTTGGCTTTTGATTTAATCTTGCACAAGAATTATTTTAGATTTTACAGCAAAAATACTTTTTGGGTGTGTTTGAGCATTTTTTGGGGAATGGAAAAGTTTGTTGGTGATTATCACCCCATAGTTTTATTTTTTACCCAAAAAACTGTACGCAGTTTATTTTCTATTCGTCTAAGCTTGATTTTGGCTTTTGACTTAATCTTGCACAAGAAATATTTTAGATTTTACAGCAAAAATACTTTTTGGGTGTTTTTGAGCATTTTTTGCGGAATGGAAAAGTTTGTTGGTGATTATCACCCCATAGTTTTATTTTTTACCCAAAAAACTGTACGCAGTTTGTTTTCTATTGGTCTAAACTTGATTTTGGCTTTTCACTTAATCTTGCACAAGAATTATATTACATTTTACAGCAAAAATACTTTTTGGGTGTTTTTGAGCATTTTTTGCGGAATGGAAAAGTTTGTTGGTGATTATCACCCCATAGTTTTATTTTTTACCCAAAAAGCTGTACGCAGTTTGTTTTCTATTGGTCTAAGCTAAATTTTGGCTTTTAATTCAATCTTGCACAAGAATTATTTTAGATTTTACAGCAAAAATACTTTTTGGGTGTTTTTGAGCATTTTTTGTGGAATGGAAAAGTTTGTTGGTGATTATCACCCCATAGTTTTATTTTTTACCTAAAAAACTGTACGCAGTTTGTTTTCTATTGGTCTAAGCTTGATTTTAACTTTTGTTTCAATCTTGCACAAGACTTATTTTAGATTTTACAGCAAAAATACTTTTTGGGTGTTTTTGAGCATTTTTTGCGGAATGGAAAAGTTTGTTGGTGATTATCACCCCATAGTTTTATTTTTTACCTAAAAAACTGTACGCAGTTTGTTTTCTATTGGTCTAAGCTTGATTTTGGCTTTTGATTTAATCTTGCAAAGAATTATTTTAGATTTTACAGCAAAAATACTTTTTGGGTGTTTTTGAGCATTTTTTGCGGAATGGAAAAGTTTGTTGGTGATTATCACCCCATAGTTTTATTTTTTACCAAAAAAACTGTACGCAGTTTGTTCTCTATTGGTCTAAGCTTGACTTTGGCTTTTGACTAATTCTTGGACAAGAATTAGTTTAGATTTTACAGCAAAAATACTTTTTGGGTGTTTTTGAGCATTTTTTGCGGAATGGAAAAGTTTGTTGGTGATTATCACCCCATAGTTTTATTTTTTACCCAAAAAGCTGTACGCAGTTTGTTTTCTATTGGTCTAAGCTAAATTATGGCTTTTATGTCAATCTTGCACAAGAATTATTTTAGATTTTACAGCAAAAATACTTTTTGGGTGTTTTTGAGAATTTTTTGTGGAATGGAAAAGTTTGTTGGTGATTATCACCCCATAGTTTTATTTTTTACCAAAAAAACTGTACGCAGTTTGTTTTCTATTAGTTTAAGCTTGATTTTGGCTTTTGATTTAATCTTGCACAAGAATTATTTTAGATTTTACAGCAAAAATACTTTTTGGGTGTTTTTGAGCATTTTTTGCGGAATGGAAAAGTTTGTTGGTGATTATCACCCCATAGTTTTATTTTTTACCAAAAAAACTGTATGCAGTTTGTTTTCTATTGGTCTAAGCTTGACTCTGGCTTTTGACTAATTCTTGCACAAGAATTAGTTTAGATTTTACAGCAAAAATACTTTTTGGGTGTTTTTGAGCATTTTTTGCGGAATGGAAAAGTTTGTTGGTGATTATCACCCCATAGTTTTATTTTTTACCTCAAAAACTGTACGCAGTTTGTTTTCTATTGGTCTAAGCTTGATTTTGGCTTTTGATTTAATCTTGCACAAGAATTAGTTTAGATTTTACAGCAAAAATACTTTTTGGGTGTTTTTGAGCATTTTTTGCGGAATGGAAAAGTTTGTTGGTGATTATCACCCCATAGTTTTATTTTTTACCAAAAAAACTGTACGCAGTTTGTTTTCTATTGGTCTAAGCTTGACTCTGGCTTTTGACTAATTCTTGCACAAGAATTAGTTTAGATTTTACAGCAAAAATACTTTTTGGGTGTTTTTGAGCATTTTTTGCGGAATGGAAAAGTTTGTTGGTGATTATCACCCCATAGTTTTATTTTTTACCCAAAAAGCTGTAAGCAGTTTGTTTTCTATTGGTCTAAGCTAAATTTTGGCTTTTATTTCAATCTTGCACAAGAATTATTTTAGATTTTACAGCAAAAATACTTTTTGGGTGTTTTTGAGCATTTTTTGTGGAATGGAAAAGTTTGTTGGTGATTATCACCCCATAGTTTTATTTTTTACCCAAAAAACTGTACGCAGTTTGTTTTCTATTGGTCTAAGCTAAATTTTGGCTTTTGATTTAATCTTGCACAAGAATTATTTTAGATTTTACAGCAAAAATACTTTTTGGGTGTTTTTGAGCATTTTTTGTGGAATGGAAAAGTTTGTTGGTGATTATCACCCCATAGTTTTATTTTTTACCCAAAAAACTGTACGCAGTTTGTTTTCTATTGGTCTAAGCTTGATTTTGGCTTGCACAAGAATTATTTTAGATTTTACAGCAAAAATACTTTTTGGGTGTTTTTGAGCATTTTTTGCGGAATGGAAAAGTTTGTTGGTGATTATCACCCCATAGTTTTATTTTTTACCCAAAAAACTGTACGCAGTTTATTTTCTATTGGTCTAAGCTTAATTTTAACTTTTGTTTCAATCTTGCACAAGACTTATTTTAGATTTTACAGCAAAAATACTTTTTGGGTGTTTTTGAGCATTTTTTGCGGAATGGAAAAGTTTGTTGGTGATTATCACCCCATAGTTTTATTTTTTACCTAAAAAACTGTACGCAGTTTGTTTTCTATTGGTCTAAGCTTGATTTTGGCTTTTGATTTAATCTTGCACAAGAATTATTTTAGATTTTACAGCAAAAATACTTTTTGGGTGTGTTTGAGCATTTTTTGGGGAATGGAAAAGTTTGTTGGTGATTATCACCCCATAGTTTTATTTTTTACCCAAAAAACTGTACGCAGTTTATTTTCTATTCGTCTAAGCTTGATTTTGGCTTTTGACTTAATCTTGCACAAGAAATATTTTAGATTTTACAGCAAAAATACTTTTTGGGTGTTTTTGAGCATTTTTTGCGGAATGGAAAAGTTTGTTGGTGATTATCACCCCATAGTTTTATTTTTTACCCAAAAAACTGTACGCAGTTTGTTTTCTATTGGTCTAAGCTTGATTTTGGCTTTTGACTTAATCTTGCACAAGAATTATTTTAGATTTTACAGCAAAAATACTTTTTGGGTGTTTTGAGCATTTTTTGCGGAATGGAAAAGTTTGTTGGTGATTATCACCCCATAGTTTTATTTTTTTCCCAAAAAACTGTACGCAGTTTGTTTTCTATTGGTCTAAGCTTGATTTTGGCTTTTGACTTAATCTAGCACAAGAAATATTTTAGATTTTACAGCAAAAATACTTTTTGGGTGTTTTTGAGCATTTTTTGCGGAATGGAAAAGTTTGTTGGTGATTATCACCCCATAGTTTTATTTTTTACCCAAAAAACTGTACGCAGTTTATTTTCTATTGGCTTAAGCTTGATTTTGGCTTTTGATTTAATCTTGCACAAGAATTATTTTAGATTTTACAGCAAAAATACTTTTTGGGTGTGTTTGAGCATTTTTTGGGGAATGGAAAAGTTTGTTGGTGATTATCACCCCATAGTTTTATTTTTTACCCAAAAAACTGTACGCAGTTTATTTTCTATTCGTCTAAGCTTAATTTTGGCTTTTGTTTCAATCTTGCACAAGAATTATTTTAGATTTTACAGCAAAAATACTTTTTGGGTGTTTTTGAGCATTTTTTGCGGAATGGAAAAGTTTGTTGGTGATTATCGCCCCATAGTTTTATTTTTTACCCAAAAAACTGTACGTAGTTTGTTTTCTATTGGTCTAAGCTTGATTTTGGCTTTTGATTTAATCTTGCACAAGAATTATTTTAGATTTTACAGCAAAAATACTTTTTGGGTGTAACGCAGTTCGTTTTGTAAGGAGTTTAACTGTATACTGGTATTTCTTTGTTTTGTGCACAGTCATTATTTTATATACTTTGATTGTAACGAAATTAATCAATAACAAGTAAGTATTAAAATATCGGCGTGTTTATTATAGCCGAGCTTTACTGTACAATTGTACTGTACGTTTCTTAAGTCTTTGCATGATTTTGTTTTGTTTTTAAAACTCACCACAGCAAATAAAAGAAAACAATGGAAAAATGTATACACAAACAGCTGTTACGGTTTGTTGGAGTTTGATTTGTTCACATACGTCGTTTAAATGTGTTCACGACTGGGTTGCAAATTTACGTACTTTTTTCGAAAAAATTTTTTCACTACCTTTTTTCCCAAAATATCCGTATATAGGTGAGCCGCCGAAAATTCTGTCAGCGCGCCGCCGCCGACCCAAAATGTGCCCAGCCGCCGCCGCCGATAATTTTGCCTCGGCTTGTTTCTCTGATTTCCAGCTGTTCCTGTTATTTTTAAAAGCATGCTACAGAGAAGCAAGCCGATCAATTTTTTTCGTTGGGGCTGAAAAGGTAAAACAGGCGGCGGCGGCTTAGGCGCTGGGTTTATACCGGCTCGCTAATGACGAATTTAGACGACATGTTTTTTACTTATGGCTTGTCAGGTGTGTAAGAAAATTTATAACTTCGCATGTTTGTCAAAATTGTCAATTTACAGAGGGTTCCCTACAAGATATGTATGACCGAAACTAATACCGACACAATTATTTTACTAATGCATATACATAAAATTTGTCATTGATGATGGAGATATAAATCATCGTTGACAAATGTATGTTGCAGAGTTACAATTTTGAAATTTTTTGAATTGAATTAATAATTTTAATTTGAATTCCCCATAATTTGTGTTCTATAATATGATTCGACGTGACGTTGGAATATGTAAATTTAAATTTTCCATGAACGATTTGGTGATTGTCCAAACTGCTCAGCAATATACACCAGAGGATTATGAACGTGGCATAGTCTTTGGTAATGACGGCCGATACAAGAGCAAACGATTGCTTAACTTTCTTTAAGAATATTTATACAAAGTGGCATAAAAGTGTTTCTTTATGCTCCTATGTTAGCTACACCCTTTGTTCCAAGTTGAGTCATTGCATTTTGCGGCTACGATAGTGTAATTTCCATAATCATTTTTTACTTCATAGATATTCAATGGCAATGAACTAGGTGCCCTTATAGGCTGGTGGTCTCTTGAGAATTACAAAGTTTTGCATCCTAATGTTAAGTTATCTAATATTTTACATTCTTACCGGTTTTAAACTCATACCGGCTTTAAGTGGATGTATTACATATATTATTATATATATAAGTTTATATGTATAAGTCTATTATATATAAAATCCATATAAAGAATTGAATTGGAATAAATCGTGTTTTATTTCAACTGGTATGTCTGTCAACAGTGACGTATATTTCCATCATGTTTGATTAGTCAACTATGACCGATATGTCCATCAAGCTTGATTAGTCAACTGTGAGTAGTATTTACATCAACGCTGACTAGTAAACAACATTAGAGTGAGTAGTTCGCTTATATATTCTATGAACGACAAAATGCATACGTTAGAGAAGGATGCAAAATTCCCGTACACAATAGCTTACATCACTTTTTCCATATTGCCCTTAACAAACTGATAGAAACTTAGATAGGGATATCCATCACTACTGCCGGTCATTTGACTTTCACTGTTCTTGCAGGGTCTATAATTTTTGCTTTCACACGTACATGTACAATTACATCTGACATAACCTCTGAGCGCTCACAACAGCTTAGTTTTTGCACAATTTTCATAAATTTTAAACTCATACCGGCTTTAAGTGGATGTATTACATATATTATTATATATATAAGTTTATATGTATAAGTGTATTATATATAAAATCCATATAAAGAATTGAATTGGCAGTTCGGTTACATGTTCTATGAACGACAAAATGCATACGTTAGAGAAGGATGCAAAATCACACGTACACAATAGCTTACATCACTTTTTCCATATTGCCCTTAACAAACTGATAGAAACTTAGATAGGGATATCCATCACTACTGCCGGTCATTTGACTTTCACTGTTCTTGCAGGGTCTATAATTTTTGCTTTCACACGTACATGTACAATTACATCTGACATAACCTCTGAGCGCTCACAACAGCTTAGTTTTTGCACAATTTTCATAAATTTTAAACTCATACCGGCTTTAAGTGGATGTATTACATATATTATTATATATATAAGTTTATATGTATAAGTGTATTATATATAAAATCCATATAAAGAATTGAATTGGCAGTTCGGTTATATGTTCTATGAACGACAAAATGCATACGTTAGAGAAGGATGCAAAATCACACGTACACAATAGCTTACATCACTTTTTCCATATTGCCCTTAACAAACTGATAGAAACTTAGATAGGGATATCCATCACTACTGCCGGTCATTTGACTTTCACTGTTCTTGCAGGGTCTATAATTTTTGCTTTCACACGTACATGTACAATTACATCTGACATAACCTCTGAGCGCTCACAACAGCTTAGTTTTTGCACAATTTTCATAAATATATAAAGCGCTCTATGCTTTTTACAGCTTAACCCACGATGTCGATCGACAACTCGATCGACTAATGACAAGTCACTCATTGTAGTTCGTTTGAGCGACCCACTAACTATCGACTTATCGGTCGTCAAGCTTTACGTTGTTCACGTAACCCCCCGTCTCGACTAGCAATAAATATGTTAACATATATTGCAGCAATTGTCAAAATTATGTTATTGCTAGTGGAGACACCTCATTGCAGGTGTTTGTAATATATGTTGCAATAATTGTCAACGAATTTTCGTTGACAATTATTGCAGGCATAAAACGTCAAATTAGCTGTCAAATGTGACAAACATATTTAAATAAAAGGACGCCAAAATCAAATTTGAAGAAAACCACCCAGAGAAGTTTAAATTATAAAATAAAAGTGTGCAAATATAAGTATACAATATAAAAGTGAAATGGAGTGGAGTGTTGTGGATGTTTTCAAGCTTTTAAATCTATATGAACAGTTTCCCCGCCTGTGGGACTATAAAAGTACACAATATAAAAGGATTGATAAAAAGAAAAATGCGTGGTCCGAAATATCCAGAAATATGGAAAAAGACGAGGAAACGGTGAAAAAGAAAATTAAGAATTTAAGATCGGCATATCTTCTTGAAAAGAAAAAAGTGGAGGCTTCAAAAAAATCTGGCTCTGCCGCTGATGCCGTGTATGAACCTCACCTTTTCTACTTTTTGGAAATGGCATTTTTGGACAACGCAATAGTTCAAAGAAAAACGAGCTGTAATATTTCAAATGTAGGTATCTTTTATTAGCAAAAACTGTAAGTGTAAATTAAATAAATTTTTTTATGTTATTTATTATATGTACAGGAAGAAGAAATTATCGAGTACAGCCCAACAACAATGCACTCATATGAAAGCGAGGATGGTCTTCCAAGTGGGTCAGAGAACTGGTTAAAGAGAAATACATCAGCTAAAAAAATGAAGAAGGAGAACGCAGAAAAATTTAGTTGCGCGCTGGACGCTTTAATAACTCAGGTGAACAATGAAACAAGAGACAATGACTCGTTGTTTTTAAGTTTTGGGAAATCAATTGGTATGCAGCTTGCTAGACTGCCTTTGGCTTTAGCCACGGATGCGATGGCAGAAATACAAGGGATTCTAGCAAAGAAAATTAAAATTAATGATAAAAGTGATATTTTGCAGGAGGCTATGTGTAATTCTGATATTTTTTAATGCTCACTTTTCTTAAATCCAAAGATCTCCTTTTCATGTCAAAAACAAACATGAAAACAAAAATCAAGATTTTTTTCCTATTCCGTTTGCCTTTCTACACCCTTCACCTATAAACTAAAAACTCATGACTGAACAAAAATGTAAAATACTCAGCGTTTTCTTAAATATCATCATTGCTGCATTTTTAATACTTCCAGAAATGCAAGATAAAAAAACATGCAGTTCCTTTTTCTTGATACTGTATACATACATATGTTTGCAACTAAATTATATGTATTTGTTTTTTATTGCTTATTGTTTTTGAAACCATGAATTGTTTTCTTTATTTTATTGAAATAAACTTTTTATTTTGTCAAATAACTTTGTTTTGAAATTATTTATGTAAGGCTATTAAAAACAACCATCTAATCGGATATCGTATATTAAAAATTCGAAAATGCTAGTATGTAATAGATATGTGGTTGATATTTTGACATGGTGTGATTCTATAGCCGCTATCAATAAATTTTATGCACAAATAAGAAGTTTTTACCAAACAATGATACGTATTTAAATTTTTTGATGTATTTAAGGTTTTATTGATAGTAAAATTATTTGAAATACACCCAGGTTCTACATTCGTAAAATTAAATGAAAATTAAAAAAATTGACATTTACGTGTTGAAATTTATCAAAGTTTTCAACCACTTTTTTTCATTCAGCAGTATTGCATTTTTGTTACTATATAGCATACATGGGACTTTTTCATTGGCATTATTTTAAATAGTTATAATGAAAAAAGTTTTAACTACCAATAAATGTCAATGCATCCAAACGGATTTTAACGGTGTGACATGGCCGTATATTAGACTTTGTTGTTTCCTAGATATTAGGCAGTTTATGCAAATTTTCGCAGTTTTTTTTTCCAAATGTGTTCATGCTTTAAATTTTTAAGGATTTTTTTAAGGAAGTTTAAAGTTTATTTTCAATTATAGAATTATTTGCAACTTTAATAATGAAATCTTTTCATTGAAAAGCACTATAATTGCTTAACGTAATGGTAATGCCAAAAATTTAAATAATATTACTTATTAATCAACGCTATTGAAATCGACAATTAATTAGTCAGTTTAATGAATTACTCCCATGTATGCTATTTGGGACAAATTCTTTTCGTACCAAATAGAAAAAATTCACAAAAATATTTAGCAAATCAACATTTTTTGAGCTCAAATGTTCAAAATGATTCCTAGTTCATATTTTCATTAATTAATGCGAAATTAATTGTATATAATAAAAATTCATGTTTAAAAAATATAACTTTTACCATACTTTTTGCTATATCCTTCTACACTTGCCAGAATAAATATCCGTACAACCTTTAGAAAAAACTTCAATGTGTTTAGTGACCAAAAAAGTAAACATTTTCTAGGGAATGCATTTCCCTTCTTTGTAAAAATGGATTCACCCAATATCTTGGTTCTCTTCTTTTGTCTTCCTTTTCTATAAGATTCGACAGCGTTTCGAGTTGTTTCAAAATTAGTAATCGTCGGAGGTTTTTGCTCGACTCCATTCTAAAAATATTTTTTCAGTATCTTGCTGAAATTTACCAAAATTTTGTTGTCTCTGTTTTTTGTTCTTCCTGTTGCAGTAGAATTACTTTTGTGTGGTTTTTTCTTCACTAAAACATTTATTTTTATAATAAATTGCACTTATTGTTTTCAGTACAAAATGGCTGCGCTTTTTATCTACACCTTCACTTGATTGTTTTTTTGAAATTATGAGTTGACATAAATACGTTTTCCCATTCACTTGACATAAACTAAGCAATAAGCAATATTGCTGCGTCTTTCTGCCGACGTTATTGCTTTATTGCTGAGATATTTATTGCTAGTCGAGACGGGGGGTAATGCATACACTAATTGTCAAATTAACATATTGCCACATCAAAAATTTCACAAATAAAACGCTAATTTGAAGATAAAAAGCGCTGAAATGTGAAAAGTGTACCATAAGAAATGCATCTCTATGCTAATTAAAGCTACCAAAAATGTAAACAAAAGACATATGTATGACTAAGTATATGTTTCCAATTGTACGTAAGTGAAGAAAACAACCTGGCATCACCGGTAACCTTTTTTTGTATGTATAACGAAAAAAAAGGTTGTTTTCTTCACAATATTTTTTAGCAACTTTTTTTCAAGGAAACAGAAAAAATGTAAACAAAGATTGAACAAAAATTGGTCAAATTAAAACGTTAATTACAACATGAATTTTAATTAAATTTTAAATAAATAAATCGTTATGTGTAACAACAAAATCCCTAGAACCTAATTATATGAATGTCACTAAAATATTACAGCGATATTTTGCAAATTCCATACTAGCCAATAATTATGGTTTTTCCTTAATAACTCAGGAACTAGACTTCGTGCGAACACGGGGCTACCCGCAATTGAAAGGGGACAAAAAATTACAGCAAAAATAGATGTTGTCATAACTCGGGTAACTTTTGCAACAAAGTTATAGGCGCAGCAAACTTTTTTATAAAAATGAAAAGGCGCTAAAAAAAGTTTTCTATTAATAACTCAAAAACTAGACTTCGTGCATACATGGCGCTACCCGCAATCGAAAGAGGACAAAAACTAAAGAGATAATGGGTGTCATCATAGACCGGGTCACTTTTGTGACCAAGTTATAGGCACAGCAACCTTTTAAAAAGTTAAAAAGTGGTAAAAAATTCAATTTTAGTTTTCTACTGATATCTCCGAAACTGGACTTCGTGCACACATGGCGCTACCCGCAATCGAAAGAGGACAAAAAACGGCTTCGTATACTACGGTATATGTCTTTTGGAATATTCTCGGAGGAGGCTCCTTAATACTGAAATTGTTGATGGCGTTTTAACTTTTGGTTCGGCCAAATAATTCTCCCATCCCTTGTTGTAACAAGGGATTGTTAGCCGCTCCTAATATAAGAAGACTGGGTAAGTTTTCTGCATCTAATGTGCTGATTGTATGAAAGAAACCATAAATGTTTTCCTTTTTCTACATTTCAGCTGAGAAATTGCTACAACGCTATTTTGCTAGAGTATTTAATGGATAAGGCTGATGTAGACACGCTTATAAAAATAAATGTTTGGAAGAAATGTGTAAATTTTTGTGAACTTTCATCAATCCGGTTAGAAATTAACATACAGGTATGTGATGGAAATCGATTCCGAAAACGCAGCAGTTTTGAAAGGTGTTTTTAATAATATTTCTTTATTAAAAATAATTTTATCACATATTACAAAAAAATCTCTTTATTACAAAAGATTTGTATTACAAAAATGATTAAAATTTGATGAAAAGTGCGTTAAGAGGGACTTTCAAGTGCTTCGTTTTCAAAATCGATTTCCATCACATACCTGATATTTTAGTTTTGTGCTCCAGTAGCTCCAGTAGTTTTTTGTCCTCTTTCGATTGCGGGTAGCGAGATGTGTGCACGAAGTCTAGTTTCGGAGATTTCAGTAGAAAACTAAAATTGAATTTTTTACCACTTTTTAATTTTTAAAAAGGTTGCTGTGCCTATAACTTGGTCACAAAAGTGATCCGGTCTATGGTGACACCCATTATCTCTTTAGTTTTTTGTCCTCTTTCGATTTCGGGTAGCGGCATGTGTGCACGAAGTCTAGTTTCGGAGATATCAGTAGGAAACTAAAATTTATATTTTTTTGCCACTTTTTAATTTTTAAATAGGTTGCTGTGCCTATAATTTGGTCAGAAAAGTGAACTGGTCTATGGCAATACCCGTTATCTCTTTAGTTTTTTGTCCTCTTTCGATTGCGGCTAGTGCCATGTGCGCACGAATCTGGTTTTATCAAAATATCGCTCATATATTTTAGTGACATTCGTTTAATTAGATTCTAGAGCTTTTATTGTTGTACATTCCGCGTTTATTAATTAAAATTTAATTAAAATTCATTTCTAAATTATTGTTTTAATATGACCAGTTTTTATTCAAAGTTTGTTTACATTTTCTCGCTGCCACGTTGAAAAAGTTGCCAAAACAAAAAAAAAAGGTTGTTTTCTTCACGGATATTCCAATTGTGATACAATAAAAAAACATTTATGTTACATTTATCACAGAATATTAACCAGAATCCTCACTTCTGACTTAAGCGAAATCGTCGTATCAGCTGATGGATAAATGGCAGAAGGGAGAAAAAAGATATGCTTTTTACATGTATAAAAAGCAATGGCTATATATAGCATTTGTGAACATATGATTATGAAAAATTATAAAATAAAAATTTGCAAAAGTGAATTATTTTACAAGTATTTTTAATAAAATTTAAATAATTGTGCAATATGTTTGTAATTTGAGAGTTTTTAATTGTTCAAGTAAAGGCCCGGTGTTCCTCTACTAGTGATTGTAAATTGCCATCTAAATAATGTGAAAAGGTAAAAATATTTGCAAAAACAATTCCATGAGTTTTCATCGCCACAAAATAAATTTAATTTAAACCTATTTTTTTATGCTTAATATACTTTAAATACAATAAATATTAATGTAATCGGTGATAAACACATTCGTATTACGTGTTCTCAATGATATTTGTCAATGCATCGCTCTGTGGTGCAATTCACAAACTTATTTTAACGCCAAACAAGGCGTTTAAAGAAGTTAACACCAAAACTATTACTTCTACTATTCGTTAACACTTTTAAGCACTACTAGCTGCGTTGACTAAACGGCAATAATTTTTGTGGTGTTATTGAATAGACAACAGTCAGCTGTTCCGTTAAAGCACGTCGTCTTTTGGCAAAACTCAAATAATTATTCGACAACAATATACACACATATAAAATCTTTTATATATAAATAACAATATTTATATTATTTAAACATTTAATATAACTTTTACTTCTTAAAATTAAAGAAACTCATGAAAATATGTTTGTTTGCAAGCACAAATTCATTTGTTTTTTTCTATTCCTCTTTGTGGTTTTCGTTTATTTTAATAGTGTTGGAAAGTGATATAAAATTTTAAAAAAGGCCTTAACATGGAGTTACCGAATCAAATAAGCGTTAATGTAATCAGTAATTATTGGAGACAAAATTATCTTTTATTTAAGCGTTAAAAGTTAGTGAATTTCACTACTGGAATTGGTTGTTTTTTATGAAATTTGGACGAAGGCAATGAAAATAAAGCCATTTGTGATACTTTCTGGGCATTTGGAAATAGATGGAGATGGAAAGTATATGAAAAAGTAGTGCATGTTGAGTAGTGAAAAAGAATACGTTCTTAAATTCCATAACTCAGAATATGTGTGTCACATGGGCGTAATGGGACGCATGCAACAATTTGGCTAAGTATTCTTATATAATGCAGCTGGAGGCTTCTTTGTGTCTAACATGGGGTCCGGCTAACTTTTTTGGATCCGTAAGTGCCTACGCAAATGCGTATAGCACATTCACTGTGCTGTGCATGGACGCTTGTGATATAACTGGCCAACAAACTATTCCAGTACCTTATATAACTGTGGCCGGGCCACCTTTTTCTGATCTGTAAGTGCCTGCACAAATGTGTAATACTCTAAGCTGGGCTGCAAACTATTCCAGCAGCTTATATTGCTTTGGCCGGGCCACTTGTAAAATCTGGTGCTATACATCAAAACGGTAAGTTTTATTTGAACAATAATTATTACATCCATTGAATAGATAAATAAATAATTCATTATTTGAAATATTAATTGTCATCGTTTATTTCAGATAATCGTTAGGCCTCTTTGTTGGTAAATGCAACAAGATCAGAAACAAATACTGGTCGAACATTTATACCCAATAATCAGACATATGCATCCAGTAGTAGTAGACGGCTCCCATAAATAGAGAAATTGGAAATTGAATAACATGATTACAAAATCATAAGGGTCAATTGAAATCAGAAGTACACGATATTAATTTGAGAAACTTTTTCGAGGTCAAGGTATTTTTTACTTTAATATACATGAGTGTACATTTATTAATTAACTTTTTTTCTTACAGATGCACACATCATTACAGAAATTTACATTGCAAAAGTGAATTGGATTAGTTTATTATATCAGTTATACAGTGGATCTATTCCAATTTTTAATAATGCTAATAATTAGCTTAATCGAATCATGTTTTTTTGTGCCAGTAGTTTTTAAAAAGAAAGGGGATATTTATAAAATAGTTATAATCATAAATAATTTCAAAAAGTTTACGTACACTTCCACTTGCTTATGGTTATGAGTGCACTATTTTATAAATCTCTTTTCTTTCTAAAAACTACTGACCCATAAAGACCTGATTCGATTGTAGATCCAATTTTAGAGTTGTTTTTTTCATTAAATTAATTTTATATTGAAAATTTTTAATATTTTTTTCTGAATCTTAGTACCTTATACCTATCCGAATTGCTTACTAATTTGTTAAGAGTGGAACAACCGTGGAATTGTGTTATTAAACATCTTAGACTCAAAGTAATACTTTTTTATAAAAATAAACGATTTTTTTCACTTTTGTATTAACTTGGAATAATATTCCGTATAGAAGTAAGTTATTTTAATAGGAAATCCAAATAAAAAAAGGTCTTCGTTTCTTGAGCGTATACTAAACTCAATTTGTAGTAATAAAATCTTAAAAAAAAAAAGTTATACTTAGGGCAATTATGTAAAAAATTCCGCAGGAAATTTCTCCCTTTTCCAAATAGCATTTTTTGTTTTCCCTATCATTTGCTATTAGTTGGAATTGTTCAGTGGGAGAAATTTCCTGCTAAATTTTTTACATAATTGTCCTGACTATGTTCAATTTTGGAATTTTCTTATTTTTATTTAAAATTTTTTTTAGTAACTGCATAAATATATAATTTTTAATCATTTGAAATTGTTACAAAAAGAACTGCACTACACACATTGTAAACAAAAACAAAACAAGAATATTTACTAATATAATTAATTGATTTTTTTTCAATAACTTATAAAAATACTTTTATTTATGCAACCAAATCCTAAAGTTGTTTTCCTTTCAAACATTCATCCTTGTTTTTTCCCAGTTTAGTTCTTAGGGGTCGAATGGTTTTTGTAGGAGCGATATTTCGTTTAGTTTCTTCCAGGTTTCTTGCCGTTCACATATGTAAATGAAATAAAAATTTAAAAAATAGCATTATTAAAATTGTATTTTTAGTTTAAAAAAATGATCTTTTTTGGAAAAAATAAAAGAGCTTTTTATTTATTGTACTAAGGTTATATACATATGTATCTATAAAATAAAAGTTGAATGTCTTTTATAAAATATTCTGTAGCCCGTAAAACTTCTTTTAATTTACTGAAAAGAGCTTTCTTTTTTGTCTCAAGTACTTGTTTTGGAACAGCTATTTCTTCCAGATTCTTCTGAGTTTCCTTGTTGGTGTTCACATACATATGTATGTATGTAAATAAGAAAAAATTGGAATTTTTATATCATTAAAATTGTATATTTAGTAGTAAAGCCAAAACTTTATCTCTTTTGGAAAATATTCTGTAGCCCTGAAAAGGGCTTTTTATATGATTTTTTTTCGACCTTATATGGTCTAGATCCATCATCTTCTGTTAAAAACAGCATCACCTCTTGTAGGATGTGGCTCTTCGCCACGCATGATGGTCTTGAGTAAGGAGAAGCTTTAAATGCATATGCATTATATGTTCGCTGCACTTACTCCTGTGTCAGGGTTTATTATTTTACCAAGAAACACTCGATGCCATCCCAGCAAACAAATAGAGAAGTGTTTGCTTAATTGCAGTGTAGTTTCTATTTGGTTGCTGGGATAATATAACAATAAGCAAATAAATGAATAATAAACAAAAAACAACAAATTCAGGTACATCCCAGAAACAAATAGAGAAGCATTTGCTTATTTTCAGTGTAGTTTCTATTTGGTTGCTGGGATAATATAACAATAAGCAAATAAATGAATAATAAACAAAAAACAACAAATTCAGGTACATCCCAGCAAACAAATAGAGAAGCATTTGCTTAATTTCAGTGTAGTTTCTATTTGGTTGCTGGGATAATATAACAATAAGCAAATAAATGAATAATAAACAAAAAACAACAAATTCAGGTACATCCCAGCCAACAAATAGAGAAGCATTTGCTTATTTTCAGTGTAGTTTCTATTTGGTTGCTGGGATAATATAACAATAAGCAAATAAATGAATAATAAATAAAAAACAACAAATTCAGGTACAAAAAATTTAGGTACAAATAAATTCAGGTACATAAATGATAAAAATTAATTAAGTCAAAATTTGTATAAAGCGATATTCGACACCATATAACAATTACCAAATAAATAAAAAAGTAAACAAATAAAGATAATAGGATGTGAGCAAAAGCATAAAAATGAATTCACAATTCTCGAAATAAAATATTCTGAATAATTTCACAATATGAATGGATGGGTAATAAATATATACAAAGTGGGTATTAAATATATACAATGAATAGATTTTTTATGAAAGTTTTGGACCAAAAAATTTTGAATCTTAATGTATTAAAAATGAGTTTGAATTTAATTACCAAGTACTAAAAATCAGTTTGAAATTAATTATTAAGAAATATTACTATTATAGGAACAAAACGCTGTTATAAGAGCTCAAGATGGTCTGCAAAAAATTTAAATTTTATGGCCTATTTATGTTTGATACACAAAATTTTTTCCTTGAAGTTAGGCTCCTTCATTTGTGCGTTGAAAAGCTTCAAAACAAAATATATCCTTATTCGAATGGAAAGGTTCAGAATTTGTTCATGAGTTATCTTATCACAGCAAAGATAAGGCTTTTCATTAAATAAGGCTTCATAAATAATTTTTAGAATTCCATTCCGGTGACAGTTTTCGTTAAAAAGGGGATGGAATTGGTCTCTAAGGCTTTAAAATAATCCACAAAGCCTGGGGGGAGGGGGGGGGGGGGGGGGGTTTAACTAAATGGTACTTCTCAAATTGTTTCGCCGAGGTAAAGATGTAGTCATCTGAAACCATTTTGTCATCATCAAAAGTCGGCGTTTGCTGTAGTTTGCGGTAGAAATAGCCACATATATAGACAAAAGCATTTTTTTTCCAGGAATAGCCTTTGTTCACTATCGTTTCCTATTTCCAAATCGTCCGCGACTTTTGCTATGGGGCAAGGGTTGGGAAGAGAATGAAAACTATCCCATTGCGAACTGTCGCTATCGAAACTATATGCCAGTTCTACTATTGAGAAGTCTAACATTTTCTTTTCCGGCGATATATTCTCACAATTTCCATTCACTACTACGTTTACAAACCCCAACGTTTCTGGAAAGAGCTCGAAAATTCCGCGGTATGATGCGCACACAATTGCCAGATCCTTTCCGGATTTGTCCGAAGAAATGCTCCAAGTGATCCTGGTTTAGCCTCCTTGTTTTTAGTCCTGTAAAACCTTCTTGTCTAAGGTAAGCCCAAAGGCCTTTTAGCGACGATATATTTAGTTGCCATCCTGAAATAAACCTAAAATTATTTGTTAAATTGCTTCCCTTCTGATCGATGACCTGCAAAGTGGAAAGCTTTTTCGACGCCTGCCTAAGAATCTCTAGCTGTTCTGCGGAACAAGTGAAAGCAGAAAATCCGACGCGACTATTGAAAAGGTCAAAGAGGTTATTGAAAAATTCGAAGTACTCAGCAGTATTTAAATATGTTGCAGATCTAGCTGAATCCAGTTTTCCCGAAGCGTGCAAAGTCCTCATGCCTACAGCTACAGTACGACTCAACACCTGTGCAGCTAAGTTAACCCGCATACGCTGGAAATTATTTGGGTTGATATGGTCCAAACTTAGCTTAGGTGCACACCGTACTGAATTCGAATCAACCTTGTAGAAATGTACAACATCCTCCCAAGTCACAGTCATGCCATTAAAATACACCTTGTGGCCCTTGGCCAATAAACAATTCCTAGCACTTTTAAGAAGGTGGGGAGAATCGTGCATAAAGTAAACTTTCTTGTCATTTACTTCAAAGAATGGACGCTGCTGACTAACTCCAATGATCTTACTGAAGCCAACAAAATTCGCTCCCTGGTCGCAAACAAACTGGCAAGGTTTCAGCCCTATTTCTTGTAACTTCGAAACGGCTTCATACACATATTTCTTCATGATATGGCCCTTACAACACCCTTGAACAAAGAAATAGGATACTGCTTGCGACCAACTATTTCCACCGATGCCACTTGCCATAATCACCATAGCACTGATCGCTATGTTCCGTGATCTATTTTCGTCTCCGTAATCCTGCAATCCTATTATTTTGTCCTTAAACCTATCATAATCTAAAAAACTTTTCAACGACATTTCGTCACAGGACACACTAACGTATTTTTCCTCCTCACTGAAATCACGTGCGCGTATCTTCAAAGCCTGAAAAGATCCATTAAAATTACCGGGACTCTTTGGCCAATCCTTTACAAAGCGTTGTAAAGTTCTCACATCTGGCCAATCTAATATTTTAATTAAATAGCGATAAACTAGAGGAGAAAGGAAATGCACAGCTAATGAAATTAATTTCAAACCGTTATCATACCGACGTTGTCTTCCTTCGCGCAAATGATTCGTTAAACTATTATCTATGCAAACGGCTAATGACTTTGATATTTTGGAAGACATGTCATTTTTTTTTCTCCAATTCAAGCTCTAATATTTTTATTCTATCCTTACATTTACCTAATTGACTTCCCAGCCTTACATTATCCTTCCTCAACTTGGTGCTTACACGCCTTTGTGCTAAATATTGAGTTCTGTAATAATCTAGCGCAGCCTGGAGTGATTTATGTTTGGAAAAAGAACTTTCCTTTTCTTCCAAATGACTTTCACTCCCTACTATACCTATTTCAGCTACGCTAGTTGGCTGGTCTCCTATGGTAGGGCTATCTATTTCAGCATCTATTTCTATTCCTTGAACTTGAACTGGAGAAACAATATTATCTACCGAAATTTGCTCACAATTAAAAATTTCCTTTGGTACAAAACTTTCGTCTTTTGGCACTGCGAACTTTGAAGTCCTGTTCCCAAAAATGTGTTCCTCCGAAAAGTGACGACTGCATGCATATATGCGTTTAACCGATGACTTCACGCCTAAAATGTGAAGCCATTCGGAACTTCTAGAATGAAGAGAAAACCAAAAACAAAATAATTGAATTTGTAGATTTATTCATTCCAAAAATGTAAGATTAAAAAAATGGACGATGTTTGACGCTGATAATGTAGCTTTCCATTAATGAAAGAATTTTCTATGACATTTATATTCGCACTACATATATAAAAAACTTTTTTTATATGATTTACAAACATATTTTTGTTGAAACCGGTTACGCGATACATTTCGACGAACAGAATCCTTATCATCTAAGTTCCAATGTCTCAAACGCTGCTTCAGCAGTATCTGGTGCTGTTTTAGGTACAAGCTCCATTGGCGCCACTTCGGAAGCATCATCAGCTTCAACCTCCCAATTATCAAAACAGCCCGCTTGCGATCCCGCTGAAATTGAACATAGCAATTTGATAAATATTTGTAAGTTGGTGGCAAAAGAATTACCCGAACAATCGGTGCGCTATGGACGTATGTTGGATTCTGATCATTTGCTTTTGCAACAATTCTTTATTGTTATTGAGCATGTTTTGGGTCATGGTTTGCGTACGAAGAAGGAACTATTGAGTCCACGAAAATAACTCTGGGATCTATTGGAATGTGTCGAGGCCTAATGTCCTGAAGTTCAGGATATAACAACAAGTGCTCGTGATTTACCAACTGTTCGTACTCACATAGGTCACGCACGAGCGTATAGCTTTGATGCAGAAAAAATTGGAAGATTATTTACAAGCTCTTACAGAGCATAGGGAAGATGCTTTATACGAATATTGGCCCACCTTCAATCAACTCAAACCAAACTCTAGCTTCATTCCTTTTGGCTATAAAAGTTCTAAAACTATTTTTTTTAACTTTATTTTATTATTATGTATTGCTATTATTATTATTATTTAACTTTATTTTATTATTATTAATAATTTACAAAGTTTAAACAATTCATTGTTTTACTTTTTTATTTGTTGACATCAAAAATACAAGTGACTGATTTTGACATTTGTCGTCGCTTAGTGGGCACCAAATTTGTATGAAAACTATTACGTTGTCGATCGCTTGCATTATCGATCGACTTGTCGTGCTGAGAGTTTTTACTGGGCCGCAAATCAGCCGTTTGTCCTTGAAAATGCAAGCGAGCGATAGCGGTCGATATCGTGGGTTATGCTATTCATGTTTTTTTTTTTAGCCAAACCACACATTTGTTAATTCAATACAGCTGATATCATATGCCTTGTCAGATGAAAATAGAACACGCTCTAATTGAAAATTTTTCATATGACTTTGCTTCTGTAAATGTCATCTGACAGTGTTTCATATTTTTCACACGGCATGTATAATTTTTGCAGTGAGAAATTTGACAAATCATATGTAAGATACATGTCGTCTAAAGCATGGTACTGTGTTCATCATTTCGTGCGAACTGCTGCCAAAAGTTCATATAAAAAAATTTTCACGAATTTCTCATGAACAATTTGTTACGTGCCTCTTGGCCGCTATGGTTGTGATGCCATCCAACTCAACAAAGGTAACTGCAGGGCAGGTTCCGACCCACAACCACAGCAGAACCACGAATAATTAAAATTTATACACAAAAACTATAATACAAAAACACTACACAAACATGGAAACAATTGGGAGAGTGGACACGATGGACGTCCACTACTTGCCCTCCCTACCTGGGACACAAACACTCCTAGTAAATTTATTTTTGGTCCCCGAAAACCCACACACACTCACCTCACAGCACTGGCCTTACATCACCTCACCCGAACAAAAAAATCTAACACGCAAACATATTCGCTTAAACACTTAATAATATTCACATACTTATTTAAATTATAATCTTAAAACTAACAAATTAAAAATGGCCTACAAACTATTTGAACCCCCTAATATTATTTTAAATCTTTTATTTATTAAATTGTAATTATCTTTAAATTATCGCCCCTGTTGGGCTAAATGAATCAAGTTGTAATTTTTTTTATTTAAAAATCTCAAATAAAACGAATGGTGTTTGACCAGAAAAAAAATTTTAAAAACAATTGAAATCTTCAATACAAAAAAAAATAACACAAAATGTCTGGCTTAACCTATAAAATCTAAAACAAAACGGCTTTTATATAAAACTTAGCCTAAAACTTCTATTAACATATATATAAAAAGATAAAACAAACTTAACCTAACATTAAAAACCACTAACACTTGCTACTGCCTCAATACATAAAAGAATCCACAGTTAAAGCCAAAAGAAACTACAAAAAATTTATACTAAACGCAAAATAAATTATTTCCAAATCACACAATAAAACTTGTAAAGTTGGCTTTGCAAAAAAAAAATTAACTATCGTTACCGCTTCTATCCTACCTAAATGAGCTCGCTTAGGTGGTTAATATGGATCCTTTAATCTTCTTCGGACCACAAAAACCCCTTAAATTTTCCTCTTTACAAATTTTCTAAGATTGTAAAAACTCTGCGTATGAAATTTTATTTTATTCAAATTTTACCTTATTTCTTTTTTTCTATTCAGGCATTACAAGACTAACAACTAAACTAACCTATTAACAAACGCAATTTACTTCACAATTAACACAAAAAAAAAACTAATCTTAGCTTATACTTAATTAACTAGCGGTCTATATTTTTATGTTATTATTATTTTGATTAAATTTTCTCTTAAAATTTTATATTTTTTCAATTCGCGCCTTAATGGACGAGTTTATGGCGCTAGGACGCTACACTGCGCCAAGCTTTGCGCACCAACAACAAAAACTATAAGATGGTGGATGTACTGGCGGGATTCTATATGTATATATGTATATCTCTCTTCACAAACGGTAACTATATACTTCTATTAAAGGAGCTTTAATACAGATTACCTGTTGATCGGCTTTTAGTGATTGTTTTTTCCTTTTTTTGTCCACAGATTCGGGGTAAGAGTTTAGCCTCTTCTGATTTACCCGTGTTACCCACCCGCATTCAGTGGTCCACTATTCACTTGCCTTGAAATTTTCTTGCAAGATTTTTGAATTTGTTTTTATTCAAACACGTTCAGTTATTTTCTGAATTATTCAGACAAAAATAAACTTTCCTATTTATTACCACCTTTTTTATTGGCACTTATCGCTGCGGTATGTATTTTACTAGTCTCGACTTTTCCCTAACCAATATCACTCCAAACCTTTTCTTTTTTTCAGAAATTTTCCATTTGCAGGCTATTTTCCACTAGCTTACAAAATACGTACCAAACATTTCCACTTGTCAAGACATAAAACATGGCGACATGATCTGGTGTTATTTTTGTGCACATTTATGAATGAACACCGTACATATAAATACAACACTGTGTTCATTCACAATAGACACATTTATACTATTTAGTACTGATTACAAACACTTCCACAATAAATTTTACTATCAAGATCCGCCATATTGCTACTATCCACTACCAACTTCACAACATAAACATAACAAAAAAATAAGAAACCAATATTAAAGCTAAAAAAAAATTTTATATAAAATAAATTTAAAAAAATTATTAAAAAAAACAGAGGCTACACTACTAAAAAAAAAACAAAAATAAACAGGGAGGCTAAAAAAAACAGCCCCAGCTCACGACGCCACGACCATCATCATCTGCGGATGAGCCTCCGTGTGGGTGTACAGGTTGCTGTCAAACGTGGGGAACTCCCACACCCTGAAAATCTCACGCCGGGCACAAATACAGGTAAGTATGTGAAGTATATACATATGTGTGTGTTTATGTTATTACTTTTGTTCATTTATCTAGGTTATTTGGGTGGTACTCATTTGCCATCGGCTTCCGTGAAGGAGAATTTTCTTGTGAGTTATTTCTTTTTGTAATCCCTTTATGTGTTTCTTTAAAACAAAAAAAAATATGTGTTGTGTTTCAACTAAAATTAAAAAATCCTCACTAGCCTACCAAAAAAAACTCCCTTTGTTTAATTTTATTAATGTGTTTGTGGTTACGAATATGTCAGGTAATTCAATTCAGTTTAGTCGTTTTGTGGACAGAATTTTATTCTTCATTAGGGTTTTATCCATAAAAAGGAAGTCAGTTGTGAGAAAAAAAAGGGACAGACACAACATAAACTTACTCTATATTGCACCTTAACCCTAATATCATAGACTTCTTCTATTCTACTAACCCTACGTATCACAGATGAAAAAAATATTGCACTTCTGATCAGATTTTGATGTCTTTCGCATGAAAAGTGCCAATTGGTTTGCCTTGGGGCGACTCAAGCTCGTACATATTATTTCCAATTGGTCTTTTAATGCGGCATTTCAGGTACTTACGACAAAATTTTGCGTTGATGTTATTTTTGAAATCTGACAGTGCAAAATTTTTTCTGTAGACTTCTTGTCCAGGACTAAACTTTACAACTTGCGCCCTTTTGTTATATCTGCGTGCGCTTTTCTCGTAGGCTTGCGCCAGATTATTCTTAATTTTTTCGCGAATTAAACTTCACTTATCTTTCTGCTGTAAATCTGTAATTTGGAGTTCGGACAGCGATTTTAGTTTTCTGGCCAACCTATAGTCTGCTCCATTGGAGTAAAAGTTATGCCCAAAGAGTGCGAAAAATGGTGTCACTCCCGTAGCTGCGTGTACGGATGTGCGCATTGCACATTCTATTTCAGGCAGGTACAGATCCCAATCCCTGTGATCCTTTTCAAGGTAGGCCCTAATTGCTGCTAATACGGATTGGTTTACCCGTTCGGCCGCATTAGACTGCGGTGAATAAAAAGCAGTTTTCAGATGTTTTATGCCATATGTCTCAATCATTTCGGTAAACGTTGAGGAAATGAATTGTAGCCCATTGTCGCTATGCAACGCTTCCGGTACTCCAATTTTTTGAAAAACTTCCTGAACGAGGAATTGCACTACATTTTTGGCTGTTGCCTCTTTCATGGCCTTTAAGAAACAAAATTTCCAAAAATGGTCTACAACAATGAAAATATACGCGTTTCCGGTTTTCGACCTAGGATATTTATCCAAAAAATCTACGTATATTTTCTGAAAGGGTATTTCTGTGCGTACCTCAGCCCCTATAGTCGGCATGGTGTGTTGATTAACGGATTTCATTTCTTTGCACGTTTGGCAGTTTTTTATATGACTGTGAACCTGTGTGGCCATTCTTGGCCAATAATAGAATCTTTTTAAACGGTCTAATGTTTTTCGCATGCCACCATGGGGTGCTGTGAGGCTGTCGTGGGCTTTTTCAATTAGAATGTGGGTGATATCCTGTGGAATCCACAATTTCCAAATTGATTCGCTCACATTATCGAGGCTATCAAAAATAGTTTTTTTTGTATATTTTGCCTTCATCAACACGTAAATCGGGGAGTTTTGCTAGATTTTGTTCAACGCTTTTGACCAATTCTAAATAGTCTTCCGATTTAAAGGCTGTTATTTCGAAATCAAAGAAGCTTTCTTCAGTCATTTCGGCTATGTCAATAGCCGAAATGTGATAGCATATCCGCTACTACATTCTCTGCCCCTTTACGATGTTCGATCACGAAATCGTACCCCTGCAGCTGTAGTGACCACCTGGCAAGGCGACCACTGAGGTATTTTAATGACATAAGCCATTTCAGGCTCGCATGGTCCGTGATGACCGTGAAGTTCATCATTTCGACGTACGCCCTGAAACGCTTTATTGCCAATACAGCTACAAGGCATTCTTTTTCGGTGACCGAATAGTTTCTCTGGCAGGCTGTGAGCTTTTGACTATAGAACGCAATTGGGTTTTCGTCACCTATTGCATTTTTCTGAAATAACACTGCCCCTATTCCGAACTCTGACGCATCGCACTGAATATAAAAGGGAAATCTGAAATCGGGATGGCGTAAAACAGGGGCGGTCATAAGTGATATTTTTAAAGTCTCAAATGCTTCTATCGCGTTAGGTGTAATTTCATTTTTTTTTCCTTTTTTGAGCGTATCAGTTAGGGCTGCTGATATGGAGGCAAAATCTTTTATGAAACGCCTATACCACCCAGCAGTCCCTAAACAGCTTCTAACATCCCTGAGCGATTTCGGCAACGATATTTGTACAATTGCTTTGACCTTTTCGGGGCCAGTCCTTAACACGCCGCCACCTATTATAAATCCCAGGTACCTCAACTCCCTAAAACAAAACATAGACTTTTTAAGGCCTATCGTCAAGTTGGCCTTTTGTAAACACTCGGCCACTTGCTCCAGCAATTTTAAATGGGTCGAAAACTCTTCGGATATTATGAGGAGGTCATCCAAATATATAAATACATTTGGTTTTAGCCTCGCAGGTATCACCTTGTCCATCAGCCTACATAGACGTTGCGCCGCGTTGTATAGACCAAACGGCATTACGCGAAACTGGTGCAGCGGTCGACCTGGCACCGTAAAAGCGGCATATGGCTTTGCTTCTTCTTCTAGCTCGATTTGCCAGAAGGCATACTTCAGGTCGATGTTGCTTATGTAGTGCGTTTGATCTATGCGACTCAGAATCCCGTCTATGTTCTGCAGTGGACCGCATTCAATATTCGCGCGTCAAGACAAAAGCGATTTTCCCTGGCTTTCGGACTACAGTGGTTCTGTTCGACCAAGGGCTGTTGCTTTCTTCAATCACATTTAATCGAAGCATGTTGTCCAACTCCTCGTAAACTATCGCTTGTACAGCTGGAGAAATCGGATAATATTTATCCTTGACCTGATTCGTGCCGTGTACTAATTTAATCTCGTGTTTTTCTAAGCTTGTACAGCCTAAACCTTTTTCTTCGAATGAGGGGAATTTTTTTACTACCTCATCCAATTGTTGCTGTTGTTCAGGTGTAAGCACGTGTTTATTTAATTTATGATTTTCGTTATCATTGTGCAAACTCTGTGCAACTTCCAGACTAATTTCGGCCGATATTATTTCAGGCGCTATCTCAAAAGCTCGCCAGAAATCTACGCCCAGGTAAAGTTCCTGGTCTAATTCCGGACATAAATAAAAAATAATGTTTTGATTTTTACCGTTATATTCGACATCTAAATGGCATTGGCCCAGCACGCGATGTTGTTGGCCGGTAGCGGTGCGCACGTTGCTATAAATAGGGATAATTTTTGCGTTTAATTCGCCGACGATTTCACGGCAATTTTTCCCTAAGAAGCTAACGGACGCGCCTGAGTCTAGAAGGCCTTTTATGATTTTACCGTTTAGTCTAACTTCAGCATAGGGCCTTGGATCAGATCTTGAACTACAATATTTAACGGATTCGGCCAATAGGTGTCGCTGCTGTTTTCTTTTAATAAAATCGGTTCGCAATTTTAAAACGTGTTGCTACTTGGCTGAATTTGGACTGTAATTTTTACCCAATCTTAAATTATGGTCTTCGCCGGTACTATTAGTTTCGGGTAAATGGTTGGAGCAAAAAGAATTATTAGAAATATTGAAAATACGCTCTCTGACTTTTTCATAGTTTTCTTCCCTAATAGCTAAGGGTAATAAGTGCTTTATTTTTTAAAGTTCAGGGGATTTAGGAAATTTATCGGGAATTATTTCGGGGCAGTTTCGCTGAGCCGTGGCCCCCGTTCAAAGCCGCGCCCCTCCGCGAGTTTCCCCGGTCTTGTGAACATTGAGGACAATTAGGTGTAATAGTATCTGGCTTGCCACATCTGTAACAGAACAGAGCTCTTTGACTTGAGGTACATTCTTTAAAAATGTGCCCTTTTTGTTGGCAATTCCAACAAATAGGTGGACTGTTAATGGCAGCGAGCTCGGTAAAAAGTTCGGCCTCATTTTCATCTAAATTGATTATTGCTTCGCTGACATATCTCGGAGTTCTGCCAGGCTGTGGCGGAATATTCCTAGCGGAATTTCGCGAAAAAGTTCTTTCGGCCTCAATACACTCCATGCGGAGATTTTCGACCGAGCTGACCGACATTGGATATACTATTCGGGCTATTCCCTCCCTCAGATTTCTTTTAGCTATTTTGATCATTTCCCCCTCTGCTACAGGGGACTCCAATCGGGCCCTCAATACGTTAAGGCTGTGAAAGTAATCATCAATAGATTCGCCTCGCAGTTGCTTTCGCTCTACGAGCTTCTGCATCAGCTCCCAATTAGACCGTACAGATTTAAATCTATTTAACAAGGCTAATCGCAAGGTGCTCCATTCTGATATAACAGTGGTCTGGACTAGGGCCCAGTACCACTGCTGCACCGATCCCGAGATGAGGAGATGAAAATCCCGAAGGATTTCCTCCCGCGGAATACGATATTGGCGCTGCATGTGTTCGAGTCTAAAAATGAACTCTTCCACAGACAGCTGGTCACGCCCCCCTTGATTGCCTTTGAATTCTAAACCAAATTTATCGATGCGTATTTTCCAGCCGTCATGAGCAGGGTTTGCCATAGGTGGCGGTGGAAAATCATATTGTTACGAAATGAAAATGCAGATTCAAATGTAACGGCACAAACTGACAACCCGTTTCATTATCTGCTTTATACCCCTAAATCACTGTAATAAAATCAAAACCTGGCCACCAAGTACCACAATTAAACTTGGCATCCCTCGACAACTGCCAATAGAATTCAAAATAACGGAAAATGGAAGTTTCCGGAATCTTCAGGAAACGGTAGCTAGAACCTACAAGATTATTCGAGACTGCTTAATTGCAATTACAAACAGTGACATTATACTTAAACAACATCAGCTGCAAGAGATGTAAACTTGATAACAGCATAATTTGTTTAAGTTGCAAACATTAGAGTATGTGTGTGTGCGAAGATAAACAAACAGAAGAATAATCTCATGCATTTACACACGCACATACACTACACTATAGCAAGACCAAATGGTCATGCCGTATACTTAAAGATAAAAAGAGACAACTACATTCCAGAAAGTTAGCGAAGTTACCAGAAGGTTTTATAATTTACTATATAAGGGGAGGCTGCCAGACGACATGAATAAGTGTCGCCAAGAATAGTTAGTGTGTACATCGCGTTTAGTTGTACGTGTTTTTAAAGTAATAAATAAAGTGTTACTGAGAATTTATTTGTAAAATAAATATCCGTGTTTTATTTTATTGCAATTCAACGAATCCTGTGAAAATAATAAAACCGTTTTTATGTAAAGGACTAAAAACGTAACAATTGGTGTCAGAAGTAAAATTGCAAAATAAAATAAAAAGGACATTATTAATTAATAAAATAAAAAAAGGACATTATTAATTAATAAAAAGGACATTAATAATAATAAAAAGGTCATTAATAAAAAAAATAACATTATTAATTAAAATAAAAATTACAAAAGGACATTAAAAAAATAGAAGCCATGAAGTTTGAAGAGCTAAAAGTTGAGAAGCTAAAAAAAGAGCTGAGTAAGCTGGAACTGCCAACAACAGGCAATAAAGTGGAACTTCAGAAGAGGCTGATAGATGAGTTCAAGCAGCGTGGCATCGACATCGGGACATACGAATTTGAGGATAAAGAGGAAATAGAGATATGTACTCGTGCCACGACAAGCAACATGGATTTAAGCACAATGTTCGCCGCTATGATGGACAAATTTCAAGAAGTTAAAGAAACATCTAGAGGTAACAATGAGAGGATGCTGGCTGAAGTTCAAGAAACATCTAGAGCCAACAATGAGAGAATGCTAGCTGAAGTTCAAGAAACATCTAGAGCTAACAACGAGAGGGTGCTAGCTGAAGTTAAAGCCACAAATGAGAAACTTCAAGAAACATCTAAGACCACAAATGAGAAACTTCAAGAAATTTCTGAGGCCATAAATAGAAGAGTAGATGGCATTGAAGTACAAGTCAGCAAATTTGACGAGAAACTCTCAGAACTAGAGAATAAACATCATAGCCTAGAAATTGGTGGCGTCGAAGTGCATGTAAAAGATGTGGACGAGAAATTGCATGACTTGGAAGCAAAAATTGTTAATCTTCAGTGTCAAGGAGGGCCAGTGAGAGTTATTCCAGAGGCTTCCAGCAGAGTAAAGACGCCTTGTTTCGATGGCAGGGCACCTTTGAACATCTTCAAGTTCCAGTTCGAAACAGTTGCCAGCAAAAATGGTTGGAACAGTGAAGAAAAGGCCATAGAGCTGATTTTGGCCTTAAAAGGAGCCGCGGCAGAAGTACTTGAAACCGTACCAGGGAGCTGCAGAAATAATTTTGATGACATAATGGCGGCACTGCAGCGGAAATATGGTGGCGAACATAAGCGAGATATACAAGATTTCGCAATGGAAATTGAGCGGTTAGTGCAGCTTACGTAGCCAGGTGAAAACCACCCATTCCTGGATCATGTCAAAACAGAGGCGTTTGTTAATGGCATCCGTGATCCTGACATCAAGCTTGCAGTATGTGCTACACAAAAGGCTACATTCGCAGAAATGGTTTCATTTGCACTAGCTCAGGAGACTGCTAGGGTGATTTGGAAGCCACAGGTGTGCAAGGTGCGGAACGTGGAAGTCATTGCCGAAAATGAGAGTGATCTAGTCTCTAGCATCAAGGAGGCAGTGAGACAAGCATTGGCGGAGAAGGACGGCAAAGTAAAAGCTAAGTGTTATAACTGCGGCAAAGTTGGCCACTTCCAGCGCAACTGCAAGGCGCCAAGAAAAAGAGCCAGATCTGTTTCGCCACCAAGGAATAGTAAACGGGTGAAGCAACAAACAACACAAGAGTCCCCGTTAATCTAAAACGAGCTAGCACTAAGGGGCAAGAACTAGCTCCCACAAACGACGGCCCCACAATCTCCATATCAGTAATGCAGCAGAAAAATAGCAACCTTACTGCATGTGGATACATCAACGGCGAAAAGCACATCTTCACCATAGACACAGGAGCGTCGCAGTCAATAATCAGGCCCGATATAGTGAAGGGGATGTGTGAACCTTTAAGGAATATAAGACTACGTACAGCTACTGGGGAGCCTGCCACTGTCTACGGTAAGACTGAAGCGAAGGTGACTATAGCCAATATAAGCGTGAAACATGTGTTTATCGTTGCCGATATTGTTGACGAGGTTATTATTGGAGCCGATTTTATGATAAACCATGGCATCAACCTGCATATGGGGCAACAAGTGATGATTTGTCGTAATGTTGAAATACCGCTTGATGTTGGATATGACAATCAAACGCACGTAAGGAAACTAGTTGCTATTGAAAACCAGACGATACCACCGCAGTCTGAATCAGTAATATGGGCACGCATGGAGGGAGATTGTGAGGACAATCGGTTGTGGGTAGTAGAACCAACAGAAATTAAGAGCGAGCTATTAACAGCAAAAGCCCTCGTAAAAACTTGCAAAGGAGGAAAGATCCCTATAAGAATACTTAATTTATCAGGCAAGGAAAAAGTCGTCAACGGAAATTCTGCTATAGGCCAATGTACTCCACCAGAGGCAATAATAAACTGCGAGAGAAAGCCAGAACCAGCCAATATGTCCACAAAAGAACGTGAACAATTTGAAGAACACGTGGGGAAACGGGTAGCAGGATTAGCAGCTCCTGATAGAAATAAAGCTAAACAGCTGCTAAAAAGGCACACCAGCGTCTTCGCCTTGAAAGATCAAAGCCAAGGGAGAACGGCAATAGTGAAACATGAAATAAATACAGGCGAAGCGAGGCCGATCAAACAGCCACCCAGAAGTGTACCCCTAACAAAACGGAATGAGGTAAAAGAACTCGTCCATGAAATGGAGCGGAATGGTGTAATCGAGCTATCTTCAAGTCCTTGGAGTTCGCCCGTGGTCTTAGTCAAAAAGAAGGATGGCAGTACGAGATTCTGCGTAGACTACAGAAAGCTCAATGACGTTACTAAGAAGGACAGTTATCCGCTACCAAGAATTGACGACACTTTAGACACGCTGGCTGGAACGAAATGGTTCTCCATGTTGGACCTACAAAGCGGATATTGGCAGGTGGAGATTGCAGAGAAAGATAAGGAGAAAACTGCTTTTAGCGCGAGCGATGGATTATGGCAGTTTAAAGTTATGCCATTCGGGCTCTGCAATGCTCCAGCTACTTTTGAACGCCTAATGGAACGAGTGCTGAAGGGACTTCACTGGAAGACTTGCTTGGTGTACCTTGATGACATCGTCGTGATGGGAAAGACTTTTGATGAGCACCTCAAAAATTTGGCAGAAGTTCTTCAACGCATATCATCAGCGGGCTTAAAACTTAGCGTGAAGAAATGTGCATTGTTCCAGAAAGAAGTAAAGTATTTGGGCCATCGAGTTACGGCAGACGGAATCTCAACGGATGAAGATAAAATACGAGCAGTAAATGACTGGCCTCGTCCGAAAAATCTTCATGAACTGCGCAGCTTTCTGGGCCTTTGTACCTACTACAGACGCTTTGTACCAAATTTTGCCAACGTCGCTGCAAGCCTGCATGAGCTGACCAAGAAGTCGAGGCCGTATCACTGGGGCGAACAGCAGGAGAATGCGTTCCAGACACTAAAGGATTTACTGAGTACGTCACCAGTACTAGCCTACTCCATAGCTGGAGAAAAATTTTTGCTTGATACCGATGCGAGCGGCTATGGCATAGGAGGTGTGTTGTCGCAAGTTGTCAATGGCACAGAAAAAGTGATAGGCTATTATAGCCGTATACTCTCAAAGCCTAAGAGAAACTACTGTGTGACACGACGTGAGCTTTTGGCAGTGTTGGAGTGCATAAAACACTACCATAAGTACCTGTATGGCCAACACTTTACGCTGAGGACCGACCATTCTGCATTGAGATGGCTGTTGCAGTTTAAAAATCCTGAAGGGCAGCTAGCGCGCTGGATTGAACGTCTTCAAAGCTACGACTTCAGCATCGAGCATAGAAGGGGCGTAAAGCATAACAATGCAGATGCTTTATCGCGACGGCCCTGCAGCTTGGAGTGCAGACATTGTGTTAAGGCCGAAAAGAAGGAATGCGTTATTGATGTTCGGCTAACGCACATCGATTCCGATGAGGACTGGTCAGCGGCACAGAGAAACGACACCATATTGGCGACAATTATAGCAGCCAAAGAGGAAAATAGAAGACCTGCTCGCAATGTAATATCAGCTGAAAGCCCACTTGTGAAATCTTATTGGGCTCAGTGGAATAGCCTGAAGCTGATAAACGGGTGCTTGTACCGCGTATGGGAAAGTGCAGATGGTAAAATGGCTTCCAACCTAATAGTTGTGCCATCCTCCAAGGTGAATAAGGTTTTGCACGAGTTCCACAATGGTCCTAGTGGCGGTCATCTGGGAGTGACAAAAACGCTGGAGAAGCTAAAACAGCATTTTTATTGGGTTGGGTGTCAACAAGCCGTAGCCGACTGGATAGCAAACTGCCCACAGTGCATCGCAGCAAAAGGACCAGCAAGAAAAAGTCGAGGACAGCTGCAACAGTACAACTCAGGTGCACCATTTGAGCGGATAGCAATGGATGTAGCAGGTCCTTTTCCCGTCAGCGACGCCGTGAATCGCTTTGTTCTTGTGGTGATGGACTATTTTAGTAAATAGCCAGAAGTATATGCCATACCCAATCAAGAAGCAAGGACAGTTGTGAATGTATTTGTCAACAACTGGGTATGTCGCTATGGTGTTCCAATAGAATTACATTCTGACCAAGGTAGAAACTTCGAGTCTGCTATATTCCGTGAAATGTGCGAATTGTATGGGATAAAGAAAACAAGAACGACGCCGCTGCACCCACAGTCCGATGGCATGGCAGAAAGATTTAATCGTACTCTAGAGGAGTACCTGCGAAAAGTGGTAAGCGCGCATCAAAGGGACTGGGACGAGCACATTCCCAAATTTTTGTTGGCATATAGGTCAGCTGTACATGACTCAACATCACGAACACCTGCTAAAATTGTCTTCGGGACGGAATTAAAATTGCCTGGTGATTTGGAATTTGGCGTTAAGCCTACACCAACAAGTGAAGAAGGCACCAGCTCTTCCCAAGAGCAAGAAAATTTAAATGAGCTACATGAATTTGTACGCAACCGAATTAGAATGGCCAGTGACAAGATGAAGGCTAGATATGACCGAGCCGCAAATTGTGAGGGATTCAATGAGGGTCAATTGGTTCTACTTTACAACCCACAACGAAAAAAGGGATTGTCTCCAAAATTGCAGACTCATTGGGATGGACCGTATAAGGTTATTAAAAGGTTGAACGATGTCGTCTATAGGATACAGAAGTACAACAGCCCAAGGTCCAAAATGAAAATCGTACACCTGGAACGACTGGCGCACTATGGAAAAGCTGATTGTGTGCCTATTCGAGACGAACAGGCTTAAGTGGGCGGCAGTGTTACGAAATTAAAATGCAGATTCAAATGTAACGGCACAAACTGGCAACCCGTTTCATTATCTGCTTTATACCCCTAAATCACTGTAATAAAATCAAAACCTGGCAACCAAGTACCACAACTAAACTTGGCATCACTCGACAACTGCCAATAGAATTCAAAATAACGGAAAATGGAAGTTTCCGGAATCTTCAGGAAACGGTAGCTAGAACCTACAAGATTATTCGAGACTGCTTAATTGCAATTACAAACAGTGACATTATACTTAAACAACATCAGCTGCAAGAGATGTAAACTTGATAACAGCATAATTTGTTTAAGTTGCAAACATTAGAGTATGTGTGTGTGCGAAGATAAACAAACAGAAGAATAATCTCATGCATTTACACACGCACATACACTACACTATAGCAAGACCAAATGGTCATGCCGTATACTTAAAGATAAAAAGAGACAACTACATTCCAGAAAGTTAGCGAAGTTACCAGAAGGTTTTATAATTTACTATATAAGGGGAGGCTGCCAGACGACATGAATAAGTGTGTTTTTAAACTTAGACGAGTAAACATCGCCAAGAATAGTTAGTGTGTACATCGCGTTTAGTTGTACGTATTTTTAAAGTAATAAATAAAGTGTTACTGAGAATTTATTTGTAAAATATATATCCGTGTTTTATTTTATTGCAATTCAACGAATCCTGTGAAAATAATAAAACCGTTTTTATGTAAAGGACTAAAAACGTAACAATATCTAGGCGGCTGTTGATTTTGCCCAGATCTATTTCTAGCTGCGGACGGGTCAAAATTTGCCACTCCTGCAGAACGATTGCTATCCCTATTCGACAAACTTCTCACGGCGGCTGCTAGCTGAGCGATGTTTTCATTCACCTGTCTCATCTCATAGCTGATTTTCTCCTCTACAAATTTGTTTATTGCGCGGTCTAAATTCCCCTTCATTTCGGTCACACTTTCGTGAGTCAAAGTTAAACAAAATTCGCAACAAAATTAGCAAAAAAACACCATCAAAACACATAAAAGCAAAAAGAAATGATAGTGATGTAGAAAAAATCAACACAAATGAAAATAGGCTTGTTATTCGAGTACCTTTTTCATACATGATTAAAAGATTCGTTTGAACTCTTTTGAAATCATTTCTCTTTTTTGCTTTTACTTCATACAAAACTTGTGTTAAGTAAGTTGAGAAATATATTATAAAGAGAGTTCAAAAAATCTTAACTTACACGAAAACAATAAAAAGCTATTCGTTTATTTCAATATCCGGATGAAATCATATTCTTTTTATTGCAACACTAACTACAAAACATGGTGGTGTTGCCAGTATCGAAATCTAAATTTCCTGAAAACACACAATATCTATTGTAGTGTTTATGAATGCAATTTTATATTAAACAGATTTTAGCGTGAAACTGTTCAATAACAATTGTGAGTCTTAAACCTAAAATAAGAATTTTTTATAAATTTGGCTGTAATAATATAATAACGACGACAATTACTATCCTACGACAATTATGAATTATTTACTAAACATCAACTAAAACAGCATAAGTCAATTAGTTAAATTAAGTTGAAACAAAATAAAATTCGTAAGATTACTAAAAAAGTTATTGTATTAATTTTGGTTAATAATAGTATTAAAATAAGATATATTAATTAATAGGGTTAATTTTACACACAAGCTACACTGAAATAACTGAAACACTGACCGAATTAAATTATTGTTTTTAGTATAGTTATATTGATTAAAATATTAGTTTTTACGGCAGACAATTGACTATTAAACTACTCGGGTTCGGCTATAATGATGGCCAGTTACCTGACGTGTGTGGTTTAATTTTTCTTTGATTATTATAAGCACCCTATTACGGGTCTCCTAAATTGTTTCCTAGGCAAAAATCTAAAACAAAAGCAATATGCAAATGCCATTTGGCTTATACTAGAGCCCAATATTTTGTCTTTAGTCATGCTCGCATCTGAGGCTTAGCTCAGAGCGGATACCAAAACTCTATTTTCAACTCCGGACCAAAAAACATAGCTCACCCCTTTATAGCTACCATACTACAGACCCCTGAACCTTTCAGAGCGGCTATGGTAATTATATTCGGGATATTTAACTCTAGTTGTGTTTTAATGGTTGTGAAAATACTACAGGCTTCTGAATATCAAATTTCAAAACGGTTATTTTCATTCCCTTTTCCACACAACTATATTACAGGCTGAAACTACATAATTACAACAAAAAAAAATATTATAACACTTAGGACGTCCAATAGGATGTTTTCATAATTTAAAACTCCCAAGCTAACGCCAAAAAGGGTGATAATGTATTGGAAACACTAATAAATTGTAAATTGACTTTGTGGTAAATCTAAAATTTGCACAGCAAACTCTAATTTGTATTTAGTACATACGGCCTATAAGCATATGGCCTATAGGGTAGCAAATAATAAATTACTGACAAACATCAAGTACATTTTAAGGTCAATTGGGCTATTGTATTAAAAAAAACTAATGGTTCTATTAAAAAAATATACTTTGATGTTTTGTACACAAAAATCTAAAAATGTTTAATTTTGCTTGGGCGCCATATTGTTACGTGCCTCTTGGCCGCTATGGTTGTGATGCCAGCCAGCTCAAATTTATACACAAAAACTATAATACAAAAACACTACACAAACATGGAAACAGAGTGGACACGATGGACGTCCACTACTGCCCTCCCTACCTGGCACACAAACACTCCTAGTAAATTTTTTTTGGTCCCCCAAAACCCACACACACGCACCTCACAGCACTGGCCTTACATCACCTCACCCGAACAAAAAAATCTAGCACACAAACATATTCGTTTAAACACTTAATAATATTCACATATTTCTTTAAATTATAATCTTAAAACTATCAAATTAAAAATAGCCTACAAACTATTATTTTAAATCTTTTATTTATTAAATTGTAATTATCTTTAAATTATCGCCCCTGTTGGGCTAAATGAATCAAGTTGTAATTTTTTTTATTTAAAAATCTCAAATAAAACAAATGGTCTTTGACCAGAAAAAAAATGTTAAAAACAATTGAAATCTTCAATACAAAAAAAAAAATAACACAAAATGTCTGGCTTAACCTATAAAATCTAAAACAAACCGGCTTTTATATAAAACTTATCCTATAACTTTTAATAACATATATATAAAAAGATAAAACAAACTTAACCTAACATTAAAAACCACTAGCACTTGCTACTGCCTCAATACATAAAAGAATCCACAGTTAAAGCCAAAAGAAACTACAAAGAATTTTATACTAAACGCAAAATAAATTATTTCCAAATCACACAATAAAACTTGTAAAGTTGCCTTTGCAAAAAAAAATTAACTATCGTTACCGCTTCTATCCTACCTAAATGAGATCGCTTAGGTGGTTAATATGGATCCTTTAATCTTCTTCGGACCACAAAAAACCCGCTAAATTTTCCCCTTTACAAATTTTCTAAGATTGTAGAAACTCTGCGTATGAAATTTTATTTTATTGAAATTTTACCTTATTTCTTTTTTTCTATTCAGGCATTAACAAGACTAACAACTAAACTAACCTATTAACACACGCAATTTACTTCACAATTAACACAAAAAAACTAGTCTTAGCTTATACTTAATTAACTAGCGGTCTATATTTTGATGTTATTATTATTTTGATTAAATTTTCTCTTAAAATTTTTTATTTTTTTGATTCGCGCCTTAATGGACGAGCTTATGGCGCTAGGACGCTACACTGCGCCAAGCTTTGCGCACCAACAACAAAAACTATAAGATGGTGGATGTACTGGCGGGATTCTATATGTATATATGTATATCTCTCTTCACAAACGGTAACTATATACTTATATTAAAGGAGCTTCAATACAGATTACCTGTTGATCGGCTTTTAGTGATTGTTTTTTCCTTTTTTTGTCCACAGATTCGGGGTAAGAGTTTAGCCTCTTCTGATTTACCCGTGTTACCCACCCGCATTCAGTGGTCCACTATTCACTTGCCTTGAAATTTTCTTGCAAGATTTTTGAAATTGTTTTATTCAAACACGTTCAGTTATTTTCTGAATTATTCAGACAAAAATAAACTTTCCTATTTATTACCACCTTTTTTATTGGCACTTATCGCTGCGGTATGTATTTTACTAGTCTCGACTTTTCCCTAACCAATATCACTCCAAACCTTTTCTTTTTTTCAGAAATTTTCCATTTGCAGGCTATTTTCCACTAGCTTACAAAATACGTACCAAACATTTCCACTTGTCAAGACATAAAACATGGCGACATGATCTGGTGTTATTTTTGTGCACATTTATGAATGAACACCGTACATATAAATACAACACTGTGTTCATTCACAATAGACACATTTATACTATTTAGTACTGATTACAAACACTTCCACAATAAATTTTACTATCAAGATCCGCCATATTGCTACTATCCACTACCAACTTCACAACATAAACATAACAAAAAAATAAGAAACCAATATTAAAGCTAAAAAAAAAATTTTATATAAAATAAATTTAAAAAAATTATTAAAAAAAACAGAGGCTACACTACTAAAAAAAAACAAAAATAAACAGGGAGGCTAAAAAAAACAGCCCCAGCTCACGACGCCACGACCACCATCATCTGCGGATGAGCCTCCGTGTGGGTGTACAGGTTGCTGTCAAACGTGGGGAACTCCCACACCCTGAAAATCTCACGCCAGGCACAAATACAGGTAAGTATGTGAAGTATATACATATGTGTGTGTTTATGTTATTACTTTTGTTCATTTATCTAGGTTATTTGGGTGGTACTCATTTGCCATCGGCTTCCGTGAAGGAGAATTTTCTTGTGAGTTATTTCTTTTTGTAATCCCTTTATGTGTTTCTTTAAAACAAAAAAAAAATATGTGTTGTGTTTCAACTAAAATTAAAAAATCCTCACTAGCCTACCAAAAAAAACTCCCTTTGTTTAATTTTATTAATGTGTTTGTGGTTACGAATATGTCAGGTAATTCAATTCAGTTTAGTCGTTTTGTGGACAGAATTTTATTCTTCATTAGGGTTTTATCCATAAAAAGGAAGTCAGTTGTGAGAAAAAAAAGGGACAGACACAACATAAACTTACTCTATATTGCACCTTAACCCTAATATCATAGACTTCTTCTATTCTACTAACCCTACGTATCACAGATGAAAAAAATATTGCACTTCTGATCAGATTTTGATGTCTTTCGCATGAAAAGTGCCAATTGGTTTGCCTTGGGGCGACTCAAGCTCGTACATATTATTTCCAATTGGTCTTTTAATGCGGCATTTCAGGTACTTACGACAAAATTTTGCGTTGATGTTATTTTTGAAATCTGACAGTGCAAAATTTTTTCTGTAGACTTCTTGTCCAGGACTAAACTTTACAACTTGCGCCCTTTTGTTATATCTGCGTGCGCTTTTCTCGTAGGCTTGCGCCAGATTATTCTTAATTTTTTCGCGAATTAAACTTCACTTATCTTTCTGCTGTAAATCTGTAATTTGGAGTTCGGACAGCGATTTTAGTTTTCTGGCCAACCTATAGTCTGCTCCATTGGAGTAAAAGTTATGCCCAAAGAGTGCGAAAAATGGTGTCACTCCCGTAGCTGCGTGTACGGATGTGCGCATTGCACATTCTATTTCAGGCAGGTACAGATCCCAATCCCTGTGATCCTTTTCAAGGTAGGCCCTAATTGCTGCTAATACGGATTGGTTTACCCGTTCGGCCGCATTAGACTGCGGTGAATAAAAAGCAGTTTTCAGATGTTTTATGCCATATGTCTCAATCATTTCGGTAAACGTTGAGGAAATGAATTGTAGCCCATTGTCGCTATGCAACGCTTCCGGTACTCCAATTTTTTGAAAAACTTCCTGAACGAGGAATTGCACTACATTTTTGGCTGTTGCCTCTTTCATGGCCTTTAAGAAACAAAATTTCCAAAAATGGTCTACAACAATGAAAATATACGCGTTTCCGGTTTTCGACCTAGGATATTTATCCAAAAAATCTACGTATATTTTCTGAAAGGGTATTTCTGTGCGTACCTCAGCCCCTATAGTCGGCATGGTGTGTTGATTAACGGATTTCATTTCTTTGCACGTTTGGCAGTTTTTTATATGACTGTGAACCTGTGTGGCCATTCTTGGCCAATAATAGAATCTTTTTAAACGGTCTAATGTTTTTCGCATGCCACCATGGGGTGCTGTGAGGCTGTCGTGGGCTTTTTCAATTAGAATGTGGGTGATATCCTGTGGAATCCACAATTTCCAAATTGATTCGCTCACATTATCGAGGCTATCAAAAATAGTTTTTTTTGTATATTTTGCCTTCATCAACACATAAATCGGGGAGTTTTGCTAGATTTTGTTCAACGCTTTTGACCAATTCTAAATAGTCTTCCGATTTAAAGGCTGTTATTTCGAAATCAAAGAAGCTTTCTTCAGTCATTTCGGCTATGTCAATAGCCGAAATGTGATAGCATATCCGCTACTACATTCTCTGCCCCTTTACGATGTTCGATCACGAAATCGTACCCCTGCAGCTGTAGTGACCACCTGGCAAGGCGACCACTGAGGTATTTTAATGACATAAGCCATTTCAGGCTCGCATGGTCCGTGATGACCGTGAAGTTCATCATTTCGACGTACGCCCTGAAACGCTTTATTGCCAATACAGCTACAAGGCATTCTTTTTCGGTGACCGAATAGTTTCTCTGGCAGGCTGTGAGCTTTTGACTATAGAACGCAATTGGGTTTTCGTCACCTATTGCATTTTTCTGAAATAACACTGCCCCTATTCCGAACTCTGACGCATCGCACTGAATATAAAAGGGAAATCTGAAATCGGGATGGCGTAAAACAGGGGCGGTCATAAGTGATATTTTTAAAGTCTCAAATGCTTCTATCGCGTTAGGTGTAATTTCATTTTTTTTCCTTTTTTGAGCGTATCAGTTAGGGCTGCTGATATGGAGGCAAAATCTTTTATGAAACGCCTATACCACCCAGCAGTCCCTAAACAGCTTCTAACATCCCTGAGCGATTTCGGCAACGATATTTGTACAATTGCTTTGACCTTTTCGGGGCCAGTCCTTAACACGCCGCCACCTATTATAAATCCCAGGTACCTCAACTCCCTAAAACAAAACATAGACTTTTTAAGGCCTATCGTCAAGTTGGCCTTTTGTAAACACTCGGCCACTTGCTCCAGCAATTTTAAATGGGTCGAAAACTCTTCGGATATTATGAGGAGGTCATCCAAATATATAAATACATTTGGTTTTAGCCTCGCAGGTATCACCTTGTCCATCAGCCTACATAGACGTTGCGCCGCGTTGTATAGACCAAACGGCATTACGCGAAACTGGTGCAGCGGTCGACCTGGCACCGTAAAAGCGGCATATGGCTTTGCTTCTTCTTCTAGCTCGATTTGCCAGAAGGCATACTTCAGGTCGATGTTGCTTATGTAGTGCGTTTGATCTATGCGACTCAGAATCCCGTCTATGTTCTGCAGTGGACCGCATTCAATATTCGCGCGTCAAGACAAAAGCGATTTTCCCTGGCTTTCGGACTACAGTGGTTCTGTTCGACCAAGGGCTGTTGCTTTCTTCAATCACATTTAATCGAAGCATGTTGTCCAACTCCTCGTAAACTATCGCTTGTACAGCTGGAGAAATCGGATAATATTTATCCTTGACCTGATTCGTGCCGTGTACTAATTTAATCTCGTGTTTTTCTAAGCTTGTACAGCCTAAACCTTTTTCTTCGAATGAGGGGAATTTTTTTACTACCTCATCCAATTGTTGCTGTTGTTCAGGTGTAAGCACGTGTTTATTTAATTTATGATTTTCGTTATCATTGTGCAAACTCTGTGCAACTTCCAGACTAATTTCGGCCGATATTATTTCAGGCGCTATCTCAAAAGCTCGCCAGAAATCTACGCCCAGGTAAAGTTCCTGGTCTAATTCCGGACATAAATAAAAAATAATGTTTTGATTTTTACCGTTATATTCGACATCTAAATGGCATTGGCCCAGCACGCGATGTTGTTGGCCGGTAGCGGTGCGCACGTTGCTATAAATAGGGATAATTTTTGCGTTTAATTCGCCGACGATTTCACGGCAATTTTTCCCTAAGAAGCTAACGGACGCGCCTGAGTCTAGAAGGCCTTTTATGATTTTACCGTTTAGTCTAACTTCAGCATAGGGCCTTGGATCAGATCTTGAACTACAATATTTAACGGATTCGGCCAATAGGTGTCGCTGCTGTTTTCTTTTAATAAAATCGGTTCGCAATTTTAAAACGTGTTGCTACTTGGCTGAATTTGGACTGTAATTTTTACCCAATCTTAAATTATGGTCTTCGCCGGTACTATTAGTTTCGGGTAAATGGTTGGAGCAAAAAGAATTATTAGAAATATTGAAAATACGCTCTCTGACTTTTTCATAGTTTTCTTCCCTAATAGCTAAGGGTAATAAGTGCTTTATTTTTTAAAGTTCAGGGGATTTAGGAAATTTATCGGGAATTATTTCGGGGCAGTTTCGCTGAGCCGTGGCCCCCGTTCAAAGCCGCGCCCCTCCGCGAGTTTCCCCGGTCTTGTGAACATTGAGGACAATTAGGTGTAATAGTATCTGGCTTGCCACATCTGTAACAGAACAGAGCTCTTTGACTTGAGGTACATTCTTTAAAAATGTGCCCTTTTTGTTGGCAATTCCAACAAATAGGTGGACTGTTAATGGCAGCGAGCTCGGTAAAAAGTTCGGCCTCATTTTCATCTAAATTGATTATTGCTTCGCTGACATATCTCGGAGTTCTGCCAGGCTGTGGCGGAATATTCCTAGCGGAATTTCGCGAAAAAGTTCTTTCGGCCTCAATACACTCCATGCGGAGATTTTCGACCGAGCTGACCGACATTGGATATACTATTCGGGCTATTCCCTCCCTCAGATTTCTTTTAGCTATTTTGATCATTTCCCCCTCTGCTACAGGGGACTCCAATCGGGCCCTCAATACGTTAAGGCTGTGAAAGTAATCATCAATAGATTCGCCTCGCAGTTGCTTTCGCTCTACGAGCTTCTGCATCAGCTCCCAATTAGACCGTACAGATTTAAATCTATTTAACAAGGCTAATCGCAAGGTACTCCATTCTGATATAACAGTGGTCTGGACTAGGGCCCAGTACCACTGCTGCACCGATCCCGAGATGAGGAGATGAAAATCCCGAAGGATTTCCTCCCGCGGAATACGATATTGGCGCTGCATGTGTTCGAGTCTAAAAATGAACTCTTCCACAGACAGCTGGTCACGCCCCCCTTGATTGCCTTTGAATTCTAAACCAAATTTATCGATGCGTATTTTCCAGCCGTCATGAGCAGGGTTTGCCATAGGTGGCGGTGGAAAATCATATTGTTACGAAATGAAAATGCAGATTCAAATGTAACGGCACAAACTGACAACCCGTTTCATTATCTGCTTTATACCCCTAAATCACTGTAATAAAATCAAAACCTGGCCACCAAGTACCACAATTAAACTTGGCATCCCTCGACAACTGCCAATAGAATTCAAAATAACGGAAAATGGAAGTTTCCGGAATCTTCAGGAAACGGTAGCTAGAACCTACAAGATTATTCGAGACTGCTTAATTGCAATTACAAACAGTGACATTATACTTAAACAACATCAGCTGCAAGAGATGTAAACTTGATAACAGCATAATTTGTTTAAGTTGCAAACATTAGAGTATGTGTGTGTGCGAAGATAAACAAACAGAAGAATAATCTCATGCATTTACACACGCACATACACTACACTATAGCAAGACCAAATGGTCATGCCGTATACTTAAAGATAAAAAGAGACAACTACATTCCAGAAAGTTAGCGAAGTTACCAGAAGGTTTTATAATTTACTATATAAGGGGAGGCTGCCAGACGACATGAATAAGTGTCGCCAAGAATAGTTAGTGTGTACATCGCGTTTAGTTGTACGTGTTTTTAAAGTAATAAATAAAGTGTTACTGAGAATTTATTTGTAAAATAAATATCCGTGTTTTATTTTATTGCAATTCAACGAATCCTGTGAAAATAATAAAACCGTTTTTATGTAAATTACTAAAAACGTAACAATTGGTGTCAGAAGTAAAATTGCAAAATAAAATAAAAAGGACATTATTAATTAATAAAATAAAAAAAGGACATTATTAATTAATAAAAAGGACATTAATAATAATAAAAAGGTCATTAATAAAAAAAATAACATTATTAATTAAAATAAAAATTACAAAAGGACATTAAAAAAATAGAAGCCATGAAGTTTGAAGAGCTAAAAGTTGAGAAGCTAAAAAAAGAGCTGAGTAAGCTGGAACTGCCAACAACAGGCAATAAAGTGGAACTTCAGAAGAGGCTGATAGATGAGTTCAAGCAGCGTGGCATCGACATCGGGACATACGAATTTGAGGATAAAGAGGAAATAGAGATATGTACTCGTGCCACGACAAGCAACATGGATTTAAGCACAATGTTCGCCGCTATGATGGACAAATTTCAAGAAGTTAAAGAAACATCTAGAGGTAACAATGAGAGGATGCTGGCTGAAGTTCAAGAAACATCTAGAGCCAACAATGAGAGAATGCTAGCTGAAGTTCAAGAAACATCTAGAGCTAACAACGAGAGGGTGCTAGTTGAAGTTAAAGCCACAAATGAGAAACTTCAAGAAACATCTAAGACCACAAATGAGAAACTTCAAGAAATTTCTGAGGCCATAAATAGAAGAGTAGATGGCATTGAAGTACAAGTCAGCAAATTTGACGAGAAACTCTCAGAACTAGAGAATAAACTTCATAGCCTAGAAATTGGTGGCGTCGAAGTGCATGTAAAAGATGTGGACGAGAAATTGCATGACTTGGAAGCAAAAATTGTTAATCTTCAGTGTCAAGGAGGGCCAGTGAGAGTTATTCCAGAGGCTTCCAGCAGAGTAAAGACGCCTTGTTTCGATGGCAGGGCACCTTTGAACATCTTCAAGTTCCAGTTCGAAACAGTTGCCAGCAAAAATGGTTGGAACAGTGAAGAAAAGGCCATAGAGCTGATTTTGGCCTTAAAAGGAGCCGCGGCAGAAGTACTTGAAACCGTACCAGGGAGCTGCAGAAATAATTTTGATGACATAATGGCGGCACTGCAGCGGAAATATGGTGGCGAACATAAGCGAGATATACAAGATTTCGCAATGGAAATTGAGCGGTTAGTGCAGCTTACGTAGCCAGGTGAAAACCACCCATTCCTGGATCATGTCAAAACAGAGGCGTTTGTTAATGGCATCCGTGATCCTGACATCAAGCTTGCAGTATGTGCTACACAAAAGGCTACATTCGCAGAAATGGTTTCATTTGCACTAGCTCAGGAGACTGCTAGGGTGATTTGGAAGCCACAGGTGTGCAAGGTGCGGAACGTGGAAGTCATTGCCGAAAATGAGAGTGATCTAGTCTCTAGCATCAAGGAGGCAGTGAGACAAGCATTGGCGGAGAAGGACGGCAAAGTAAAAGCTAAGTGTTATAACTGCGGCAAAGTTGGCCACTTCCAGCGCAACTGCAAGGCGCCAAGAAAAAGAGCCAGATCTGTTTCGCCACCAAGGAATAGTAAACGGGTGAAGCAACAAACAACACAAGAGTCCCCGTTAAACTAAAACGAGCTAGCACTAAGGGGCAAGAACTAGCTCCCACAAACGACGGCCCCACAATCTCCATATCAGTAATGCAGCAGAAAAATAGCAACCTTACTGCATGTGGATACATCAACGGCGAAAAGCACATCTTCACCATAGACACAGGAGCGTCGCAGTCAATAATCAGGCCCGATATAGTGAAGGGGATGTGTGAACCTTTAAGGAATATAAGACTACGTACAGCTTCTGGGGAGCCTGCCACTGTCTACGGTAAGACTGAAGCGAAGGTGACTATAGCCAATATAAGCGTGAAACATGTGTTTATCGTTGCCGATATTGTTGACGAGGTTATTATTGGAGCCGATTTTATGATAAACCATGGCATCAACCTGCATATGGGGCAACAAGTGATGATTTGTCGTAATGTTGAAATATCGCTTGATGTTGGATATGACAATCAAACGCACGTAAGGAAACTAGTTGGTATTGAAAACCAGACGATACCACCGCAGTCTGAATCAGTAATATGGGCACGCATGGAGGGAGATTGTGAGGACAATCGGTTGTGGGTAGTAGAACCAACAGAAATTAAGAGCGAGCTATTAACAGCAAAAGCCCTCGTAAAAACTTGCAAAGGAGGAAAGATCCCTATAAGAATACTTAATTTATAAGGCAAGGAAAAAGTCGTCAACGGAAATTCTGCTATAGGCCAATGTACTCCACCAGAGGCAATAATAAACTGCGAGAGAAAGCCAGAACCAGCCAATATGTCCACAAAAGAACGTGAACAATTTGAAGAACACGTGGGGAAATGGGTAGCAGGACTAGCAGCTCCTGATAGAAATAAAGCTAAACAGCTGCTAAAAAGGCACACCAGCGTCTTCGCCTTGAAAGATCAAAGCCAAGGGAGAACGGCAATAGTGAAACATGAAATAAATACAGGCGAAGCAAGGCCGATCAAACAGCCACCCAGAAGTGTACCCCTAACAAAACGGAATGAGGTAAAAGAACTCGTCCATGAAATGAAGCGGAATGGTGTAATCGAGCTATCTTCAAGTCCTTGGAGTTCGCCCGTGGTCTTAGTCAAAAAGAAGGATGGCAGTACGAGATTCTGCGTAGACTACAGAAAGCTCAATGACGTTACTAAGAAGGACAGTTATCCGCTACCAAGAATTGACGACACTTTAGACACGCTGGCAGGAACGAAATGGTTCTCCATGTTGGACCTACAAAGCGGATATTGGCAGGTGGAACAATTTGTTACGTGCCTCTTGGCCGCTATGGTTGTGATGCCATCCAACTCAACAAAGGCAACTGCAGGGCAGGTTCCGACCCACAACCACAGCAGAACCACGAATAATTAAAATTTATACACAAAAACTATAATACAAAAACACTACACAAACATGGAAACAATTGGGAGAGTGGACACGATGGACGTCCACTACTTGCCCTCCCTACCTGGGACACAAACACTCCTAGTAAATTTATTTTTGGTCCCCGAAAACCCACACACACTCACCTCACAGCACTGGCCTTACATCACCTCACCCGAACAAAAAAATCTAACACGCAAACATATTCGCTTAAACACTTAATAATATTCACATACTTATTTAAATTATAATCTTAAAACTAACAAATTAAAAATGGCCTACAAACTATTTGAACCCCCTAATATTATTTTAAATCTTTTATTTATTAAATTGTAATTATCTTTAAATTATCGCCCCTGTTGGGCTAAATGAATCAAGTTGTAATTTTTTTTATTTAAAAATCTCAAATAAAACGAATGGTGTTTGACCAGAAAAAAATTTTAAAAACAATTGAAATCTTCAATACAAAAAAAAATAACACAAAATGTCTGGCTTAACCTATAAAATCTAAAACAAAACGGCTTTTATATAAAACTTAGCCTAAAACTTCTATTAACATATATATAAAAAGATAAAACAAACTTAACCTAACATTAAAAACTACTAACACTTGCTACTGCCTCAATACATAAAAGAATCCACAGTTAACGCCAAAAGAAACTACAAAAAATTTATACTAAACGCAAAATAAATTATTTCCAAATCACACAATAAAACTTGTAAAGTTGGCTTTGCAAAAAAAAAAAATTAACTATCGTTACCGCTTCTATCCTACCTAAATGAGCTCGCTTAGGTGGTTAATATGGATCCTTTAATCTTCTTCGGACCACAAAAACCCCTTAAATTTTCCTCTTTACAAATTTTCTAAGATTGTAGAAACTCTGCGTATGAAATTTTATTTTATTGAAATTTTACCTTATTTCTTTTTTTCTATTCAGGCATTACAAGACTAACAACTAAACTAACCTATTAACAAACGCAATTTACTTCACAATTAACACAAAAAAAAACTAATCTTAGCTTATACTTAATTAACTAGCGGTCTATATTTTTATGTTATTATTATTTTGATTAAATTTTCTCTTAAAATTTTATATTTTTTCAATTCGCGCCTTAATGGACGAGCTTATGGCGCTAGGACGCTACACTGCGCCAAGCTTTGCGCACCAACAACAAAAACTATAAGATGGTGGATGTACTGGCGGGATTCTATATGTATATATGTATATCTCTCTTCACAAAAGGTAACTATATACGTCTATTAAAGGAGCTTCAATACAGATTACCTGTTGATCGGCTTTTAGTGATTGTTTTTTCCTTTTTTTGTCCACAGATTCGGGGTAAGAGTTTAGCCTCTTCTGATTTACCCGTGTTACCCACCCGCATTCAGTGGTCCACTATTCACTTGCCTTGAAATTTTCTTGCAAGATTTTTGAAATTGTTTTTATTCAAACACGTTCAGTTATTTTCTGAATTATTCAAACAAAAATAAACTTTGCTATTTATTACCACCTTTTAATTTAATGTTTTCTTTCATATATTATTGGCACATCGCTGCGGTGTGTATTTTACTAATCTCGACTTTTCCCTAACCAAACCAAACCTTTTATTTTTTTCAGAAATTTTTCATTTGCAGGCTATTTTCCACTAGCTTACAAAATACGTACCAAACATTTGCACTTGTCAAGACATAAAACATGGCGACATGACATGGTGTTATTTTTGTGCACATTTATGAATGAACACCGTACATATAAATACAACACTGTGTTCATTCACAATAGACACATTTATACTATTTAGTACTAATTACAAACACTTCCACAATCAATTTTACTATCAAGATCCGCCATATTGCTACTATCCACTACCAACTTCACAACATAAACATAACAAAAAAATAAGAAACCAATATTAAAGCTAAACAAAAATTAATATAAAATAAATTTAAAAAAAATTATTCACCCCTATTCTGCGTTACGATTCGAATCGAAATTTTCTCCGTTTGGCAACTTTGGTATTCTGCGTTCCGTTCCCCCGTGTCATTTCGATTTCTTTTTCGATTGTATGTATTCTGCATTACGATCGTAGCTACGTTTTCGGAAGTTGTTTATTTACTGACGGAAAGTTTTCCGATTTTTATTTGTGTGGTTAAAAAAGTGTACAGTTAAATAAAATGTAAGGACAAAATGCAATAAATTTATTTTGCAATAAAAATTTTATTATTTTTTCAAATTTTAAAGGTTTATTTAATTTATTGTAGGTCGAAAAACACAACAACCTGAGCAATATGAAAAACTGGCGAATTTAATAACAACGAAGGATGATATTGCGTGTGAATGTCATAAGCGTCCCAAGGAAGAAGCGTATTGTGTTTATTTAATAAATGTTTTCACAGTATTGGAGTTTTATTTTATTTATCACCTCCGCCGCGACAGGATTCCTCTTACTGGAATAGTTTGGCCACAAACACTGCTTAGTTATATTCTGGCTATTTCTTTCTTTCTGCACTTAACTGACGTGTTTATTTAATTAAAGCAATCACAATATTTAGTTTTTATATATTTACAACTGTTTTTTTTCACTAAAATTAACTTTTTACAATTTAACAATTACAATATTTACACAATTACTTGTTTTTTCTGTTTCTATTTCATACGTTTCATAGCAAAGCAGCTGCTTTAAACATACTCTTCTGTTCTTCTTTTTCTTTCGATTAGGTTTTTCTTTGGAATATTATTTTTCGATTCGAGCGTAACTGAATGCGGGAACGTAATCGAAACGCAGAATAGGGGTGATTAAAAAAAACAAAGGCTGCACTACTAAAAAAAAAAACAAAAATAAACAGGGAGGCTAAAAAACAGCCCCAGCTCACGACCCCACGACCACCATCATCTGGAACCCATGCATGCCAACCTCCATCATCTGGAACCCATGCATGCCAACCTCCATCCACACCATCAAACACACGCTACCTCCCGCTGCCAACGACAGACGCCGCCATTTGGAACGGCTCCTGCTCCTCCCATCGAGGATTGTTGCCACAAAAGTGTGGATTAAAAAAAAACATGTGTGTCGTGTGCCACCACCAACTTTTCATTAGGGTGGCGCCGGTTGCTAGGTTGGCCGGGTATAACCCCAGACGCAACAAATTGTTGCAGAAGTAGTACTCTTTTTATTTTGTGAAAAACATATAAAATGGCGCATATTCATAGTCAAAACAAAGTATACTTTAAGAGTTTAAAACTAGTATTTTGTATGGCAATACTGGCTTTAAATTTCTAGAGTATACTTTGTTTATGACTATGAATATGCGCCAATGTATCTGCAACATTTTGAGTCTTCATGGGAAACAGAGTTGCCAGTTTGGGGGTTTTGCCCCCTAGATTTAGGGGCTTTTATTCTATTTAGTGGCAAATTTAGGGGGATTAAATTCTTAGGGGGAAATTTAGGGGGCATAAATTTATATTTTGGGGGTTTCTAGGGGATTTTCCTATTTGGATGCCTATACAAGACCTAAGTATTATTATATTTTATAACTGTTCAACATCTCTTTCAGTGTCATTGTTATATATGCTAGCTAGGAGATTTCCCTATAACTAAAAGTTCTTTATTTTACAGCTGAGCTGATCAATTTTGTTTTCATAGTAGATAAAGTAAAATTAAACTACATTGTTTCTGTTGATTCAAGTGCAGGATTTATAAAGAAAAGCCTTTTAAAAATATTTAGTTTATCCATTATACTCGTATGCCTAAACTTTTTAATTCCGATAAAATGTATAAAGTTAGTGATGATGATTTGTCATCTCTTGATATTTTTGAAGAAACTTGATTCCAATGCTTATAAAAATTATTTTTCTATTACCTCTAATTTGATAAAAATTCGATTTATATACTTATATATCGTCACATAAAATGCAAAAGGGCCTAGTATAATTTTTAAAATTTTGCAGGAGATAAAACAATTTAATAAAAAGCAAAGTATTCTGATTGCAAAAACAGATTTTTCAGGATGGTATCAATAATGCGAACTTTATTGTTCATGATAATACCCAGAAAAAATATATTCATAAAAGTTTTCTATTTGTTAAGGTTTTTATCTCCTAAAATTTTTTTTAAAATTATGATAGGACCATTTGCATTCTATATGAAGATATGTACATATGTACGTAACAATATTTTATTAAAGTGTTATTTTTTTCATTTCAAATGTGTTTTATTAAATAAAAATATTCAAGAAACTATAAAAATTTTTTAAAAGGAGTTTCAGAAAAATTAAAAAAAATGGTGTATTCGCTTTATTCAGGTAACGATATTAGTACGTAAATTGAAACTGTATCAAGTTAATTTACTTAAATTAAACTACATATTACATATACTTTTACATTTACATACCACGCGTTACGCGGCAACGCTTTTCTCACTTTTCGAACTTTAAACGCTTTAAGAATGGCAAGTTACACACCACGCTTTTGATGCTCTTCTGCTTATACAATTTCAAGCCTCTGCCGGCTATATTTTGTCTTGCCTTTAAGTTTTATTTTTCTTTATATATTTAATGCAGTTTTCATCAATTTTTTAATAAAAAAATAAATTTCTAATAATTTATTTCCATTAAACAAACATTTTAGCATATCAATCTGGCAGCACTACCTGTCATTTTGTATACGACGCGTGAAAGTTGAAGAATGGTCAACTTTTTGCGAGTTACGCGCGTCGCAAACTTCTCTTTGTATTTGGAACGATTTTCCGTCATCCCACGTCAAATTTGGTTTGTAAACAGACCGGTTTCGGCTATGTGGCACATAGCCGAAACCGGTCTGTTTACAAACCAAATTTGACGTGGGATGACGGAAAATCGTTCCAAATTAAAAAAAAACCCCGCCGGAAGAAAAACGCAACACTCTCTTTGTATCTTGCCTTATGGAAACACACTATTTCAACTTTTTTGACAGGAGTCTGTAACGCATTAGCGTATTTAACGCATGCTATGTACCTTCACCTTTACTTGTCATATTTTTCGTATGAAAAATATGTTGATCAACATTTTTTGCAAATTTGAACAGAGTACTTAGCTTAAAGCAGTGTTCGAAATGCTAGTTGCGAAGTAGCAAAAGTACGTAAATTGTGCTATACTACACTATAAATGTTTAAACTTTTATTTACAATACTATCGCTTATACTGTGCTATTGGAAATAAATGAAGCATAGCAAAAGGAAATGTAAAAAACTAAAAGCATTTGTTGCCACAAAAATTAATTGTTCATATTTTAATTTATTTGTGCTGTTTGCTGTTGCTGCTGAAAAATGTAATAGCAGTAGCAATAGCAATTCCAATCGTAGCATAGCAACCGTTTTATAAGAGCTTTATGATCTTTCTCAAAACTAATTTTATGTAAGAATATATGTAAGTACATATGTACTTACGTATGTATGAATTTTTATTTCAAATGTTTATAACCATTTTTTATATTAAAAGTCAAGAGTTTTGCAAGATATGATTAGAATTAAATTAAATGAGTTTGCAAAAATCAGAGAAAAAGTCTTACAAATCACTAAAACTATAAAAAAGAGACAAAACACGATATCAAGTCCTGAAATTGATAAAAATTGCGAAATATCGCAAAAAAAAATTGCAACATGAGAAACAATCCTCGCTAACACGGCAAGAAATGCCGAAAATTTAAAAGAAATTGTAAAATTTATTAAAATTTGCAAAATTTTGTTAAAAGTGAATTGCAATGTAATATTGGTTAAAAATCCAAATGGGAGGAATCCAAAAACTTTATAAAAGTCCCGTATATCGCAAAAATGGCGTAAAGTTGCGAAAAATTGCAAAAATTTAAAGAAGCCATAATATCGATTAAAAAGCTCTAAAATTGTAAGAAATGAAAAAAAATTGGAAAAAATCGCGAAATTGGCGAAAATTCGCAAACACTTGCTGAGAGCGACATGATAGCACTATCTAATATTGATTAAAAATCATTAACATTTTAAAGACGTTGAATACCCACAGAAAAAAAACTATTGCGAACATGACAAAACTTCGCGAGAAATCCCAAAGTTCAAACCGAGCTCTAAGATTTATTAAAAATGGCAAAACCGTAAAAAGCAACAGCCTCGGAAAGAACACAAAAAGGTTGCATCGCATATTTGGAAATTTTTTTTTTATAATTTTTAACCAATTTTGGCATTTCTTCTCATGATTGTAATGTATTGGGAATTTTTTTTTTGCAATTATTTCCGAAATTTTGACGTTATTGTGGAAAAAAATTTTTTGTTGCAATGTTTTACACTCGTACTTTCAAATTCGTCCGGCTTGTAACCATCGAAAATAGACCCAAACAATTTCGTTTTATCATCAAAGCTAAAGGAATAAACAATTATAAACAGCAAACAATGTGATAGAAATCATTTGCTATTGTTTTGCTGTTTCAATTTACAACAGCGTATAATAAAAGCAATATCGTAAATAGTTTGCTTTTGCAGCTGCTGTCTGAAAAATACACTTTATTATATTTTGTTTTGTTAATAGCATGTTGTTGAAAATGGTTATAACAAAGTATAATAGTATAGTGATTGCTTTAACATTTGGCATATTACTATTGCTACTGATGTTGTATTTTCTGAGGAAGCTATCAGCAATAGCAGCAAGAATTTTCGCATAGCATTTTTTTAAACCCTGGCTTAAAGTCAGAATAGTCCCGGTCCACAAGTGCAATTTTTGTTGCAGCAGTTCTTTATTTTTCATTGAGAAAGAGCGAGAGAGAAATATATATGGTCATTGGCGTAGATAGTCCTTTCTGGACGGGGGGAGGGCAATGCCCCCAGACTTAGTTTTGCCTCCCCCAGAATTACTGAAATATTAAAAATATATATTAAAAACTTCTCTATGTTTGAAAAGACACATATTATTATTCAAATCGTAAATGTATCCCGTTTACTTAGAGAAATCATTACAATTTTTGTAAAAATTTAGTTCCCAATAATTGCAAAATTTTTATTTATTACGTAAAGACCTTAAACAAAAACGTACGAGTGTGTTTTTTTATTTCGACGATATAGTTTTGTACTTTCTTGTTGTGCATAAAATTAGTCCAATAGCCCATCAGCAACATGATTTTAAAAAGTTTTAGGCCCAAATTCACAGTCATTAGTTAGCTAATGACAATAGTTTAGTTAATGATATTTTATTCACACTTCTTTGTTTACCATTAGTTAAACCGTCAAATGACATTGGTTAACAATTAGTTACTGCACGTCTCCACGCGCAATATTTATTTCCGAACATAAGAAATAACGTCTGCAGAATAACAGCACAAATATGTTCATGTATAGCCTTATGTTCTGAGCTATAGAGCACGTATTGTGGTATTGGACATAAATTTAAAAAATTCACTGTGAATGGATCGATGTTTTTTGTCTTTATTTTAATTTATTTAATTTTGTTTAAAACTATTTTATTTTAATTTGCTTTATTTTATTTAAAAAACTTTGTATTTTTCCACAGCTACAAGTTTCTTTTGTTTAATTCACGCAAACAACAAATGCCGATCAAATTTGACAGCTTATGTTCAACATTATTTCTTGAACATAAGTTTGAACAATTATGTCGCAATTTATTTGCAAATAAATGTTTCTGCGGTCCACACGTGAACATCTGATGTTGGAAATTGAATTTGACAGATGAGAACATAATTATTTCCAAGTTTATTGCTCGTGGAGACACCCAGTTAGATGCTTTGGAGCGTGGCGCAATAAGTATACAGGTGGCAGCATAACGCCAGCTGATTATTTTTTGTTCTGGTAGCATTGTACATATGCTTCGTCTAGCAAGTGTATTTGTTTGACAAGCATTATTTAGTTTTTTGTTGTATTTGTTGAGCATGCATACTTATTACACCATGTTCTGGAAATTATTACATGCATATAGCATACTTTTAGGAGCGACAAAAAATATTTGCTCTATTAGCTTTGTGTGCTTAAAAATTTTTAAATTGCCGCCTTACTTGAGGTCTACACGTAACATAATATGTAAGATGAGATTGTCAAATTCAATCGCAGAGAGAATTATGTTACGTGTAGACATCAAATTAGTGTTATCTCAATGTTATAAGAATTTTTATGAGAGCGTTGTTATAAGAATTCTTATAACAACAATCTTATGAGATGAACTGTCAAAAAACACATGTATATGAAAATAAAATAGTGTGCATTTGTGAGTGTTTATTAAAATAAATGAAAAGCGATGTTTTTTAATAAAATTTCTGTTAAATAAATGAATAAATGTGTTTAATTTATTTAAAAACTTAAATTTGTGTGAAAAATTAAAAATAAAGTAACTAATTATGCAAAAGTAGTACATGTTAGCTCGATGAGCATTTGCATAAAATGAAATCTTATCGGAAAAGTAAAATTACGTCTTCCCCTAGTAAGAGAAAATTCGACACTTTGTTTTTAGTATTCTGCCGACGTTTTTTCTCATGTTATCTCAAAGTTAATGTCTCGTGAAGACGCTGTGTTAAGATGTGAAATATTCTTTACCCTACATCTATAGCTGATATATATTTATCATAACAAATAACAAAACGTCGCACTGTGGCGCCTTTTCCCAAATACCGTGGCAAAAATACAAAATTTGATGACAAAATTTTGTAAAATGAATGATTACATCGTACAAAGAACTTCTTACTGATGCCAGTTCAAAAACTTTTTTCTTAATTAGTTGAAAATTATAGCTGGTGGAGCTGCTTAAAGTTGGCAGTTTTTTTAGAAGCCCTAAAAAAGGTGATTTTGAAAAATAATAACATTTTAAAATTGAAATGCTAGAAACCTTGACTTTAGATCATTACTTTTTTGGTATCGTTTTATAGGTACGTTTATTTTTTATTGAAATAAGCAAAAAAAGTGCATCAAATGCCCTACTTTTTCGGCAGTTGCCGCACCCTATATTTAGGTAATTTTTACAAATAAAATGGAGCATATCTAAGAATGGCCAAAAATGGTCTCGGCCAAATTTTCGAATCATATTTGCTACACAATGCTTTAAATAATTTAACTAAACTTTGCCACCAAAAGTTGCCGTTTTGCTTGATATAAGAGGAAAACTGGTACAATCTCATAGTGAAAACGGCAATAGTTCTGTTTTCACTGCAGCACGTATTTGTTACATATTTTAATTTCTCTCGTTCATACGAGATTGACACGATGACTTTTTCCCCTGCATTTTTCTTAAATTTTCTTTTATGTTGCTTTGTGTCCCGTTCGACAATAAACTCTAGAAAATTCATGGTAAAAAACCATCGGGCGAGTCCCGTATGAATCAGGTATGCATAACTATAACAATTTGTTTATTTAAATTTAAATTCGCATTCAACGTTTCTATGACCAATATATTTTATAACCAAGAATGTTGGAAAAACTACCAAATAAGAAAAAAATAACCAAAATTTTCAGGTACTTACATATGTATGTATGTAGTTTAATTTTTGTCTTTTATTCTACAGATGGAAAAAAGTAACCAATTTTGATTAAACTTAACCAAACCGGCAACGTTGTTCGCATTATAAAAATAGGCAGGTAGTTTTAAACTTTTTTTATACTGAGTAAAATAGAAAATGCAGTTTTACACTACAGGTAGTTGAAGCCTGGATTTCTGTTTTACAAAGCAGGTAGATTAAACATTTTTTTTTGGGTATAAATTAAGCCGCAATTGTGTAATCAAGCCAGTTAAGTTTTTACTTTGTAAAAGCAGTGATCATTAAGTTATACAATTTGATAGAGTCAATGTGCTATAATGTCATTTCAAAATTCGGAATTGTTCGAGTTATTCAGAAACTCACATAATGAAAATGAGCTTAGAATGGCTATTGTGCAAAAATTACACAATTTATCAGGATACCACGAAGAGGATGTGAAAACCACAATTCAGTTCATTTACTTGAAAATTAATAAAAAATGGCTTGCCTCAAAACGAACGACAAAAACCTTTATGGAAAAGAACTCAGACTGGGTGAATGGAGTAACAACTTTTGAAAACATAGAAGAACCGCATACATCTTCTGACAGCAAAAGAGGAAGACCTGCAAAAACTATAAACGAATGTTCGGACTACACAAGAAAACGTAAACTTCAAAATGTCACTAAAGATATATGTAAATCGCATCTTTCAGAAGCATTATGTCTTAAGTATGTTAAAGATAAAGACAAATCAAGGTCAGACATTACAAAAGCTGTGGAGCTTGGAAGCCCAAATCGACTGCAGAGAATTAAAGAGAGTATTCCAACTCCTCCAAATGCTTTACCCAGAAAGTATAGCATAGAAGAAGCCTTAGCGTTATTTATGGACTTGGGATTGTCAAAGGAAAAGTATTCTATTTTACGAAGCTCTTTAAAGAATCATAATGTCAATATTCTTCCTGGATACAAAAAGGTTACATCTGCCAAAAAAGAAGCAGTGCCATCTAATGTAAAGGTTACTGAAATATCGGCAGAGTTTAAACTGCAAGGCTTAATGGATCATACAGCCAAACGCCTTATTCAAAGTTTGCCTGCAAATGAAGCAGTATTACTGCCAGATAGGCTTACATTGGTAAATAAGTGGGGATGTGATTGATCATCCGGCCAAAGTCCCTACAAACAAACAATATCGACAAATGACACAACTATTACAGATGCAAATATGTTTATGGCTTCTGTAGTTCCTCTAAGACTAAGAAGTGAAATCTTTGAGCATTGGAAAAATCCCCGCCCATCATCAGTTCATTTTTGCCGTCCGATATTTTTTAAATACACGAAGGAGTCTTCAGAAATAATCAAATCAACAGTAAACGATATAAAAAAGCAAATTTCTGAATTAAACCCTTTAATGCTTGAAACAGTTTACATTGATTATGAATTTTGTCTTACAATGATTGATGGCAAAGTCTTAAATGTAATAACAGATACTTCGTCAACTTTGAAGTGTGCGATTTGCAAAAAGACACAGAAAGACTTTCAAAATCTTGATGATTCAAGACAACTAGGAATATGGAATTTCTCCATTACATTCTAGAATTAGGTGCATGGAGTTTATTTTAAAACTAGCGTATACAATTCCGCGAGATGGAGAATGTTTTGATAAGAACTCAACACCAAAAGAAAAACTATCTGCTCGAAAAAAAAAATTATACAAAATGAATTTTTTAAGAACCTGACAATAGACTGCCCAAAGCAGGGGTACGGCAATACGAACGATGGAAATATGGCCAGAGCATTTTTTGAAAATGATGAGGTAACAGCCAGAATTACTCGGGTCGACAATCATATTATAAAAAGGTTTGCAGTTATCCCAAACGTTATAAACTCTCGAGAAATGATAAATGGCCAAAAGTTTCATGACTATGCATCAAAAACTGCTCAACTTTTGGTTCAAATCTACCCTGAAAAGAAACTTACTCCTACGGTCCATAAGATTTTGGCTCATGGTAAAGATTTAATTGAATATCAATGCCTACAAATTGGAGAGTTATCAGAAGAAGCCCAAGAATGCAAAAACAAAGATTACAAACACTTCAGATACACAAATACTTGCAAAATTTCACGGATAAGACAAAATGAGAACCTTTTCAATATGTTGGCCGCCTCATCAGATCCACTAATTTCATCACGAAGACATGTAAGATATCAAAAGGATTTACAAGAACGTAATTATAGCTCTGATATGTTAAGTCTATTAGATATCGCTCCCAATGTTAATGACTATTTTAAAGAAAACTAACTAATAAAACAAATTATACTAGTTTGAAAAAAATATAGTAAATAAATTAATATCATTATATATTACACTGTGTGTAATTCTTTAATTCATAGAAAAATAACCATATACGGACACCACTAAATGATAAAAGATCAAAAAAAAACCTTGTTCCACATTTTTGCCTAAAGTCATGCAGCAAGTGTGCATGTTTTATTTAATTTTTGTAATCTAAGAATTAGTTTCCTAGAATTTTAAAATAATTATTTTTACAAAAATTGTAACAAAAGAAAATCAAATAAAAAATACTTACTTCTAAGACTAATAATGTTAAATTCATACATACACAAAACAGCATAAACATTTAAGTTTTGATTCTTTTGTTCTTGTAAAAAATGCTCAATAGCTGAATTTGTAATAAACAAAATCAAACCCCAATAAAATATACCTACGCAATAATAACACTGTTAGAATTTTTTGTGCGTATTTTACTGAAAATCACCCTTTTAAGCAGGTAGGGCCTGCATTCAATGTTTTTGTTGTTATGAAATTAGAGAACAAAATTCTTTATAAATAATAAGATCATCAATTAATAATTTCAATACAGTTGTTTGTTACTTTGTTTTGACATGTTTTGCATAAAAAATTGGAAAAACTAAATTCCATTTACAAAAATGAAATAAAACATGCACAATGGCTGCATGACTTTGGGCAAAACTGGGACACACGGGTCTTATTTTCTTTTTGGTCTTTTATCATTTAGTGGTGTCCGTATAGGGTTATTTTTTTCGTGTTGCACTGTGTTATATATTATATAGCATTAATATTAAAATTATTTCAAAAATGTGTATTTATAGTAAAAATAAAAAAATTATATTACTCTAACATGTTATATTACAGTGGTACTTTTTTCTGGACTTCCTTATGAGAATAGCATTTGAAGCACCAAAAGTTGTGTTTGAAATGTTTTTTAAATTTTACTTAAATTACTTCAAAAGATATGAATTTTGCGACAAAAGAGGTCAAAAGTTATTACCGTGCCCAATGCCTATCAAAATGCGGGAGCACTTATTTTGAAACTAAAGGATTTAAAATGGAAGTGATTTTTAACTATTGGATATATCTTGGTAACTTAAAAAATTATGGTTTTTGCGATGAGAAAGCCACTGTGCGTACTACCCTGTGATCATATGGACATGCAGGTTACTTATTTTTTAGCGAAAGCGGTTATCTTTGAAATGCTTTATACATTTTTAAAACATCTTTATTATGTACTTTAAAGTTTATTATGTTTGTTATGAAACAGTCAAAAGGCGACACTGTGCACAGTGCCGCGGCTAACCTATGACCGTGAAAATCATGCATAGTGAAGCTTGAGGAGTCTTCTTTCAAATGCTTTTTAAAATTTTTAAATAATATTTATTACTTTAAAACTTATGATTTTTGCAACGAAAAAAGTCAAAAGGCCCCACTGTGCGTCGGCAGAGCCGTTGTAAAATTTGTCTGAGCTTGAGCTCTGACAAAATTGTCAAGACACTGCAATAACATTAATAAATGCAGTCTATACCTGATACATTTTTATCTTGATAACGATTTGACATTTATCATGATAAAAATTTATCAGGTATAGACTCACTCTTATTTCTTTATTTTTGCTTGTTTATTTATGTTTGATAGGGTTACCATTCTTCACACATACGTCATGTTGGACGAAATTCGTCGTTTGTCCCAGTTGTGTTCCTAGCATTACATTGAACTTGGAACTGGCAGGTGCATTGTTAAAAAAATTAACATTTTTGTTTGAAATATATATATATATATATATATATATATATATATATATATATATATATATATATATATATATATATATATATATATCTATATATATATATATATATATATATATATATATATATATATATATATATATATATATATATATATATATATATATATATATATATATATACATACATATATATATATATATATATATATATATATATATATATATATATATATATATATATATATATATATATATATATATATATATATATATATATATATATATATATATATATATATATATATATATATATATATATATATATATATATATATATATATATATACATATATATATATATATATATATATATATGTATATATATATATATATATATATATATATATATATATATATATATATATATATATATATATATATATATATATACATATATATATATATATATATATATATATATATATATATATATATATATATATAGATTTTGCAAGGTAAGTAATATAATTTTTTTATGTATACAGCCATGTCACACACCAATGTGCCGAAAAATGCGCGATTGTTAAATCACTTGCGAGTTTAAAATCGCAAATCTCACTTTTGCATGTGCTGAGGATCGCGCGTTCTGTTTTTGTTTTTCGAAATAGTCTTCGAAAACGGTTCTTATATATGCTCTTTGTTTTTTGAAACCAAAGTATCCAACACAGAATTTTTCAACTATTTTTAGTTTTGGCCTTACTTTTTTTCTTGATATTTTACGTTTTATGCAGCTGGCAACAATATTGGTTGACAAAAGTAGTTGTCTAGAATAATGACGCGTTTTATACAATCGCCATTTTTAAAGTAAACAAAAGGAACACAATAGTCTAAATAAAACAGCATACTTTTTAATTTAGTATTTTGTATTAAAATTAATAAAAATTTTGTATTATTTTAAGCGATATTAAATAAAAACAGATTAAATTTTACTGGAATGCTTTTATTTTTGCTATTTGATGCAAAATTTTTGTAATATGCACAAGTTCACTTAAGGGCCTTGGCAATTTATCAAACTGGTTGATCAAATTCATGTATGTTTGGTAATATTTTGTTTTGCTTAGCACAGCAACTTTTCAAATTCATATCATCAAATTTCATTTGAAAGTTGTAAAAAAGAAAGAACATGCGATTTTTTGGGCGGAAATGTTTCATTATTTATTAAAAAACTTTTTGTTTGTTGAAAATTAGTTTTTTTACTCCCTTTTTTAATTCCTTTTAACTCCTTTCCAGTTAAAATTTTGTGCGACATCCTTTTTTTTGCATTTGGGTTTTTTTCTCTGTATGTTTCAAGCAATATCTCGTACTAAGCATTTTTTTTAATTTCTATTGCTATATTGCTTCGATTTAACTCGCCATAAAGCAGGCAAACCACAATAAACTTCAATAAAATCAATTTTGTTCATCCTTTTTTTTAAATAGTGCGTCTCCATAGAAATGATGTGGAAGCTGCGAAAACTAAACAAAAATGACATTTGAAGTAATTACACAGCCACACATCAAACAAACTTCAAATTTCGTCATCGGCGGTAGTGAAAATCAAAAGTGTTTTGTTTTTCATCAAACTCACATCAACTATATGTGTGAGGTTTTTTGCACTAACACAGTCAAAAAAATCTCTGTTTGACCAAACAGTTTGATAAGTTGCCATGCCGCTTTAGAGTTCACTTTACTCTTTGCTTGCGAGTTGAAACAGCAAAATTTTTTGTGATTGCGATTTCCAACACACCAATTTAGTGACTTCGAGTCGAAATCGTATTTATTTTGCTAAAATCGGTTTTCAGCACATGGGCGACAGATTCCGTTCGGATTGGTTTTGATTCCGTAGTTGTCATTCCGAAAAAGTACATTTTTGGTGCTTAAGATTCCGTTTATTTTGTATTTCGTTGTTAAAATGATAAAGTTTTTATACCTTGAGGCGTTGGTTTACTCTTGTTTTTAGATGCAAAGCTCACATTAAGCTTTTTATTAACATGGAAAGCTCTTGACCAAATATTTATTTAACGCTCCTAAAAGTATGCACGTTTTTTAGTATTTACTGCAGAAGAAGTCAATAGAAAAGTGTTTTTCAATTCCACTTTGAAATTTAAAAGTGAAAAATGAAACCACTTCCGATAGGAATGGTGTTCTGTGACATGGCTGATAGTAATCTTATAACCTCGATTGCACTGTTTTTACATTATAAAGGTATTTTATACGTTTTATGTACGTAAAATACGCATGAAACCGTGGGAGACTTATAAGTACCGACAGTGACTTTAAGAATATTTGGGATACATTCGGAGTTGTGCTTTTTTATATGTATATTTGTACACTGTTACCATTTTAGATGGATATTTCCAAAAATATTGCTCTAATAGAAGCATTACTGATCGAGGATATACCAGAATGCGATTTTAACTCAGATGTAGAATTATCTGATAATGAAAATGTCATTCCTCAGCCCCCGAGAAGCTTTGATGAAATTATTGATGAAGCAATACAACAATCTCTACACACACAACATTTTTCCTCTATTTCTTTACTCGAAAAGATGAAAAATGAAAAAAACTTTTGCATGCGGTACAATAAGATCAAACCGTAAGGGTATTCCCAGTAACATGGTAATATACTCTAAACTAAAAAGAGGAGGGTATGACTAGTGGTCTGAAACAATCGATGGTACTATCGATAATATCAATAGTTTTTGACTATCGATAGTTTTCAATACTATCGATAGTTGACGATAGTTTTTGTTTTTCTATTTATTAGTATCTTTTGGGTACAATTTGGTAAAATGAGAGTAACCAAGAATTAATTCCACTATACACAAAATTACGGAAACAGCAAAAACAATTTTCAGTTCTAGGGAACGACAAAATTTACCAAAACTTGTAAATTAGTGTAATCTTTTTGAAATATTAATTGCTATGTGTTCTTTCGATGTTGCTGTTTATTTTTTTTAAATAGATAAGTAGTATTTTTAATACTTTTTAAAATTACAATTACAGTATTGTTAATAATCTCATTTTAAATATTACAAGCTCTGATTATTCTCAATATTTCGAATGAAATTCACAATATTTTTTTAAAATATATTTATGTTTTGTTCATTTTTGATATTATTTGACATCGTGTTGTAAAGCCTCAGTCCTTTATAAAATAGTGACCTTTGCATCGCACTTGTATTAGCATTTTGTAGCCTGAAATCCCTTGCATTCCTCAGATTATACGGTTGAACCTTCCCCACGTATCTTAGTTGTTCAATTAGATAAGATGGTGCATCTGCCATCTTCATTTTTTGGATGAAAATTATGGTATTTAATTCCAGCCGTTGTCTTATATTTAACCATTTTAATGTATCCAACATATACTTTATTAACGTGATCCGATTACATTTTAGAATTGAGCGCATTGCTTTATTTTGTAGCTTTTGCATTCTTGCTAGTTGTTGATCCGTGCAGCGTGTGTACATAATCGTTGATCCATATTCAAAATGTGGTTTAATAATTGTATTATAAATATTAATAGCAGTGCTAATGGATACTTTACTTCTTAATCGCTTAAAAAGCCAATTTTTTCATATTTTTTACATATATACTCAACATGTTCTTTAAACTTTAATTCTTTATCTATTACGAAACCCAGATATTTTAAGTTATTTACTTTTTCTATTACAACATTATTTACTTGAAATGTTATTAACGTGTTCATGTTCATTTCCATTAATTTCGTTTTGGTTTCATTTAACTTTAATTTGTTCATTTTTAGCCAGTTATTTGTATTATTCATGTCTGTTTTTATATTTTCGTAGCATATTTCTTCTGTTTCTGCTTCCGTAAAAATTAACGTATCATCTGCATATAGAAAAATTTCACACTTTTCCAACACCTTTTCAATGTCATTTATATATAATAGATAGGAGTGTTCCTAATATTGAGCCTTGTGGAACTCCAAAGTCATTCTGCGCAGGGTTTGATTCGATATTGTTTACTTTTGTAATTTGTACTCGATTTGTTAAATATGATTGAAACCATTTCAATTCTTTATCTTGTATACCATAATAATATAAGATGCCTCTATCTATAGTTTCGAAAGCTCTCTTAAAATCAAGGAATATAGCCAAAATTTTATTGTTTTTCTTAATGAATTTCCATCTGTTTATAACATAGTTCACAACCGTTTCGCAAGATTGTTTTTTTTTTCTGAAACCTGATTGATATTTAGATATTAATGCGTGTTTTTCCATATAGTTTTCTAATTGGTTTTTAACTATTTTTTCTATTATTTTTCACACGTTTTTAGATTGTTTATTGGACGATATTCTTCACACTTATTTGTAAATATTTCTACTTTTTTCTACCGGTGTAATCATTGATTCTTTCCAGTTTTGATGGAAAGTCCCAGTTTCAAAAGATTTATTTATTATATTAAGTAAAATATTTTCAGTTTTGTCCCAGTTATCTAAAATTATGTCTTTTGATATTTTTTATAGTCTGGTTTCTTTTTTATATTATTAGCTATATCTTTTAATTCTAACATAGTTATTGCCCGAAACTTAAATTTATAATTTATTAAAGGTACTTTGTTTTCATATTGCACATATTCTATCGAACTTTTTATTTCTTTGATGCTATCTATGAAGTATTTGTTAAATTTTTCAGCTATTTCACCGTTTGTTTTGTATTCTATTTGGTTAAATATCACATTTCTGGGTTTCCTTAATACTAGTTCTTTTATCACACTCCACATTTCTTTCTGATTATTTTATACCGATATTCTGTTTTTTATATAATTGTTTTTTTTTATTTTCGACTTTGACTTTATTATATCTATTTCTTATCTCTTTGTAATTTGTCCATGCAGCATTTATTTGTGTTTGCAATGATTGCTCTTTGACACGAGTTCACTTTTTCCGATTTCAACCTTCTGAGTTCATTATTAAACCATTTATTGTTCATGTTTGTTAAACTTCTTCTTTATTAAAAATTTTTTATTGTATCTTCAATACATTTATCGAAATTCTCCGTTAATTCGTCCACACTAAACATTTCATTTAAATTGTTATACATGAGATATAAAAAAGTGGGCAAGATAAGGGATGTTGGAAAATTCAGAGATAACAACCATAGATTATACGTAGATAGTCAACTGGGCTCCTGTCAAAAAAAAATTTACAACTCTCTTCACGCCTACGGGTATTTTGTTATCCAGCACACTGAGAGAGGCAACTCAACACTCATCAGAGAGCGTAATTTTTGCACTTGAAAATGCACTAAAATTTATTTTTTGCACACAAACACTATTTTATATTATTAAATTTTTTTATTTGCCATATAACAAATTTTATGTTTCTTCTTGCTGTAATTTTAAATATTTATTTAATTTTGTTGACATTTGTGTGTTGAAATTTATCAAAGTTTTCAACCATTTTTTTCATTCAACAGCATTGCATTTTTGATACTATGTATTTGGGACAATTTTTTTTAGTGCCAAATAGAAAAAATACAAAAATATGTTTAGCGAATCAAAAATTTTTGAGATCAATTGCATTAAAAATGATTCTAGATTCATATTTTCATTAATTAATGCAAAATTAATTGTATATAACAACTAAAAATTCGTGTTTAAAACATATAAATTTTGTTAAATACTTTTTGTACAACTAAGTATGGTTTTGTAGGTGTGGGGAATATTTTATTTTAAACCAATACTAAAACAAAATGTTCTACTAACACATTCTTAGACTTAGGTTTTTGACAGCAGACTTAAGGTGGAGGTACATACCACGCGTAACGCGGAAACGCTTTTCTCACTTTTCGAACTTGTAACGCTTTAAGAATGGCAAGTTACACACCACGCTTTTGATGCTCTTCTGCTTATACAATTTCAAGTCTTTGGCGGCTATATTTTGTCCTGCCTTTAAGTTTTATTTTTCTTTGTATATTTAATGCAGTTTTCATTAATTTTTTAATAAAAAAAATTAATTTCTAATAATTTATTTCTATTAAACAAACATTTTAGCATATGAAGCTGGCAGCACTACCTGTCATTTTGTATACGACGCGTGAAAGTTGAAGAATGTTCAACTTTTTGCGAGTTACGCGCGTCGCAAACTTCGCTTTGTATCTTGCCTTACGTGCGGTCTCCACGTAGCAATATTTAAGGCCGTGTCAGATACAACTTTGTCGCTTTGCGTGACGTTTCTAACTTTGATAGAAAAGTGTAAAGCAAAAGGTGTGTGACACAATGAAAACTTTGACAACACTCGCGCATTGCTCGTTTACCAAAAAAAGTAGTTGATAATTTTGCTATTTATTTATTTTTTGTTATAAAAATAAAAGTCAATTATGTTATTTTACGATATATTATAAATAAATAAATGGCACATACATATTTACCTCTTATTAAAACAAATTCAAACGCACGATATGTTTCGTTTGGCAATATAATAAAAGAAAATTATTTCAGCTGATTGTCAAAGCAAGCAAAAAGATGAGAGTTGCCGAACTTTCCGCTTCACGCCGCGTTAAAAGTGCTTTATGTAGCATGTTTCGTATAAGTATGTACATTTCATCTTAGATGTCAAAGCGAATCTGTAACGCAACGCGAAGCAAAAGTTTTATCTGACATGGCCCTTAGATTGTACATTCTTCACGCTACATATCTCACATCATGTAGGCTTGCCACCCGTACTTTATAATAAAGTATTGTACGTTATTTCGGGTAATTGTACTTTATACTTTATGAGAACAATAAAGTACGCGAAAATACTTTATTTCGCATGATTTGATGAATCAAGAATTCAAAATTGATTTAGGTTATATTAGTCAATCAGGTTATATAGATCACTTTAATCGAACCAGCTTTTGACTCTGGGAAGTATACATCGAAAAAAACACAAAATTACCGTTATCTGGAAATTGTCGAAATGAAAATTTTTTTCTTTACTTTTCTTGTGATAATTATATCCTAATCTCTCAAAAAAATTCATTAGAAACTTTATACATTTTGCTGGTAAAGCAGTTTAATGTAAAACAGTGGGATGTTGGCTTGCCTGAAACTAGTCTTGAACTTAAGACCTCAGGGTTTTTAGTCAAACTGTTGTTTACCGGAACTGACTAGCGAAATTAACACGCATTTCTTATAATTTATTTATAAAGCCTTAAAATAGCTGAATAGATGATTTGATTTTAAAAGCACAAATTTGTTATTTACAATTAGCAATATAAATTTAAAAAGCAATGTTGAATTAGATAATGGGTAGTATGAATAAAAAAAAGTGTTTGATTTTTTGTTTTAAAACTCAAAAATTCTTAGTTTCGTATTCAATAATTTCCATAATTTGGTATTTTAAAACAAATTTTTAAGTAAAAAGCAAATACTTGTTTTATTCATACTACCCAATATTGTTAACATAATCGAAAATTTAAATCTGAAAAAAACTTAATATAAATATGGATGATCTTTTTGGAGAAATTTCGTTATTAAACAAACTTTATGAAGGTTCTGAAGGTTTTGCGGAATTATCTACTGCAAGTAAATAGCAGCTAGTATTTAATAACACTGATGATAAATTATGAAATTTGTGTAAAGTAAATTCATTTTTACTTGCTATTCCTGCCACGTCAGCATGCACAGAGAGTTTTTTCTGCAATAAAGAGCAAATGGCGAGACGAAAGAAGCAAAGCATATCTGAATCTGATAAAAATGATTTAATTATTTACTTTAAAGATGCTGTGCACTTGTTTAGAAATGATAATTATTTGATAAAACTTGGGAAAAGCAATAAAAAATACGTTTTTAAATATAACAATAAAGAGAAATAAATTGTACTTTAATTTTATCCTGCGTACTTTTTTTCTTAACCTTTAATAACCAATGTACTTTAATTGGCATAAAAAAGGTGGGAACCCTACTCACATCTCCCTCTTCTTTCCACAAACACTGGCCAATGAATTCCTCTGTTACCGAACCTTACATCTTTCAATGTGGAGAAGTCTATTCTGCGCCTTTTGTTTGAACAAGGACTGGAAATATTGTCTTTTGATGTTCTTTTTTTTTTACTCAGATCTTTCACAGTCATTAAACCTTGGGCTACTGATCTTCTAAAATCTTTGACTGTACATTTTCAATTATAAGCAGTATTCGAAATGCTAGTTGCGAAGTAGCAAAAGTACGTAAATTGTGCTATACTACACTATAAATGTTTAAACTTTTATTTACAATACTATCGCTTATACTGTGCTATTGGAAATAAATGAAGCATAGCAAAAGGAAATGTAAAAAACTAAAAGCATTTGTTGCCACAAAAATTAATTGTTTATATTTTAATTTATTTGTGCTGTTTGCTGTTGCTGCTGAAAAATGTAATAGCAGTAGCAATAGCAATTCCAATCGTAGCATAGCAACCGTTTTATAAGAGCTTTATGATCTTTCTCAAAACTAATTTTATGTAAGAATATATGTAAGTACATATGTACTTACGTATGTATGAATTTTTATTTCAAATGTTTATAACCATTTTTTATGTTAAAAGTCAAGTTTTTTGCAAGATATGATTAGAATTAAATGAAATGAGTTTGCAAAAATCAGAGAAAAAGTCTTACAAATCACTAAAACTATAAAAAAGAGACAAAACACGATATCAAGTCCTGAAATTGATAAAAATTGCGAAATATCGCAAAAAAAATTGCAACATGAGAAACAATCCTCGCTAACACGGCAAGGAATGCCGAAAATTTAAAAGAAATTGTAAAATTTATTAAAATTTGAAAAATTTTGTTAAAAGTGAAATGATTGCAAAGTGTAATATTGGTTAAAAATCCAAATGGGAGAAATCCAAAAACTTTATAATAGTCCCGTATATCGCGAAAATGGCGTAAAGTTGCGAAAAATTGCAAATATTTAAAGAAGCCATAATATCGATTAAAAAGCTCTAAAATTGTAAGAAATGAAAAAAATTGGAAAAAAAATGGCGAAATTGCCGAAAATTCGCAAACACTTGGTGAGAGCGACATGATAGCACTATCTAATATTGATTAAAAATCATTAACATTTTAAAGACGTTGAATACCCACAGAAAAAAAACTTTATCGCGAACATGATAAAACTTCGCGAGAAATCCCAAAATTCAAACCGAGCTCTAAGATTTATTAAAAATGGCAAAACCGTAAAAAGCAAAAGCCTCGGAAAGAACACAAAAAGGTTGCATCGCATATTTGCAAATTTTTTTATAATTTTTAACCAATTTTGGCATTTCTTCTCATTATTGTAATGTATTGGGAATTTCTTTATTTTTTTTGCAATTATTTCCGAAATTTTTACGTTATTGTGGAAAAAAATGTTTTGTTGCAATGTTTTACACTCGTACTTTCAAATTCGTCCGGCTTGTAACCATCGAAAATAGACCCAAACAATTTCGTTTTATCATCAAAGCTAAAGGAATAAACAATTATAAAAAGCAAACAATGTGATAGAAATCATTTGATATTGCTATGCTGTTTCAATTTACAACAGCATATAATAAAAGCAATATCGTAAATAGTTTGCTTTTGCAGCTGCTGTCTGAAAAATACACTTTATTATATTTTGTTTTGCCAATAGCATGTTGTTGAAAATGGTTATAACAAAGTATAATAGTATAGTGATTGCTTTAACATTTGGCATATTACTATTGCTGCTACTGATGTTGTATTTTCTGAGGAAGCTATCAGCAATAGCATCAAGAATTTTCACATAGCATTTTGTTTAAACCCTGAATGGAACGAAGTCTACGGTTATTTGTCCTAGGTCTGATAAGGATTATAACGCATATATGGGAGGTGTTGATACTGCTGATCGATTGAGAGCACTCTATTGCGTTGACCTAAATCGCCTAAATGGTGGCATAGGCTATTTTGGGGTGTGCTAGATATCGCTGTTGTAAATGCATATGTTGTCAATCGATCAGCAGTATCAACACCTCCCATATATGCGTTATAATCATTATCAGACCTAGGACAAATAACCGTAGACTTGGTTCCATTCTTCTCCTTTCGTAAAACGGTAGTTTCTTCGTTGCCATGAAAATTTTGAACAAAATGAACTATTTTATTATCCTTCCACTTCCAGTAGCCAATATTTAGATCTGAAAATCTGTAGTCATACCTAGTGGTCTGAAACTATCGATAGTCTACGCTATCGATAGCATCCGATAGTTTTTCAAAAACCATCGATAGTTTTCGATAGTCTTAAGACCACAATTTGGCATATATACGTATGTTGTACTTGGTATATTTGTAAAAGAAATATATTTCTTACAAACTCAGTAAATTTATTAATAAGAGTTATAAAAAAAAATAAAAATTCATTCATAAATTTACATTAGACCACATGTGCAAGTATTATTTTTTCCACTTCCCGAAATACGAAGTGAACAAAAAATAAGTTTCTAAAGTATAGACTAAAAAGGCATACAGTTTAACTTACCTATCTATAAGTCTTAAACTAAAAGTTTTTACCAATTAAATTGAATAAACTTTTTCTAGTAGTAAAATGAGAAACATTTTCTTCATATAAGTTTTTAGCCGACGATTGGCCGTTAGCAGTTTTTTTGGCAGATAAATTTTGATATCCTAAATGCAAACGGACTGGTTTTAGACTTCAGTAGCTTATTTTTTGCGCACTTCATATTTTTTTGACCGGGGAGCGGAAAAAAATCAAAATTTTGGACATGCCACTGCAGTTTTTCACAGGATTTCCCGGGACTTCCGCAAAATTTAAAATCCCAATTTCCCGGAAAATTAGTGCGGGAATTCCCGGGAATTTTCACCTTAATATATTGAACCTCAATAAACAGGATTTACAAAAAATATACTTCTCAGAAGTTGTCATAGATTATACGTAGATAGTCAACTAAAACTTCAAAAACCTAAAGGTGAAGGTACATAGCATGCGTTAAATACGCTAATGCGTTACAGACTTCTGTCAAAAAGGTTGAAATAGTATGTTTCCATAACACTGCGTCCACACGTAGCAATATTTATTGCTGAGCACAGGCAACAACGTCGGCAGAATAATTTTATTTTTTTGCCTCTTGCTTGAGGCGGAGAACACGTATAGCGATTTTTTCCACAATTTTTACACATTCATGGGGCAGGTAGTGCCTAATATACATATACAGCTCCAATGTAAAAATATAACAAATTTGTCTTTATTTGTTCTTATTTTATATTTTCTGATAATGTCTTTTTATATTTTGCCCGAATTTGCTGTTTTGCTAAAATAAATAAAAAACAGAACAAAAGTGACAGCCGATTGCTTGGCAATAATTGCTCGAGCAATCAGCAAAGCAATCATTGCGCAATGGATTGCCACTCATTGACATCTAAGATAAAATGTACATACTTATACGAAACATAAACATAAAGCACTTTTAACGCGGCGTGAAGCGGAAAGTTCGGCAACTCTCATCTTTTTGCTTGCTTTGACAATCAGCTGAAATAATTTTCTTTTATTATATTGCCAAACGAAACATATCGTGCGTTTGAATTTGTTTTAATAAGAGGTAAATATGTATGTGCCATTTATTTATTTATAATAAATCGTAAAATAACATAATTGACTTTTATTTTTATAACAAAAAATAAATAAATAGCAAAATTATCAACTACTTTTTTTGGTAAACGAGCAATGCGCGAGTGTTGTCAAAGTTTTCATTGTGTCATACACCTTTTGCTTTATTTCTTACACTTTTCTATCAAAGTTAGAAACGTCACGCAAAGCGACAAAGTTGTATCTGACACGGCCTTTAATGTCTCGTGAAGAATTAACATTGATCTCTCTATGTATAACATACCTATGTTAATCTGTTACATATATGTCAAACCTTCGCGGCCAGCTGTTAGTTTGTTATCCTCCTGCTACTTTAACACTTATAGGAATTATACAAATCACTGCAAGTTCTTTGCAAAACACCTTATATGACCTTCACAATTCTTCAATGGAATATAAATGGCATTCGTAACAATTACAACGAACTTTTAATACTTTTAAAAACATACTCTCCGAAAATCATATGTATCCAAGAAACACATATACACGATCAGAATAATATTCCCGTACCAATTAACTACACCATGTATTCACACATCAACTACTAGGTATGGTGGAGTAGCCATACTAGTTCATAATTCCATACAACATACACAAATTAACCTGCGGCACAACTTACCAATAGATACTATTTGTATCGAAGTAACTTCCAATATTAAGTTTAACATCTTTTCTACGTATATCTCACCGACTCAACATTTTACTGATCAAAATCTTGACAGTGTATTTTCCAATTCAGCTCTCCCTAATATAATTGCGGGCGATTTTAACTCTTGGCATGCCATCTGGGGATCACCCTCCACAAACAGTAGGGGAAACCATGGCGAAGATCATATTCGATTCTGACTATGTCATTCTCAATGACAATTCGCCAACACATTTCAGCACACACGGAACGTTTTCCATTATCGATCTATCCTTATGTAGTACTTGTATAGCAATTCAATCAGTGATCACTATCCGATTTTGATTTCTCTTTTTCACCCTGTAAATTCCAATATTTCCAAACCTTCATACATTCCCAAATTTAAAACAGATGCAGCAAACTGGGAACTATTTCAAAACAAATGCCTACAATTCGAATCAAATCGTACAGTTAGTGACAACATTAATAAAGAAGCGGATAATATTTCGAAAATTATTATTCAATCCGCTAATGTAGCTATACCGCAGACTAGAGAATATTTTATTAAAAAATTACCTTGGTGGGACAAGAATCTTGAAGAGATTATAGAAAAGATTGAAAAGAATAGAGCCTGGAGCAATTATAAACGCGATATGAGCATAAATAATTTCATAAAGTTTAAACAAATTTGAGCGCAATTCAAACGACAAATAAAAGCCGCTATCAATGAATTTGGGACTACTATTAACACATCCACACCTATATCAAAAATTTGGTCATATATTAGAGCCTTTGCTGGGTACAAAAATTCGTGTCCCATACATTGTATATCCAAACTCAACAACCAGGGCATAATATTAACTAATAGAGCAGACATAGCTAAAGAATTTGCAGCCTTCTGGTCATATAGCTCTTCTGATGCAAATTTTTGTCAAAACTTTAGCACGAAAATATATAATTTTATGCGAACAAATAGCTACTTCACCCTCACGTGAAGCTCTGCTTATTGAGACACCTATAGCTATGCTCGAGATCTCGTCAGTATTAGTAAAGTTAAAAGGGAAAACACCAGGAATGGATAGAGTTTCATATCCAATGCTTAAAAATCTTCCTTTGATTATTAAAGAACGACTTTTGAGACTCTATAATAAAAAATTAAATTCTTATATCCCGCAGCAGTATAAAAACAATATCATAGTTCCAATTCTCAAGCCGGGTTCTAACAACACCCTTGTTAAGTCATACAGGCCAATCTCGCTAAACTCCTGTTTGGCAAAAACACTTGATAAAATTGTTGCTAATAGACTGTGGTGGTACTTAAATACGAATAAGACTACCAAATTTCTAATAGCTTATCAACACGTAAACACATTTCAGTAATATCATTAGATTTCGAGAGCTTTTGACAGGATTGGGATTCATGTTATTATTGAGCAACTGACTTCCTGGAAAATAGGTCCGCGTATTATAAATTACATAATGAACTTTATGACAAATAGAAAAATCATGGTGAGAGTAAACAGCCACTCCTCTGCTCCACATTCATTACATAACGGCATTCCCCAAGGTAGTACTCTTTTTAATCGCTTACAATAAACTATGCTCTATTATTTCACTTTACAAAGAAATTGATTTCATTGCTTACGCAGATGACTTTAACCTCATTATAAAATCGGATAAGAAAAAAAATCCTATAATTGATCTTAACAGTTTATTCCATGACATAGAAGATTGGTCTTCTATATATGGGGCTATTCTCTCCCTCTCAAAATGCAAGTACGTCTATATTTGTCGGAAAAGAAACTGCAAATGTACTGTGTACTTCTCATCGACAACATTGACAGAAGTCGATGTACTAAGAATACTTGGACTTCGTATGAACCGATGGAACAGCCATATTGACTACTTAGTATCTGCGTTATATAACCGCCTCAAGATCATAAAATGTTCAAGTTCTCCCAGATTAAATTGCAATACTTTAACAATTACTTCCATCATAAAGTCGATTCTCTTATCAAATATGAACTATGCGCTACCCATTTTTGGTAATGCACCAAAATCTTCATTGTGTAAAATCAAGACAATCGTAAATAGCGCTCTCAGATCATCCCTAGGAGCATTTCGATCAACTCCAATAAAAAATATGCTCTTTGAATCCAACATTTTATCAATAGAAAAACAAGCGGAGCTATTAACTGCTAAAGTTTTAAAATCAATAGCCTTTAGCGCATTTCTCAAATATTTAGTAAATGTATTGCTAGCCACTGTGTATAGTTGTATACTAAACTGCAAAAAAATGAATTTACCTATAGGCGTAATAAAATCAAAGAATCCTAGTCGTCCATCGTGGCATCTTAAGGAAGATAATATTAACATCTCACTACATAGCTTTACAAAAAATAATTGTAGCCCAGAGCAATACAAAATGTTATTCAATGAGTTCAAAAACAACCTTAGTGATCATTTATTTATTTACACTGACGGTTCCAAGTGTGCTTCCTTAGTATCATATAGTATAACTACAGAAGACTCTACAATTAAATCTTCAATTTTGCCGCAATACAGCACGGTATATTCCGCAGAACTAATAGCTATTTATGAAGCAATAAAATATAACCACTCAAAGAACCGTAGATTTGCAATTTGTTCCGACTCATTATCTTCATTGTTATCCATAAAGAATATTAACAGCAACAGCCATTACATTTCTGAAATAAGGACCCTCTTAATTGAAAATCCCCTTACTATTAGATTAATATGGGTACCAGGACACTGTGGGATAAGAGGAAATGAAATTGCTGACATGGACGCCAAAAAATCGTTAACTTCCCCATTGATTACATCACAAAATTACAATCATAAAGATTGGTATAAATACGTCGTACATAGCCTAGTAGAAGAATACAAATCTAATCTAATTGACAACACATCTATGTGGTATAAAAATATAAATATAGAAATTAAAAACATAACTAACTATCTTAAATCTAATAATTCGTCCATAAATAGAAGGGACGTTACAAAATTCTTACGCGTAAGACTCGCACATTCGAAACTAACCCATGGACATCTGATTAATGCACCTGTAAGTCAAATTTTCAATTGTATAACCCCGATTTCTAACCCATCACACATCCTTGTAGACTGCCCTAAATTTAATAAAGATAACGGCATTTTTACGTAAATAGTCGGGTTAATTTTTTAAAAAATTGCATTTGGTTCGCAATGGGTGAATGGCTTTCAAAAATGTATATGCCAGTAGAAACGTATTTTGGAGCATTTTAAAGTTGTAGGAGTTATGGCCAGTTCAAAATAAAAATTTTGAGCCCCGTAACTCTGGAACCAAAAGAGAACACAAAAAAAAATTCACAAAAATTGTTTGTCTAAAACAATCCTCATGATTTTTTTATTTTTTAACAGCATTGGTATTCTTGAATTAAGCCAATTCTTCAACACATTTTAGCAATTTTTCTCGTATTTTTAAAATTTTTGCGTTCTTCAGAACAATGCTAGTGACATATACATCGATGATATTATATTTTATTTTTAAGAATTTATAGCGCACTAGACGATATGTTGAATCAGCATATATATGGTAAAACATTTGTTACCAGTGCCAACATATCGTGTAGACACCAAATTTTTTCAACATACGTATGTTTAACCACATATTGCGGCCATTTTTTAACGTTTTCAACAAACGTATTTTCACGATTTTAGCATATCGTGTAGACACCATATTTTTACGTTTTAACAAATTTACTACGTATGCTGACAGATATGTTATTTGCTGAAAAACGTATGCAAGCTTTTCAGCATATAAAAAATTTGATAGCATATAGAATTTATATTTCAGATCAGCTCTCACATTATATGTTAACTATGTTGCCTGTTTCGGCACGGGACATTGCAATTTCCGGGATGTTATCAATTTCTTACGAATTTTCGCGACTTGTGTCATTTTCTTATTCTTTACAGTTTAGTAATTTCTTCGGAACAATTCTTCACTTACCAACGCTGTTGAAAATTAAAATAAAAATATCATGAGGTAATATCACTTTTTAGACAAACAATATTTGTGAAAATTTTTTCGGCGCTCTCTTTTGGTTCTGGAGTTACGGGGCTCAAAACTTTTATTTTGAACTTGCCATAACTCCTACAATTCTGCACGGATAGAAACGATATGTACATCATTTTAAGGTGCTCTAAAATACCTTTCTACTGTTTTATATCCGTCAACCCATTTTCATATCCGTTGACCCATTCTGAACCAAATACTGTTTTAAAAATTTTTACGTAAACACACCGTTATCTCAAAAAATTACCAATATATCGGTACTTAAGCATGTATATAATTTTGCAGAGAGCCTACCAAGCTTTCATTTAATGTATTATTTAAATCTGGGGGTTACTCTGTAATTCGAAACGAAAGAAATGCTTTCGCATTGCAATGTAAGTAACATACAAATGCGAACAGTTTTCCTTTCGCATCGCATTACAGTGTTAACAAGCTGCCACTATTGAAATGCGGAAGTTATGCAACTTTAAAAGTTAGTTTTTAGAAATAAATAGTTTTTTAAAGTAGTCTGCACAGCCGACATTGGCCGGGTGCAAAGATAAAACAAATTAAGTTTAGCTACCGCAAAATTTTCAAGTACAAAATTGTGATTATATGATATACTTATTTTCATTATGTACGTCGAATAGTGGTTTCGCTGAGTAAACATTTTCTGACTAACCGGCCTCAGACCGGGCTGAAGGATTTTCTCCTCTATGTATGTCGAATAGTACCTTCGCTGAGGAAAGATTTTTTGCCTAACAAAAAACGTGTTATAAATTTTAGCATCTCCTAAACTGGAAATTGCCTCGAAAAAATATATAATTTTTGAAAACTGATGTTTGAAGTTGCATAACTTCCGTATTTCGTTAGTGACAGCTTTCAAGTATACACCAAATGAAAGCTTGTAAAGTTCTCTATAAATTTATATACATGGCTAAGTACTGTTAAATGGGTAAGTTTTTGAGATAACGGCATTTTTACGTAAATAGTCGGGTTAATTTTTTAAAAAATTGCATTTGGTTCGCAATGGGTGAATGGCTTTCAAAAATGTATATGCCAGTAGAAACGTATTTTGGAGCATTTTAAAGTTGTAGGAGTTATGGCCAGTTCAAAATAAAAATTTTGAGCCCCGTAACTCTGGAACCAAAAGAGAACACAAAAAAAAAATTCACAAAAATTGTTTGTCTAAAACAATCCTCATGATTTTTTATTTTTTAACAGCATTGGTATTCTTGAATTAAGCCAATTCTTCAACACATTTTAGCAATTTTTCTCGTATTTTTTAAATTTTTGCGTTCTTCAGAACAATGCTAGTGATATATACATCGATGATATTATATTTTATTTTTAAGAATTTATTGCGCACTAAAAATATTAATTTTGCACTAAAAGCTATAATTGATAGAAATAAGTAATAAAGAAAGAGTATTGTAAAATTTATTTGAAGTGTATAAACAAATGTTTACACGACTCTGCATATAGTATATCATCATACGGAATTCAACATATCATATAGACGCGAAAATTGTATGCTAACTGGTATGTTGATATATTATTTGCTGTTATATGTTGACTTAAAAAAATTTGGTACTTTCAGAATACCGTGTAGACGCTTAGCATATTGAATATGATGATAGGCGCATTTGTTGTTATTTTAAAGCATATGAGTGTTAGCATACATTTGCTGATTCAACATACCGTCTAGACTAAGCTTAAAGGGCAAAATTGGGACTTCTTTTTGGTACTTTTTCCTGTACAGCTATTTATTATATACTTTCGCTGATCCTAATTTTTATCGAAGTTCTAAAATTGATATGCTGATTGGTGGAGATATCTTCCCTTCCATCATATGTTCAGGTGTAAGACAAAAAGTTTGTGATTCACTAATTGCTCAGGAGACTATTTTTGGATGGATTTTGACGGGTCCTATTCCCCGTGCTTCTTCTCCAGTCTCCACTATAAGTTCGTTGTTCTGTGAAATATCTTTGGATAAGGAGATTTCACGCTTTTGGGAGGTGGAAAATCTTCCAAAGAAGAACTTTATGTCTTCATCTGATCAGGCATGTGAGGAATTATATAGGGGAAGCACTAAAAGAAATAAAGACGGTAGATATATTGTGTCGCTTCCTTTCAAGGACGATTTTCCAGATTCTCTGAGTATAGGTACTTCTAGGTCGAGTGCAATGGCTCAATTCTTCCGCAATGAGGCAAGACTGATCCGAAACCCTGATTTCAAACTTGAATATGATAGAGTTGTTCAAGAATACGAAGAACTTGGCCACATGGTCAGAGTTCACCCTACAAGCCATTCTCAAAATCCTGGAGTATATTATCTGCCTCACCATGCAGTTATAAAGCCCGACAGTACTACTACTAAAGTTCGTGTGGTATTTAATGCATCTTCTCCTTCTTCAAACGGACTAAGCTTGAATTCATTGCTGCATATAGGGCCAATATTACAAAATGATCTGGTTTTATTGATTTTAAAATGGCGTTTCTTCCGCTTTGTTGTATAGGCAGATTCTGGTAGATTCAAACTATACACCGTACCAAAGAATTCTCTTCCGAGACGATCCAAGCTCCCCTCTAAAAGATTACGAATTGAAAACAGTCACTTTCGGAGTAAACTGCGCTCCATATTTGGCTATTCGCACTCTTTTACAACTAGCGGATGATACACAATCCATTTATCCAGTTGCAAGTTCTATAATACGCAACAATATGTACGTTGATGATGTTCTAGCTGGGGCCCATTCCAAAAGCGAATCCATTATAGCTAAAAATGAACTTCTTGCACTTCAATCAGCTGGGTTTGCTCTAAGAAAGTGGACTTCTAATTCCAAAGACATATTAGCTGATATTCCTCCAGAGCACCTTTTACATGAAGATTTTCTAAAATTTGAAGACAATAGTTCCACCAAAACTCTCGGCATTCGATGGAATGCTTGCACAGATGAGTTTTATTTTGTTGCAAATAGCTTCCAATGCCCGCCAAAGTATACAAAAAGAGAAGTTCTATCTAGAATAGCAAAGCTTTTTGATCCAGCTGGCTGGTTATCCCCCTTCATTGTTTTAGCAAAAATAGTGATGCAAAAAATATGGATCGATAATACTGGTTGGGATGAGCTTCTGTCGCCAGAAACTTTGAATCAGTGGAAATCTTTTGAAGCCAATTATACTTCAATCAATTCCATACGTATTCCTCGATGGATTGATTACTCTCCTGATGCTACAGTTCAATTTCATGGATTTTCTGATGCCTCTGAAAGGTCATACGCAGCAGCACTATACATTCGAATATCCATTGGAAACTCCGTTCATACTCATCTGATTTCATCCAAAACCAAAATAGCTCCAATCAAAACAATTTCCGTTCCAAGGCTAGAACTTTGTGGAGCGGTTCTGTTAGCCGAAATGGTCGAAAGTCTACTGCCAAGACTAGGTGTCGAAAAATATACCACTTTTTGTTGGACAGACTCAAAAATTGTACTTTCCTGGTTAAGCAAGCCACCATGTAACTGGTTGACATTCGTCGCAAATCGCGTGTCAAAAACAACACAAATAGTAAATATCTCCCAGTGGAACCATGTGAACTCAGAAACTAATCCAGCAGATTTAGCAAGCCGTGGTATATGGCCCAAAGACTTAATCAATAACGAATTGTGGTGGTATGGACCGCATTGGTTGAAAAGCCAATCGAATGAGTGGCCAACCCCTGATTTATCCAATCTTCCGAGAACTGACTTGGAGGCAAAATCTCTTCGAGCATATTTTTCGTACTTCACAGACTTCGAAGATTTACTTGAAAGGTTTTCCTCGTTTTCCAAGGCAATGCGCGTAATGGCATATGTCTACCGATTCTTTCTTAGAACTAATCCAAGATATCGGTCCTCCTTCTATAAGGATTCCATTTTGATAACTAGTTCTGAAATCGTCGCTATTCGTAATGCTCTTATCTCCGTTACCCAAAAAGTACAGTATCCAGATGAGTACAAGGCTCTATCATCCAAACAAAACATTTCAAAATCCAGCAGCATTCTGAATTTAAATCCGTTCCTAGACGCCGAAGGTATCATACGTTCCTGTGGTAGACTTTAGTTAGCCCCCGGGCTTTCCTATAATGAAAAATTTCCAATTATAATTCCGTACAACAGTCAATATTCCAGACTTTTAGTGAAATTTATTCACGAAATTAGCCTACATGGTGGAAATCAACTAGTTTTGAGACTTTTACGAATGGAATACTGGATTCCAAAGGCTAAAAACCTTGTAAAAACAGTTAATGACAACTGTAAAATATGTACTATCTACAAGAAAAGGTGCCAAAAGCAGATTATGGCAGCTTTACCTCCAGAGCGTAGTGACATATCTAGGCCTTTCACTAATACAGGTATCGATTTCGCCGGGCCTTTTGATGTAAAAAGTTACTCCGGTAGAGCCTGCCGAATTACGAAGGGTTATGTATGTATTTTCGTGTGTTTTTCAACCAAGGCCATTCACTTAGAAGCTACATCCGATCTTTCTACACCTGCATTTCTAGCAGCCTTTGGGCGTTTCGTTTCACGACGTGGGTGTCCGTTGAATTTGTATTCTGATAATGGAACTACATTCGTCGGTGCCTCCAAAACCATAGCCAAAGAATTTATCCAAACCACGCAGAAACGTATTGAAGCGAATTACGCCCATCAAAACATCACTTGGCATTTTATCCCTGCAGGTGCTCCCCACATGGGTGGATTGTGGGAAGCTGGTGTAAAGAGCTTCAAAGCCCACTTTCGAAAAATAACAGGCTGCTATAAGTACACTTATGAAGAAGTATCCACGTTATTAGCAAAAATTGAAGCATGTCTTAACTTCAGACCAATTTCTCCTCTATCCACAGATCCTTCTGATCTCTGTGCTTTAACTCCAGGACATTTCCTCGTTGGATCTCCTCTTTTGTCACCTATAGATCCACAAGTAAATGAATCCATATCCATAGCGAATCGGTGGCAAAGACTTAAAATTATTAATCAGGAATTTTGCCAACGATGGAAAAGTGAGTACCTTAAAGAATTACATAAGCGTCTTAAATGGAAAAGTACGCAAGATAACCTAGAAGTAGGGGTACTCGTAGTAGTAAAGGATGAAAATCTTCCTCCAAACTCCTGGCGACTTGGCAGAATCCAGAAAGTTTACGCTGGCTGGACGTGTTCGTGTAGCTGACGTTTTAACCCAATGTGGAGTAATAACTCGACCTATTGTCAAACTCATCGTCTTACCCAACTCGTCCTAAACTTGGAAACGATCTTGTTTCTGTTACATATTTATTTTTTCTTATTTCAGCTCCTGTGGTATTTTTTCATCAACATGCCAAAAAGTGCTTCTCATTCTTATAAAACTAATTCCATTAAGAATTACCATACGTTTCCCTGTCGAATTTGCGGACGTCCTCATCCATTGCGGACTTGTAAAAAATTCTTGTCGATGATTATAACTGACCGCATTCATGCAGTCAAAAAAAATAAATATTGCACTAACTGTCTAGCACATGACCACTCCAAAGGAACCTGTTTTTCTAAGCATGGATGTAAGCACTGCCGGAAGTTCCACCATACTTTGCTTCACATGCACCCAAGATTGGCAGCTGTTTCAAAATCAAAACGTTCTCATTCTCAAGAACGTGCCACCACATCTATCCAAGAAAAAAAAGATAACTCGCGTAATCGAAAAACTGCAGATGAAAATCTTCAAGCATGTAATTTTAACTTGACGACGTCCAAGTCATCCCTCACTGCAATCTGACGTCAGAACACATTGATTCTTTTACCAACAGTTTTAGTGAAAATAGGTTCTAAAACCTCACATGCACGGTGTCTACTTGATTCAGGATCTCCAGTGAGCCGAGTTTCTAAAGAATTGGTTGACAAATTAAATTTAACCACTTTCACGCTACATGAAGAAACCGTTTGCCCAATTACACTAAAATCTAGATATGATGCTACGCAGAGGATTGATGGAACCTTTCGCGTTGATAATCGAATTACCATTAAAACCCCCATCGAGTCGCTTCCAGAATCCTATAAAAAGAACTTTCCAGATTTATTTCTTGCCGATTCCAAATTCTATGAATCGGCTCCAATCGACATAATAATAGGAGTTGATATTTACCCAAAAATTATACGTGATGGAATTTTTTCCAAAACTGGTTTTCCAACTTGTCAAAGCACTGTCTTTGGGTGGACCATCTATGGCCCTTGTTCATTATAATTGAAATGCACTTTACAAATAAGGCTATGCAAAATATAAAACGTACTACCTGCATACATATATATATTTTATTTTCTATATATTTCTCCTGTAATTAATTGAATTATTTGCACTGTATATACATATATATGAATAATTAATTTCATAATTATAAATAATACTATAAATGAATTTTATAAAATATCTTTAATTAAGCTTGCTAATTCCTTTATTCCACAGAAGCAGTATTTTCGATATTGCCGATGATATTCAGATCCTTATTGTTGCAGTATAAGTCCTGCAAGGCGGGCTGCAATGTTAATGCCAATTGCATTAACAACAGCTCGTCAAAATCCCGTGATGTACTGAAACCCTTTTTTTGATGATGATATGTATTAAAGCTGCTTGTTATATTGCTAGTGAGACAGCTAGTTACTCGCATAACTATTTTTCTCTCTCTATTTACTCCTAAAACTTAACGTTGAACCGGCAAAATGTCCTAAATACTGTTTCCCTTTTGCTGTTTGAAAAAAGAACCTTCACTTACACATCTGTCACCGTACGAATTGGTAACTATCTACAATTCCTGCAATAAAACCATTTGTCCAAATTCTAATATTTTGATTTTTATTTATCGTTTCCTACTGGGTTCAATTGCATTATTTGAGCGAACAAGATAAAAATTTACTTGTTCCATTGGCTAAAGCAACGAATCTTATTTTTCAATGTATTCCACCAGTGATTCCTATTATTGGTTCCTCATCGTAACAAGGATCAAAAAATAATCGGACAGGTGTTTGGTACTATTTTGAAATTCATACATTTAGACGCCGAAAAAGGGTAAAAATATAATTTTGGTACTTTTTTGTTAACCCGTTTATATCCTAAAATACTAAAGACAGAAATAAAATTTAAAATGAATTCTTCTCTCCTTAAGAAGACTTTAATGCACTTTGGTACTTTTTAGAAGTTCGAATATATAAAGGGTAGCATTGGGAGTTATTTTTGGTACTTTTTCCTGTACAGCTATTTTTATGTACTTTGAATGATCGCCGGCCCTCCTTCGATGTACAGATCCACTAAGAAAGGCTTTGTGGAAATTCAAATGCTAAGGGGGCAAAATGGGGTAAAGACGCAAAATTCCAAAAACATTATAAGAAGAACAAAAAATAATCGGACACATGTTTGGTACTATTTTGAAATTCATACATTTAGACCCCGAAAAAGGGTAAAAATATAATTTTGGTACTTTTTTGTTAACGCGTTAAGAAGGCCCAAATGCACTTTGGTACTTTTTGGAAGGTCGAATATATAAAGGATCGAATTGGGAGTTATTTTTGGTACTTTTTCCTGTACAACTATTTGCTATATACTTTGAATGATCGTCGGCCCCCCTCCCGATGTATAGATCCGCTAAGCGGGGGTTTTTGGAAATTCAAATGTTAAGGGGGCAAAAAGGGGTAAAGGCTGGTAAATTCGGATCTAACTAAGGTAGACACAAAATTCCAAAAACATCATAATAAGACCGAAAAATAAGCGGACAGGTGTTTGGTGCTTTTTTGAAATTTTTTCATTTAGGGACCGAAAAAGGGTAAAAATATAATTTGGTTCATTTTTGCTAATCCGTTTATATTCTAAAATACTTAAGATAGAAATGAAATTTAAAATGTATTCTTCTCTTCTTAAGAAGGCCTAAATGCACTTTGGTACTATTTAGAAGTTCGAATATAAAGGGTAAAATTGGGAATTCTTTTTGGTACTTTTTCCTGTACAACTATTTGTTATATACTTTGAGTGCACGTCAGCCGCCCTTGCGATGTATATATTGAAAAGAAGGGGTTATATAAATTTAAATGCTAAGCAGACAAAAAGGGGTAAAAATGGGTAGATTCGGTAACCTTATATCTCCAGATCTAGCTAAGGTAGACACAAAATTCTAAAAACATCCTAATAAGATCGAAAAATAATCGAACAGGTGTGTGGAACTTTTTTGAAATTCGTACATTCAGAGGACGAAAAATGGTAAAAATATAATTTTGGTACTTTTCTGTTAACCCATTTATATCCTAAAATACTAATGATAGAAATGAAATTTCAAATATATTCTTGTCTCCTTAAGAATTCTTAAATGCGCTTTGGTACTTTTTCGAAAGGGTAAAATTTGGAGTTCTTTTTGGTACTTTTTCCTGTACAACTACAAGTATTTGTTAAGTACTTTGAATGCAATTCGGCCCCCCTGCGAATGTATAGATCCACTAAGAAACGGTTTTTGGAAATTCAAAAGCTAAGGGGTAAATTCCGTAATCTTATATTTTCGGATCTAACTAAGGTAGACACAAAATTCCAAAAACATCATAATAAGATCAAAAAAAAATCAAACAGGTGTTTGGTACTATTTTTAAATTCATAATTTAGACCCCGAAAAAGAGTAAAAATATAATTTTCGTACATAGTTAACCCGTTTATATCCTAAAATACTAAAGAGAGAAATAAAATTTGGAACGATTTTCCGTCATCCCACGTCAAATTGGTTTGGAAACAGACCGGTTTCGACTATGTGCCATCTTCAGTGTTCTACTGAATACTAAATCGTTTTTCTGTTGTCCGTTGTTTCTTTTATAATTCGTTTGTATACCTAACTTCCTTCGTTGATCCCTTTGTACCATGCTCCTTATTTCTCTCTCTCTCTCTCCCGCCTCTATATGATTTTGTGTGTCTCTACCTGCTACCTGTTCCTCTTACTATTATATTTGTGTTTAATATTTTGTTTATAATCTGCTCTATTAGTTGTCAATTGTTTTATCCCTACATAGGTAATAATCCGTAATTGTACGTTTCTGTGTAATCCTTTTGTCTTGTTCATTTTCTACTATGTTGCCAGGAATATTCTTTTCTGTAAAAATATTTTAATGGCTCAAATATTACGTCTGAAGCAGCGTTTATTTGTTCATTTATTATTCTTCTGGTGTTATTCCTGGTTCTCTCAGTTTCTTGTTGTAGTCTCTCATAAGCTCGTGAAATCTTGTTTTTATCTTTCTTCCAGTTTGTCCGATATAACTGTGTTGGCTTGTGCAAGTTAATTTGTACACTCCTTGTTTATCTAGGAAGTCTGTTTCGTTTGTTCTGTTAATGTTGTGTTTTCTAAAAAATTTTGCCAGTTTATATGTTGATTTTCCCATATACGTAAAGGTAGCCCAGGTTTTCCTTTCTTGTTCCGTTTCTTACTTGCTTCGATATCCTTTCTAATCTTGTCAAATAGGTCTTTTTTGTATCCGTTGTTTTCCGCTATGTTATATATTATTCATATTTCTTTCATATAGGCCTCACGTGTTAGGAGTATTCATTCAAGTCTCCTTATTAATTGCCTAATTGCTGCGTTTTTATGTTGTTGAGGATGGTTTGATGAATTGTGTATTATTGTATCTGTACCAGTTGGTTTTCTGTATATTTCGTACTCCATTCTATTTAAGCACTTGTTTACCCTAATCGTTAGGTCTAGGTAATTTATCCTTTCGTTCTCTTTCACTTCCATTGTAAGTTTTATGTTTTTGTGTTGCTTGTTCAGTAGATCCAGAATTTGCTCCTCTAAATTTCCTTCTAGTACACATATAATATCGTCCACGTATCTTGCAAAGAATGTTACCCCAAAATTGCTTTTTAAGTCCTCTACGTATTTCTCTTCTAAGTTTTGCATAAATACTTCCATGAGTATTGCTGATGTTGGATTTCCCATTCCTAATCCGTTGACTTGCCTATATATGCTATTGTTGAATTTGAAGTAATTTTGCTTCATGTGTCTTTTAGCGTGCTTGCGAATTGCATTGAAAATTCCACGTCTTCTGTTTTATTAAGTAGTGTTTTATGTAGAATGTTTATTGTCTCTGTTTTTGGAATTGATGGATATAAGTCTTTTATACCAAATGAGACTAGTTTAGTATTTTCTGTTATCTGTATGCTCCCTATTTTGTTAACTAGTTCTGTGGTGTTGGCTATTGTGTGTTTGTTCTCTAGGTCCAAGGTATCCTTCAGTATTGTTTTTAAGTAAAAACAATACTGAAGGATACCTTGGACCTAGTAAAAACCTAGTAAAAAATTTCGATAATTTGAAACACATTCTGGAAGTAGTCAAATATAACGAACACCAGTGGCGCATTTGCTGCGACCTCAAATAGTTTCATTGATTACAGGCTTAACAGCATCTGGGCGTCCAAAATATCCGTGGTTTTTGTGCGATTGGAATTCACGATACGGAGAAGGTATTAAAGGAAGAAACTAGTACAAACAGCATAACTGGAATAGTCGCATTGGACGGAAATGGCCTAAAGACAATAGGCTATACGAAAGTCTTGTTCCTGAAATGAAAATTTTGCTGCCGTTGCTCCACATTAAACTTGGCATTGCTAAAAAATTTTTGAAATGTATCGCAAAAAGACCAGCAGTATTCAACCGCTTAAAAGACATTTTCCCAAGACTAAGTAACGCCAAAATTCAGGAAGGTGTTGTTAATGGTCCCGACATACGGAAACTAATGATTCGTCAAGATTTTAACCAAGTTCTGACAGACCGAGAATTAAATGCATGGGTCGCATTGAAAGCAGTCATTAAAGGACTTTTGGGTAAAGAACGCATAGACAACTACAGGCAATCTGTTGTAAACATGTTTGCAGCTTTCGATGAAATTGGGGTTAATATGTCGTACAAAATTCAACTCTTGCATCAGCATCTTGATCAACTCGCTCAACAGTTGCCAACTGAATCTAATGAGCAAGGCGAACGTTATTACCAAACTGCGCTTCCATTTGAAATAAGGTAACTATAGAGTGTGCATATTTTGAATTCCTAGATTTTTCTAATATCTTTGTCAGAGTGCACAATTTAAACATGTTAACGATTGAAAACTATTTTCGTTTCAGGTACAGAGGAAAGAAATCTCCACATGCAATAATCGCTGAAATTTGTTGGTGGTATAAAAACACCTTTGATGACGAGGAAAAAGAGGAAGAAGGGGAAGACAAAGATGAAATTCCAGAATATCTGTTATTTAATTTTTTACTTAAAACTTTTCCTAACTAACATTTCAAAATTATATTTTTTTCCATATTTTTATAATTTCTTTTTCAATGTTTCTTCAAAACCAACACTGAACAAAATTGGTACATAAAAAATTAGAAGTAAATTAATATTAAGCTGGAAAACGCAAGTTTTGTATTATGATCGTTTTATTTTCAAATCAAATTTATTGAAGAAACTGAGAAGCATATTATAGATCAAACAGAAAGCAAAAAATACTTAGTATTGTGGAAAATATTTTCAAAAAGCATAAAAAAAATAATTTTTTTCAACATTTTGCTTCATAAGCACCACAAAAAGTTTCTAAATCAATTTTTTAAAAAAATTTAACTGTTGCACAGGTCTGTAGCAATAATTTGGCTTTTACAGATTTAAAAAATATCAATTAGTCGACGAGTTATAGCCAAAAAACCATATAAACAATATGCTGAAAATCGGCATTTGACTGCAAAGTTCGAAGGTCGATTAAAAAAAATTCGAACTAACATAAGCAAACGCCGCGATACGGATCTTCTAATTTAGCCTCTATTTTCACCCCTCACTCTCAGAATCGACCTAACTTTTGCTAACTTGAATTTGTTCCACAGTGTAATCATACATGAATAAATATATACATGTATATATATATATGGACATGTAGGACAATGGACATATACATTAGGTTGGCAATGAAATATTTATTTGTTAATTTAAGGAAACTCTGCTTGGATTACTGTGGCATTTGGTATAAAACTCAAGTGCCAAATCGGACAATTTCCAGGCGTGCCCGCCCCATTGAATTTAAAATTAAAATTTTTTGAAATTTACAAAAATGAAGCATAAAAAAAGGACGCCTTTGAGTTATCCAATTTGGCCCAAATTTTAGCCTCCACCCAATCAAGCAGTATTTTTTAGAAATTGTGATTCATTTATGCAAATTTCACAAAATTTGAACTTTGGCCACTAGAGGTCGCACATTATAGTTATTCGAATCGGGCCAAAATTTTTATCTAGGCTTAATGAAAGATCACTATATATAAATTGAGTTCAACTTTGGTAAATTTTGGAAAACTTAAAGTTTTACCACAATGAGGCACGCCCGAGAGTTATCCCATTTGACTAAATTTTTCGCAATGTTTTTTCCAGCAAAAATATAAATTTTTTAGTCGTTATTCGAATGTTTTCTTATTTAAATTGAAACCCCGTTCGAACAACGGCTAACAAATTTTTTTTTTACTTAAGAAAAATATGTATTTTTGGTGGAAAAAACATTTTTTTCGCAGTTTGAAAAACAAATCGACCAAGTATTATACCATTTTGGAATTCGTGCTAAACGTGCGAACTTTTAATGTCACTTGCAAAAAGTACCTAGTACATTTTTTTCAACACGGCCGGTTAAAGTTGGGAGTAGTAATAAATTTAGGTACGTCGTTTGGCAATGTAAGATTTTCTTTGAAAATCAGGCCACTGCAGTAAGAATTTTTAACTGCCATTTACAGAAGGATATCTGACAATGTCACAGCAATAGAAAGATCATTACAGGGTGATTTGTTTTAAGCTGGCAATTTCTTTTAAAATAAGTGACATAGATTTTTTTCTAACTTTTTTTGGAGCAGTCACTACTTGCCCTATCATCCGCTTTCGGCTTGACGTTGATTAATGGGACACCCTGTATATAAAAAAGTTTGCATATTTTACGAAAACTGTAATTAACAAAGTTATTTGGAAATTATTGCATAGCTATTTCGTGTATAATTAATTACAAGTACATGTATCTGGGCCTACAAGTAATAACTACAAAACTCGATTTTGGCAAGTGGCGAAAAGATAATTTTAAAATCGCTGTGTAAAATCAGGGAAATTAGATTAAGGTAATTCTAGCAATTTTATACTATATTAATTTGTAATTTAATTTATAATGAAACAACAATTACGTTAAGAGAAATAAACAAAATTATAATGATAAATACACTTTGTCCTAACTCGACTTAACTGTTATACATTGTGACCACAGATATACCTTTTATATTACTTTGTGAAGGGCATATAAGATTCGGCATAGCCGAATATAACCCTCTTACTTGTTTGTAAGATATTAAAGTAATACACAACCTGTGTTCTTTAATCTACTACAAATAACGACTTGGGCGTTTACGCATAGGAACTAGCTAATACCCTATAGTAATCAATGTCAATGTGTTTTTATAAACAATTAATATTCTAATGAATAAGTAAAATATTAATTTTGGAACATAGTGCGATTATAAATCTAAAAAACATAAATTTTAGCAATTCGCAAAAAAATCACTAAATATGAAAATATTTTAAAAATTCGTTTTTGTTTTTCATGCAACAAATTTGTAAAATATTTGAAAATTTGTTTTTGTTCTCTATATAAATTTCAATTTGATGACGTGTTTTACACAATTAGGGGCTACATGTTTTCTAAAAAAAATAAAAATCAGAATCTTCTAATGTTGGATCAAAGACAACATAATAAAGAAATTCGTTTTTTACAGCAATTAAAAAACAACAAATCGATTTTAAATATTAAAGATTAGTGCTGTTTTTGATGATATCGGAAGAGTAAAAATATTTTTCTTTGTAGCTTTTTATCGTCCATAAAACCATAATACATATTATTCCGATATTTTAAAAAAATTGTTAGAAAGCAATCTCTGTAATGAACAATAATTACAAGTTTTTTACAAACTTGCCAGAAACGAAAAGGTCGAAATCTTGCAGTGGTATATGGTTATCACCTTAAATATTTTAAAATTTATAAAACCGGCTAAAAGGATTTAGTATTCAATAGAACACTGAAGATGGCACATAGCCGAAACCGGCATGTTTACAAACCAAATTTGACGTGGGATGACGGAAAATCGTTCCAAATTCAAAAAAACCCCGTCGGAAGAAAAACACAACACCTGGCTAAAGGCATTTAATTGTATTATTCATTATGATAAATAAATTCGAAGAGGACTATCCCTACTTTTTTACATATGTAATATGATAATAGTAGGTATATTATAAATCTTGGTTTTCCATCCTTGAACATATTTTTCCCACCTCTGGACATAAAATCAAACCTAATGTAAGAAGAATAATAATGGATTGCGCCAAAAAATTTCATATTTTATATAAGCGGAAATTACGAGTTATTCAACTAATCCTCTCTGGTGTAGAGGGTGACGTTGAGATTTGTGGTGAAGGGTATAAAAAAATCATATACGGCTATGTTCTGTATTTCATGTGGAATTAAAATGTGCGGTATTGACAAAGCATTGTTGTTATAAATATTAATTTACAACAACAATGCTTTGATAATTCCGCACATTTTAATTCCACATGAAATACAGAACATGGCCGATAGTTTCAATTTAAATTGAGTTTATTTAAATAATATTTTATGAGATAGAGGATTTTGCCTTCATAAAATTTAGCTGCGTAAGATAGAGTAATAAAAAATGGCGATAAAATCGCAAAAATAAATATTTTCACTCTTAAATTTATACCATAGATGCTAAGCCGCTTATTTTACGCAATACTTTGTCTTCAAAACGTGATTTTCCTCAAAATCGAATATAGAGGATTTTGAATATAAGCCATCGATATACAGCTTTATCGTAGAGTAAACAATGAAGTGGAATATATTTATTTTTTTTCCTATTTAAATACACAAGGACAGCTAATTAGCCGGTAATCTCAGGCCATATAAAGAAAATATTTATTCTGTTAATTTTTTTAATAACAACGAGCAACAAGTAACGATTTTTTTCTTACAATTTTGTTTTATTTGTATTACACAAAATGAAAAAGAAATAAATATTTATAAAGGTATTCTTAACATCATTTTTCTTAACACACTGGGAGTATTATTTATTTTTTATTGTATATAAGTTCAATTCAAAGAACTGAATTTTTTGAAATGGATGGACTTAAATTGCATTTAGTTTTTATAAAAATAGATATAACAACGAAATAAAAAAAACAATTTTATTTGTATGTAATTTTTTTGAAAATTTATAAATACTTATGTACTTAGTTTAACATTTAATTTTATTAAATAAACACACGTTGGCATTTAAAAAGAAATATATCTTTCTTAAATAATAATATAAAACTTAAATTAAAAGAATTCAATTAGTAAATATAAAATTATGTTTAACGGAACAAGAATAAACTTGTTAAATCAAATAGTGAAAATTTTTATTTTATTTTCGATTTTTAAAAAATAAGAAAACTAATAAATGCTTTAAGATAATAATAATAAAAAAAACAATAAGCATACATTACTTACAATTTGTTAAAATATAAGATATGTATTAGAGGGCTGCAAAGTGTACACAAATGTATTCCTATGAATTTCGTGTGTGCATATATGTATATACTTATGTATACATGCATGTATATGTCTGTACATACATAGCCACGACAAAATATGCATATATACATACATATATACACACATATATACAAAAAAACATACATGCATACACACAAACATACATACGAGTACTTTCGAATATATTCGTGCAGCCCTCTAATATGTATATATAATTAATTAATAAAAAAAAAACAAGCCAACAAGAAGTATAGCGGTCCATCCATTATCCAATATTATTGCATATATTATTGTACATATTATTGTTGACCCATACTATGCAATAAAAGGGACAATAATTTCAAAGCAAATATTGCCAAATTTTCCTGACAGTGAAAAAGTACCCAGCAAAAACTTTTGTCATTTTTGTAATCGGTAGTACCTTATTAATGTGTTACAAAATAATGAGTGGTACTTAGTTATCTTATTACTATGCTTCAAGCTATGTTGATAAGTATTAATTAATTAAGTAGACAACCACTTTTAAAGTCAACATGTGTTTGTATATGAAAACTAATTTTTGTCGCTAAGTCAACAATAGCTGAGTGGGTAAAGTACTTGTCTTCAAATCTGTACGAGCACAAACAGGTTCGTATCCCAGCTGGGTAAAAAAACAAACAAAATTTAAAATATAAATAAAATATAATGTGTAAATTTTTTTAAAATTTTTATATGTTTATTTGCCTTCTAATTTCAAGTAAGCCAAATAGTAACTAGTTAATTGCTGTGACAATGTAAATACATTTGTAAGGGATCCCCTTATTTTTTGGACTTCTCAAACAAAAATAAGTAGTTATCGAGTCAAATTGTAAGTAGTTACGATTTAAATCCTCATATACTGTTTTGCCTACTAGTAAGAAAAGTTTTTGCTGGGTAAACATAACACTGAACAATGTTGCCACCACCCCTGCAAAAAATGTGACTACTCTATGCACGCATGTATAGAGTACTCCACAAGGCACCAGGAGTAGTTACAAAGTGGTCCAAATGTATGCAATAAATATGGTCCATTTAACATTGCGATGTCCTAGGACTGGACTATGTGGTCCAGCTTTGCATTACATCGGGCTAACCCAAAAACTAACCCTATGTAACTACTCCATGTCACTGCTTGATGGAGCACTAAAGTGTTAGTGTTTTAACGATTGGTTATGTTATTTGCAATCGTTAAAACGCGAACACTTGTCGCTTAACTACAAACTCTTGTTTGCAAATGACATGGTCCATGACTGCATTACATAGGACCATGTTGTAACTACTCCATTTCAACTAAAATGGACCACGTGGTCCAATAATTTTTGCAGGGACATTACACAATTGTCTTGATATAAAAATCAAAAGTCTTTTGATATTTGCCAATATATTGTGCCACCTTCGAATATGACATACACATTGGCGATATTATTGTACAATACGAAAAATTGCACAATTATATTGGTAGTGGGTCGGCCGCTTAAGAAGTATTTAAACATCAGCAATGACATTTTTGAGTATTTTCATGACAATTCGAGCCGTAGCGACGTAAAGTGTTAAGGATGTTTCATAATATGCGATACATTTCATATTATAGGATTCATTTTTCTATGCCGGTACTAAAATCCCTACTATCTAATTGGAAAACAATTACAGTAATTAATTTAATTTGTTACTTACTAGCGACCTTTTTCATTATGTATGATTAACGGCTTATGTGAACTTTAACGGCATGCAAAACTTGCGTTAAAGTCCACGTTAACTTTTAATCGTACATTATGAAAAGGGCCGTAAGTCTACTTACATATCGTCACACAAAATGCAATTCGTGCTAGCCAGTATTTATATAACTTAAGTTGAAGTAGAAAAAGTCGTAAAATTTTTTACTTTACACTGTTGTGGCTTTTTCCAACTGTTTAAAATTAGCCAATGCTTATACTTATGAAAAAAAAGCAGTCGCAGTGGAAGCAGAAAACGATTTCTAAACATATGTCCAATACTTACAGGCCTTTTCGCAATGTACGATTAAAAGTTAACTCTTAATCATACATTATGAAAAGGACGTTACAGCAAGTCGGTTTGAAAATTTAAATTTTGTTTAGCTTTTACGTTTGGCCAGTAACAAAAACCCGTTTTTTGATTTTCCTTGACTGAAACTGCCGTATTTTTCAAAAAGCAAAATCAAATGAAATAAATATCATTGCACTGTCTTAAGCACTGGTGCTAACATTTTTAATTCTTATAGTAGAGGCAAAAAAATTGTTTAAACAATATATACAGACAGGGTGCCCCATAAATCAACGTCAATCCAAAGTAGGTGATAGGGCGAATTGATACTGCTCCAAGAAAAAATAGAAAAAATATATTTAACGTATTTTAAAATTAAAATCCATTGTAAAAAAAATTCACCCTATAATGATCTTTCTATTGCTGTGACTACAAATCTTGACTTTTCTTATAAATATTTTTTCTTTGATATTATTGTTAGTAACCCTTCTGCAAATGATAGTTAACAATTTTTTTCTTAAAATTTTCGTTATTTCCAAGTTAAAAGTGTATTTGCCAAGTTTTTTATCCATGTTTTAGAGTTTTAGTATTTTTTTATATTATTATTTTATTTACTAATAGATTCTAGGGATGTAACGATACGCCGTTTTGCCGATCCGATACCGATATTTAAAAATAAATATCGCCGATACCGATACGAATATTGAAATTGAGTTCAACTTTAGATTAACAAAACTCAAGAAGGGCAATTTTTTTATTATACAAAATTACAGTGTAAGGGCCATTATTACAACTAGGCAATAGTTAAAGGCAGGATTTTGTCGGACGAACAAAAGGTTTACCTTTATTAAAATTCCACTTTAAATGAAAGTGAGCGATAAGTTAAAGTCAGGTGCGTCCTACCTGGTAGGTTAAAGTAAATTTGTAATAATGATAAACTGTTTATCCGTCCGACAAAAGTCTGCTTTTAGCTATTGTCAAGTTGTAATATTGGCCCTTAGAGACTTTTAATATTTAAAATTAATATTAACCCAGTATAAAAAATTGGAAATAATTTTTAAGGAACTACATTTTCATTGCTTTCAAAGAATCTATATTAAAAATATGCAGATAATAAAATATTCTAAGCCACGACAACAATAAACACATCAACAAGTTATCTTTCAGGAAATTTTGTTTTTCGAAATCGACTCGATTTGAAATCGATTTCCATCACATATCAGAATAGCTTAATTACACGCTGTTACAAAATGGCATGTTTTTTTACTCGTGAAAAACAACTCAGTGAGGCTTGCAGGTCTAGTTGAGTAGGTCATTTTGCCATTTTAAAAATTGCAATACACCTTCAAAATCGGAAGTTATCGATAAAAAAACGATTTTTTGGGACTTCACGGGCAAAAACAATTTTCACTGCGTTGTTTCTGCACCGCTTTTCAATTTTTAAACAGTGTCAAATAGAGGAGGACTTAAGCCTTCCGTGCATATTTGAAAGATTTTTTTTACTTATATTTCATGTAAATATCGTCAAAAGAATAATAAAATTTTTTATTTTATTCCGATTTTTTTAAATTTTGCGTATTTTTTAAAAAATTTGCTTGAAAACCTACCCATTTTTATATTTTCATATAAAGCGTATTTTATAGCAATTACAATATGTCTTGTGTCTTTTTTTTGCTTTGAATAAGATTTAAAAAACAACGAATTGAATTTGAATTCATGGAAAAATTAACAAAAAATAAATTATTTTTTACAAAATTGATATTAATAAGATTTACAAAATAACGAAATGACTTTTAAAATTAACAAATAATAAATAATTTGTAAAAAAAAACTCTGAAAAAAATTTTTAAAGTATCGTCGTATCGACAGTAAAATATCGCCGATACCGATGTATCGAAAAATCTGAAGTATCGCCGATATAGCGGTATCGGAATCGGTTACATCCGTAATAGATTCATATAACATTTTTTTCTATCTTTTATGAATTCATTTGTTTTTAAATAAATTCAAATTTAATGTTACAAATCTATAAAAGGCATAACATAATTGTTGTGAGCCCGATTAGCATAAAGTATTATTTAATTTCTATATTAAGAGTTTTCGTAACTTTTAACCAATTTTAAACTTTTTCCGATTATGGCAATTTTTGTTAGAAATCGACTTTTTGTATAAAAAAACATTTCTTTCGTGGTAAAAAATAATCTAATAAGTGTTATACTTTTGACGTCACTTGCCAAAAGTGCGTAACACATTTTTTTTCAACACGCCCGCTTAAGGTTAGACAAACATTTTGACTACATCTATTGGCAAAAAGTGAGATTTTCTTTTAAAATCTGGCCATTGCAGTATGAATTTTTGACTGCTATTTACAGTAGGGAAACTCACAATATTATAAAAATAAAATATTAAAACATACGATATAAAAAATTTATATAGAGCACTTTTGCGTGCTTTTTTGGACCGCCTTGTTTTAAGAGCACATTTTTTAGAAAAGTACATGTACTCTTTAAAAGAGCATGTATGTCACCCCTACCCATAGCTGAGAGAAATGATGATTTTTTACGATATGACAAATAACGATGTAACATACTGTGTTGTCATATCGTAAGTTTTTTTACGATATTACAAAATATCGTTTTTTGTCATATCGTACAAAATCTTAATTTCCATTGATGCCAACTTTGGCTTTTTTACGATATTACAAAAAACGATATGACATACTGTATTGTCATATCGTAAGTTTTTTACGATATGACAATGCTGCGATATGACAACATCGTGTATGGGTATCTTAGTGTTGTCATATCGTAAAAAGCTTACGATATGACAATACAGTATGTCATATCGTTTTTTGTCATATCGTAAAAAAGAGCCAAAGTTGGCATCAATGGTAATTTCTGGCAGCTATGCCCCTACCTATCACCCTCTTTCGGCTTGACGTTGATGTATGGGATACCTTGTATAAGAACACTAGGCATTTGTTTCCGGTACAATTATAAAAATAGTTTGGAAAATGGAAAAGTGCACGCCTTATAATCTCATTTGGACCGTGAAAGGTGGATTTATACAGGTGATATTATAAGCACAGCTGTTCTACTTTTTTTCTGCAAATTAGATGCTCGTATGTCAAAATTTGTATACGTTGACATAGGGGCTGAGATGTCAAATGTTATTGTAATGTTGTAGTTGTTTTAGAATCAACACCACCTGATAAAATTAATTCACCTTGTTCTATTCCTAATTATACTGAAGCGTAAGAAAACAAAAAGGTTTCGATTAGTGAAGTCTTTCGGTCGTTATCGTGACCACATACAGGATCCGTATATACAGACAAACGGACGTCCAATACAGAACTTTTTTAAACAGTTTTTTAATTAGTTTAAATATTAAAAATTACATTAAAAATGTCATGAGTGTTAAAAATAGTATTTTTTCTTAATATATGTGTGTATATATTTTTTACAAGTGCAATATATGATAATAATAGAGCCATTTTAAGTTTGAAAAATCAGTAGTGTCGCGTGAAGTGAGAATAGTACCCACCTCAACGCTTCGCTTATGAGGCGTGCAATATACATACATACATATGTACTAGTCACTTGCACACCCAGCAGCTAAATTTACAACTAGATACGCTTTGGGACAGTCATATTCCCAGTTGCAATGTTAAAAAAGGACAGTCATATTCCTAGTTGTAGCAAGACTAGTAACGATACTAGTAAAAATATAACAATCATATTACGAGTTGTATCGAGACAATAACGATACTAGTAAAAAAAGGACAAAACTTTCAGCTATAAGACGTGTATATAAAACATATTCTTAGCTTTGAAAAAATAAATAGAAAGTGGCTCAGTGGGTAGAGTACTTGCCTTGAAATGTGAGGAGTGTGTGTGTGTTCGTACCCGGGTTGAGCCAGTTTTTTAAGAGTTACAAAATCTAAATAAACAAACTAGTAAGAGCACTAGTTTACAACAACCTAATGTTAAAATCCATAGTTCGATATATGAAAAAAGGACAGATGGGAAACTAGTCTGAAGTAAAAAGCAACTAATATAGTTCTAACTACATACTAGTTACTTTGTCTGCAGAGCAGATACATCTTTTTATATCTGTGTTAACTCATATGAGTGCACTCTAAAACATTACTTCAAATTTACGATCATATATTGTCTAAATTTGTGTTGACAATTTCTCCTTGTCTCAAATTACATCGATGTTGTAGTTATTTTATTAAAGAAAAAACCTTTCAAATTAAACATATTTAGTCCAAGTGGAAAAAATGTAGCATAAAGTATAATACGGCTATGGCTGAATGGCAGATACGTCAGACTATCATTCAGGAGGTCGCGGTTCAAACCTGCACGCAGCCAATAGCTTTTTTTAGTAAAAACATTTTGTTCAAAAATAATGCGTGTGTAATTTTTGGTCGATAATAATTTGTAAAGTGTTGCCGACTATTATCGACGTAATTTTCAACAAAAGTGTTTTAGAGTGTGTATTAATAAGTAATGTAGTGTTTCTGTTACTACAGAGAAAAAAATAAGTTTCGTTTTTGATAACAAAAATCCCGGTATTCAATAATTTTTTTTCAAATTTCCTGTGATAAAGAATTCCCCTATATTGATAACAGAATTATTTCAAAATAAAAATATATATATAAATTAAAAAAATGTTGACATGGCTGGAATACGAACCCGGGCTTTCCGGACGTAAAGCATACACTCTCTAGCTGAGCCATGTCCCATTTATTTTTTTATGGGATACAACTTGTTTTAAGTACTTATGTATAAAAAGAAAAGAAATAACCGGCATGGAAAAGAAATACTTACAATGAAATATTTTATTATGTTAAAGATAATGTTATTGAAATTCATATTTTTTTTTAATAACATGGTTTTATTGAATATAATTCTTGTCTATTTTTTTCTGCGTAGGTGGTATTGTTATTGTCTGAAGTATAGTAGATATGAGTGGATACAGAGAGACTGATAGTAACACAGTCTTTTTCCCAAGAATCGTCCAAGGACGGGGTTCACAGGCCATATTTTGCTGTGCAACTTTTAATTCAGCCGCGAGAAAGGCAGAGAAAAACTGTGTTGCTTTCTCGTGGCTGAATTAAAAAATGCGCAACTAAAATTAACCTGTGTGAACCCCGTCAAACAGATATTAACAGATACTGATAGCGTACAATAAGTGACTTATTGTAGAAACAGGCAAATTTGACATGCAAAACGAAGGTTGGTCGGCTATTTAAAACCAACATCAAAATAAACAACCAAACAGCAAAAAGAAAGCAAAATAGTGAGTTGTACATATCAACAAAGCATTAACTCTTATTCTAGGCTAGCAATAAATTTGTGCACGAAGTGTATCACCGCTTTCGAGCTAACAAAGTTTACTTTGCAAAGTTTTAATTCAGCCGGTAGAAAGACAGAGAGGGGTATACTTCATCTCTCTATCTTTCTACCGGCTGAATTAAAACTTTGAAAAGTTAATGAGTATTATATGTATGAAACATATGCTCATATATTTTCTGTTATATTAAAAATTATCTTAAAATATCTGTGGTACAACAGATATTTTAACACAAAAATCATGTACATTTCTTATCCATTGCAAAACACTATGTTACTCTTATTTTTTAGTACGGAGTAGAATGTGTGCGTGGAATAAAATCACACCCTGTAAAAAATAAAATATACCCTGTCGGAAATGTAATTAACTTTAAGCTAACTATTTCACAACTAGTTCTGACTGACACTTGGATTACTTTCCAATGGAAACAACTAACTATTTTAACATTGCGATGCCCTAGGCGGTAGTCAATTGTCCCACTCTGCAGTACATTTCATCTAACTTAAAGTTGACTTTATTTAAGTCACCTGGTAGTTAGTATGTTTACAGAAAGATGTTGCTGGGGTTCGAACTATGTATCACATGTTTTATAGTCAACGCGCTGACCGCCCAGGTAAGGTACTATTTAAAATAATAACAGCAAAAAGTTAATATAAACTTTAAATGAGTTTCAAAATAGCTGAGAATAAAGATGTTGGCTCTCACCAAATCCGATTATGTACTCAACTTAAGAATTGATTTTCTGGATTTCTTTCTGGACTACATTGGCCCATACTCATAGTCATAAAAAAAGTATGCTTCATGAGTTTATTTATTTATTTATTTATTTAGGTCTATAGATTATAAATCCTTACAGACTAACCCCCATATTCATAGAATTTAAAATGAGTTTGAAATGTATTTTATGTCAAATTTTTCATACAAAATTTTCTTAAAATTGATTTCAAATACATTTTATTTATTTATGAATATGGGGGTAAAGATATAATACAAAAGTAATTAAATTAACTATTTAAATACAAAATATTTTTACGTTTTATTAAATCGTTTTTCTGATTAAAGTCTATAATATGATAATATTTATTGAACTTTTCACAAATACGACGAAAGGAGTCATTGTTAGCAGAAACAGATCTGTACTAAATTAGACTTATCAGCTGAAAGTTACGAGTTGTCCTAGTTGGAACGCAAAAATTAATTCTACCAAGAAGGAAGTCAGAATCAACATCTCCACAAATTAGCCCAAGTAGAAAAGAGATATTCAGCATTAGACGACGGCTTTTTAAAGTTGGTAGTTTTTATAAGACCCAAGTCTATTAAATATGTAATTGCTAAATATTTGTTTATTAAGTAAAAACGCTTAATAAGAACGTAAATATGTATATACGGGTGTCTTTTTTTATTTTGATGATATATTTTTGTATTTTCTTTAACAAAAGATAACACGTATTAAGTACAGTATTTTGAGAACCTTATGACCCTGGGTCCAATTGTGCATAAAATTAGTCCAATTACACCATCAGTAATACAATATTTAGAAGTTTTAGATCTTTAAAAAACTTTTATATGATATCCTTAACCGCAAGAAAATCATAATCCACAAATTCTAAATTTTATTCTAAAAACATACTTATGTTATTTTTATATTAAAACGAAGTATTTCTTTATTATTGAGTGAATACCGTTTAATAAGTAGTGTGTCGAAATTAGTAGTACTAATACGGTATGCTAGTCTGATTAGATATTCTAAGATTCCACTCTTAATAATAATTTGAATTTACATTACTTCAAATAATGAACTGAAGCTGAAATACTAACTTCCAACTTAAAAAATAGGATTTGCTTTGACTGATATGTATATGAAATACTTATGAATAACGTATGCTTGTATGGAGAAAATTTTTTGCTGTCATACCACATATTTTTTCAGCAATCGTAATCCATCAAGAAATATATTGAGGTAGCCCAATGAAAATTCGCCAATGCTAATTTCGCGTCAAGGCAAAATTTTCGCGGCGAGTCTTGCCCAATTCTAATTGCGCAACCCTCAACTTGAAACAGCGAGTTTTATATTTTAGTATGATTATGTATTTCGCTTATTTGCTTTTGAGTCCAAATGCTTTTATTACCCAAAAGTCCGCAACATGATATTCAGAAAGAATTAGAAAAGATCGATATTCCAGGAACAATGATATATTAAAATGAATTAATTTTTAACCTACACGAAGGTGAACTGCGATCACATTCAAATGAGCCACATAGCAAGTGGTGATAAACAGAGATACACATGACCATTCATGATGGAAGTGTGGAGATTTCCAAAAACAACGCTGTTATGTTCTGCCGTGTAGGTTGAGCATTTTCTTTTGATCAAGACATATAAACAATTATTCACAAATTTTATTGAATGCGGAAATTCACCCCTGTACTGTGTTTCACTAGACAGAAAATATGTAATGTAAAAAATAAATTAAATAAAAGTATACATAATGGCTGACTTCCAAAACGTCAGTTGCTTTGTACTCGAACCAGAGTGTGACATACTCTGATTACAAAAAAAAAAATCATACAACATTCAACATCCTAACAACATGCAATGCAATGAAGCAATCAAAGTTGTTGAAATAAAAATACTCACTGCATATTTCCATCAATTCTATTCTTTTGATTGTCGTTGGCGCTCTGTTTTTATTTCTCTGTCGCATCATATAACAACAAGCATTTGTATGAAAAGAACATAAGGCAAAAATGAGTTGGCACGAATGTGCATGCATGTAGTGACGATCACCGTTGTCATATCGTACGCGTTTTTACGATATGATAAAACGGATATAGTCATACAGCGTCGTCATATCGTAAGTTTTTTACAATGTAACAACACTAAGTATCCATACACCGTGTACTGATATCTCAGTGTTGTCATATCGTAAAAAGCTTACTATATGACGACACTGTGTGGATATTTCCGTTTTGTCATATCGTAAAAACACGTACGATATGACAACGCTGGTGATGATGTTTGCTTGTTTGGTACAACGAAGACATTTGTGTGAAGTTCATCAACATGTATTTGTTCATGAATAAAATACAGAAAGCAAAAAAATAATGCCATCAAGGCGCATTCATTTACTGTTACATACGAAGAAAAGCAAAATGATTTCATAGCAACAAGGCGATATTAACTATGCACTTACATATGTATGTATATATTTAATTAGCGATATTATTATATTATGTACATATAGGTATAGGAATGTGTTTATTTTCATTTTAATATCAGGGTTGGAAAATGGGGATTTTTAATATAATAATTATTTTAACAGAGAAAAATATAACAACCATTATGATATTACAATTCAAACGGAATGTTATATATCGTCATATGAATTCAGAAAAGCCCTAAGTTACAAAATTTTTTTTGATTGATAATGATGCGCCGCATAAAAATAAATGTTATTACGATGCTCTTCCTAAGCTTTACTCCTTTATTCGTTTTACTCAAATTCAAATATTTAATCAAGTAATTGATTGAATCAATCAAGTAGTTGATTGAATTAACTATTATTTTAATAATATATTAATTAAACATCTATTAAGCTAATAGGAAATTTATATTTGCTTTCTAACTAATTAAGGAAATAATTGAATCAATCAATAACTTAATTAAATATCGATACTATATCAAACAGTGCCTTTAATTGAAAAAAAACTGATAATTTTTTCTGTGTAGATACATTAAACAATGAATTAAATAAAGTTCAGATTTGGGCAACTGCAAATGGGCTCTGCTTGAATCCACAGAAGTCTAAGTATATTGTAAACTGTGTATTGATCAAACTTAGTTTTTACATCTGGCCATTAGTTTTAGATCTATCGCACAAGTTTTAGCCTGCAAATTTCATAAACAATTTTAAATTTTTAGTACATTTTATTTATTTTTTATTTCAATATACAGGCAAAGCTCGGTATAACGAATCTCGCTATAACGAAAATCCGATATAACAAACGTTTAATATTTTTGCATTAACTACCTTATATAGCGAACGTTAAAGAAATTTTATACTCGATTTAACGAATATAAGAAAAAAATGTATCAAAAACAAACTAAATATGTAAAGTAAAGAATTCCAAATCAAGACACGTGGGCAAAAACTCATTGCACAATGTTTTGATCATATTAGCGTGAACTCCTGCTATACTTTTTTCAGAAAAATTTTCATTTATATACGAAGCTTAAAAGGAAATCAGCCACTGCGAATCATGCGTGAAACATGGAATATGAAAACAATGCCATCAAGGCGCATTCATTTAGTGATGATGAATAAAATACAGAAAGCAAAAAATAATGCCATCAACACGCATTCATTTAAGCTGTGTTCTCACTATGTGTATTTGTCTTATGGAATGTCACTTTTTTATACACATGTGACATCATGTGTATGTCAAAATTTTCGGTTTACATAAGGTTTATAATTTTTGTGTTCACCTGTTGGTATGTTACGTACATTTGACATAACCTATAAAGCAAAACAATCATAAAACAGCCGAGTGGTTATGCATATTTTATTGTTATATATACTTCTTTTATTTAATTTTACACTTATTTCATTTAATTTAATACTTTATTAATTTAATGATTATTTTATTTCATTTTCCTATCAGCAAACAATTGCTTTATTAAAAACCAGCTGATGTCAGATGCTTTGTCACTTCAAAATAGAACTCGTTCTAAATCATGTGTACTGTACACAGAGAAACAACACAGGCTATTGTTTGAAGGGGTTCAGACTATATGTACAAATTTACCATGTGAAAATGTGACATTCCATATGGCAAATACACATAGTCAGCTTAATAAGTGATGATGATAAAGAATTTACATACGAAGAAAAGCAAAATGATTTGATAGCAACAAGGCGATATTAACTATGCACTTACATATGTATGTATGTACTTACATATATATATATATATATATATATATATATATATATATATATATATATATATATATATATATATATATATATATATATATATATATATATATATATATATATATATATATATATATATATATATATATATATATATATATATATATATATATATATATATATATATATATATATATATATATATATATATATATATATATATATATATATATATATATATATATATATATATATATATATATATATATATATATATATATATATATATATATATATATATATATATATATATATATATATATATATATATATATATATATATATATATATATATATATATATATATATATATATATATATATATATATATATATATATATATATATATATGTATATATATATATATATATATATATATATATATATATATATATATATATATATATATATATATATATATATATATATATATATATATATATATATATATATATATATATATATATATATATATATATATATATATATATATATACATATATATATATATATATATATATATATATATATATATATATATATATATATATATATATATATACATATATATATATATATATATACATATATATATACATATATATACATACATATATATACATATATATATATATATATATATATATATATATATATATATATATATATATATATATATATATATATATATATATATATATATATATATATATATATATATATATATATATATATATATATATATATATATATATATATATATATATATATATATATATATATATATATATATATATATATATATATATATATATATATATATATATATATATATATATATATATATATATATATATATATATATATATATATATATATATATATATATATATATATATATATATATATATATATATATATATATATATATATATATATATATATATATATATATATATATATATATATATATATATATATATATATATATATATATATATATATATATATATATATATATATATATATATATATATATATATATATATATATATATATATATATATATATATATATATATATATATATATATATATATATATATATATATATATATATATATATATATATATATATATATATATATATATATATATATATATATATATATATATATATATATATATATATATATATATATATATATATATATATATATATATATATATATATATATATATATATATATATATATATATATATATATATATATATATATATATATATATTTAATTAGCGATATTATTATATCATGTACATATATAGGAATGCGTTTATAAAATTAAGCTTCAAATTTTAGACAATTTCATACCCATGAAAAAATACTCTTATTGTGCCCTTAAGTGCGTTGATGAAAAAAAAATATATTGAATTGGATAAATATTTGTCAAGGAAGAAAGATATCGCGAGTAATCATTTTAAATTACGCTAATGGATCGGGAACAAAAAACAGTTCTTTCTTTTTAGAAAGGTAAAAAATCCTAGGGGTGAATAGTTTAGAGGAGATAAAAATATTTATTCCTTAAATGTTTTTCCTTCTATGAGCTTTAGTTATCTCTTAATAGAATATCCAACGTTACAATCGAATAACATTCCAATGCAAGCGTAATTAATACATGACAACTCCACAATTCATACTTAAGGAAAGCAATTAGTAAAAAGCTGCAAAAGATGTGCAAACATTAATATTCATATATATTTAAAACAGGGTAATAAACTGCTTTTAAGCAAAATTTCATAAAATTGCATTCATAAATGTATATATTACATGAAAATTTTAAAATGGGTTTAAATATGGTATGCACCTACTATAAACCTTCAATAAATTCATATCATCGAAATGTCAATTTTAACTTCAAATATCTTTGCAAATTTAGCACACAGGAATACATGATATGCTTTAAATTATAGCTTGAAGTCTTGGCTATAAGCGTTTAAGTATGTTTTTTTTAATTTGATAGAATATGCCACTAAATTATTTAAGTTAAACAAAATTCTCAACAAAATTAGCAAAAAACACCATCAAAACACATAAAAGCAAAAAGGATTGTTAGTGATATAGAAACAATCAACACAAATGAAAATAGGCTCGTTATTCGTGTACCTTTTTCATACATGATATAAAAAGTCGTGTGAATTCTTTTGTAATCATTTCTCTTTTATGCTTTTACTTCATAGAAAACTTGTATTAAATAAGTTGAGAAATATATTATAAAGAGAGTTAAAAAAAACTTAACTTACACGAAAACAATAAAAAGCTATTCATTTATTTCAATATCCGGATGAAATTATATTCTTTTTATTGCAACACTAACTACAAAATAAGGTGGTGTTGCCAGTATCTGATCCTGAAATTCCTTAAAATACACAATGTATATTGTAGTGTTTATGAATACAATTTTATATTAAACAGTTTTTAGCGTGAAACTGTTAAATAACAATAGTGAGTCTTAAACATAAAATAAAATTTTTTTATGAATGTAGCTGTAAGGATATACATAAGTAGAATGTGCCTCAGTAGTAGTGGCTCAGGTAAAGTACTTGCCTTAACGTATGAAGAATGCGAGTTCGTACCCCGGTTGAGCCAAAGTTTTTTTAAGAGTTACAAAACTCTTAATAAAAAAACTAGTAAGCGCACTAGTTTACAATAACTAGGATTCCAACTGGGATATAACTGTATATAAATGAACTAGTTGGTCCCCTATGACAACCCAATGTTAAAATCGATAGTTCGATATATGAAAAAAGGATAGATAGGCAACTAGTCTGAAGCAAAAAGCAACTAGTATAGTTCCAACTACATACCAGTTACTTTGTCTGCAGGGAAACACCGCGACTACATGCATGCACGGATATGAAAATTGGTTTAATCAAACATTGAGTTTTGTTGCATTATAGGGCGTAGTATGCAGTTCTCACTGAAATTCAGATTTGGAGTAATGCATTTATTTCTACACTGAAAAATAATCGTGTAGAATTCTATACAGAATTTTGTTTGCATACACACAAATTTATATATTTTTTAATTAACAACACACAAAAACACTAAAAACTAATTACAATATACGAAAAATTAGAAATGTCAGAAATTCCGTGACCGAACAATTGCCTGAACATTAATTTTTGTTTCAGTTGACGGAAAAAAATTCTCCACTGATTGTTATAACATGCCTGTAATAGACAATAAAAGCCAAAATTTCGTGTACTTTTCTTTTGGAACTGCGTACTGGTAAACGGAAATTTCTTTAAGAAATTTACCAACCTGAATTTCAGTTTGTTTTTTTTACACATACTTCTTATGGCAGCCTGAATTTCAGGCAGAGCTGCATACTACGCTTAAAATGGGCATACAAATTTTAATGTATGATGTGAGTAAAGCATGTTCGGCAATCGACTCATACATATTTAATTGAAGCATTCACCACTACGATGTTTATTTTACACAACGTAGATTTTTTTTGCGTTATAACATGTGAATAACAATTTCAATGCATGATGAAAACATCAAAATCTTATAATTTTGCCGTTCTCTGATTGGTACCTATCAAAATGCCAAAGAAACACCAATACACTAAACCACACACAAATTCTTTATTTAACATATGTATATTGCAGCATTGAAAAAACATGCTTCTTGGACGTTTAAAATTGTAATCTGGTAGCAAATTTCATTTACATGCAAAACAAAAACAACAAACTTGCCAACCCATAATAAAAGACTAAAATGGAAACGTCGTTATATTAAGACACATTTTAGAACGCTGTTGTAAACTCCCTAATTATGATTGCGCTCTTTCGCATGTGTGGAAAGCGCCGTCGCATCTTTTTGTTTTTCTATATCTGTTTTATGCTCCTTTATACGCGTGTGCAACATTCTCTTGGTTGTTCCAATATAAATCATATCACATCTTTCGTTTTCGTTGCCTTCGCATTTAATTTCATAAGCAACGTTGTTGGTTTTAAATTTATCTGTTTTTGTTTTATTATTTGTAAATATGTGTGTAAGTGTTTTGTTAGATTTGTATCCTGTTGTTGTTTTTGTTTCAGGCAGAGTACTTTTTAATGTGGCCATCTCCGTTAATTTAGGTATAAAGGGTATACTGTAAAAGTCTGTTATATTATCTGTTTTGGGTGGTTTAACTTTTTTATAGTTTTTCAATGTTTTATTTATTAAATTATTAATTATAAATATCGGGTAATTGTTTTTTAGTAGTATATTTGTTATCTTTTCCATGTTGTTTCTCTTGTACTGTTAATCACTTATTTTCAAAATTTTATCGATTTTTTATTTATTTATTATTCAAATCTGTGTCGTGAAGTCCAGTTTTTTAGAATAATAATTTAAATATAAGAATGATAATGTAACAAATCGTAAGTTTTGAGTATGATTATGCATTATGATTATTTACTAAATGAATATTCATATTTGTGCTAGATTTTTAATAAACAGAAAATAAACCCCTGAAGAAGTTTGTAAAAGCAAACGAAACGTTGGGTGAAGGAAAATAATATGACATAGTTCGTTTTATTTACATTTGGAAACAAATAGTTGACCATATATAGCCCGTAGCTAAACCATATTGATATAATTGAAGATTAGTCACTGGTTCAATTTTTATTTCTGCACATAAGCAATATTCTTCTGTTGAGGGCTGGGTAAACGTAGTGATGTTTGCACACAATTTTTTTATATTCGTGTAGTAAACTTGCACGGCGTTTTATATATATTCCATATATTTCACTTTATTACTTTTGTATTTATGAAAATTTTAATGAATATGAACATAAATAATGTGCAAATAATTAAAGAATAATTTAAATATTTTGTTTATTTGCTTTCTTCCTCCTTAAAAAAAACAAACAATTTATACAGAAACTCTTTATACGTACTAAATTTGACAGATTGTCCTAACCAGTGTTCGAAAATTTACCTTATATAATTTACTTTAATGTTCTGTACGGTAGAATATTGTAATACACAACCGCAAATAGTGGTTGTGTAGGAAATACATAAAAAAAGACGAAAATACAGTTTTTAACAAACTCAATATAAAGATAAGAACATATAATAGTGTTCTGTTTTTGTTGAAAAACAGTACACTTCGTTGTGTTCGGCACAGCACATTATTTTTAATGTATATTTTTGTGTAAGTATGTAGTATGCAACCACTATAATTGTACTGTTTTTTTAACAAAAAACAAAACACTACATAATGTTTGTTACTTGCATTAAAAAATCCTTATGTGTTGTGTTCGGGTTGGGTAAATATACACAAACACTAAAAAAATAGATATCCTTTCTGCTTGTGTATACAGTACACAAAATAACGTTCGGTTTATTTTCGAACACTGGTCCTAACATAATTGCTCTGGCTTATGTTTGGACCAGTGGTGGAAAATTCAGTATTATTGTACTATTTTTAGTACTTTTTCATTCTCAAAATACCTCAGTACCACCACGACATAACAAGTAGTTTTTCCAATCTCTAACGTTAAAAAATTAAATTTTTTCCGGTTTATTAATATTCAACCCATTATATACAAAAACTTGTTCGAAAACTCTTGATATCTTTATTTAAAGAAATAAAATCTGTTCAAACAGAAGTTATTAGAGAACTATATATAACTGGTATAAAATTCATTGTTACATGTAGTAGACTATATAAGTTTCACTTTGAGATTATACCCAAATCAAATTGTAAGTCTTCAGTATTTTCATATCGAGTGAAATAAGATATATTTTCATCGTAGATTGAGCTTCAAAAGCTAAATGAATCTGCTGTTTTAGTCCCATATTCATAAAAATTTATTGAAGTTAATGTTGGTTTACTGTACGAATTTTGCATGGGAAACCCGGTTTTACTCCAGACATTAACTTTACTAATCATTTATGAATATGGGGGTTAGCAATTGAAATCGTATTTTAGCTTTTTCTGTGCATGAAACAAATTTTTTGTCTAGCCACTGGCTGAACTTTATTTCATATTTTCTGCCTTAAGATATGAATAGTTGTTGCTAGTTCAAGATACCTAAATTTTCAAAATTAAATAACCAACAATACACCGGAAGTTCCATATTTACAGTGAACATTAATCCGAATATCTTCAAGAGCTCCAATTACATACATCTAGAAAAACAACGGAAATAGTAAAAAAATATATTAATATGTCAAAAATGGTTCCTTTGTATGATAATTAAGAATACCTGAAGTATTAAATTTTTAATTCTTGAAAAAGTACCATTAAGGTGAAAAAGTACTTATTAAGTTAAGGTTCAGTACCAAGTAATTGTTCAACTACTTTAAAGTAATTCAGACGGTATATAGTTTGTGGTTGAAAAGTATGTTGTTCCGTAATGATAACTCATTACCAAGCTTTTGCAGGGTTACCATTCCCTTATTGAAAATTAAAAATCTTGTTTTGTGCCGTATATGCAATTGTTTTTTCAAAAGTAGCTTTTTGTGCTGCATGTGTACACTTACTACCGTGTAATGGGTTTTTTGTTGTGTAGACACAAGTTTATTCACTCTGATAAAAATAAACTTGTATATATTATTAGAAAACATATTTATATGGAATAAAAAGTCAATATTGATGGAACTTGGCGTTTTACTTAATTTGTAATTTTTTGGTTTTAAATTTTTTTTTACAAAAAATGTACTAAAACTGTTGATATTGAGCAAAACTAATGCTTGATATCTCAGAAACCATACAAAATTTCGCGAAACAGGTTTTGGATTCTGAAAGAGGAAATTCAAAATATATACACCCCATACCTAACTCAATAGTTATTAAAATTTTTGGTGCGGTGCGCCAAACCAATAATAAGCTGACGAGTCATGTTATTTTCTAATATTCACAGGTCAAATTATACTAACCTTATTTATGTTCGCGCGCGATTTTCTCGAAAAATTTTAATTTTAAAATTCTTAAAAAAAATATATTTTACAGATGAACTCCTTCTGGTGGAGGTACCAAGTATTAATCAGGACCTCGAAATAGTTCATGAGTTATTGAGAAAAGCTGGATATACATAATAATTTATTTTAAATGAAATTTATTTGTTGGTGTTTAAGCATTATCTATATGCATTTCATTGGTGTTTTACCAAATCGTCAGTAGACTTCAAACACAATTTTGAACAGTTACAAACCCCTTATATGTACAGACTTTCAAAAACCATTTGAGAATTAATAAATATGTAAATGATTTTCAAAAATAAGTATGAAAAATATATCTGCACTTTCTCAAGACCCTCGGCATCAATCGCCGCACTCCGCTAATGTTTTTTTTAAATTAAAATAATGCATTTTAAATTTGGTTATTTTGTTTTACATTTTGTAACTTTTTCAAAAATTTTGGTTGTAATAATTTTTTGGTTGGGGCAGCACTGCGTAGGACCATATTGGTTTTAGAATGGAGTTATATAGAAGAAGTCTACAACCTAGGCTTAGAGTAGAGTTCCTTCCAATGAGCCAATTCATATGAGCTGCTTTTAATTCCATTTGGGCCATCTTTGCATTTAAGTGGTACTTCCATGTTAGACGACGATCAAGATGAACACCGAGATATTTTACTTCAGTGAGTTGAGGTATAGTTTGGTTATTTATTTGTATATGTTGGCAGGTTTCTCTGCACAATGTAAAAGTAATGTGTAGACATTTTTCTTCGTTAATTTGTATCCGCCATTCTTTTAGTCATTTTTCCAAGTGGGGTATATATAACGAGACCAGAAGTTTTTTCCAAAAAGCGGGACTAGAACGATTGAAAAGCGGAATTCTGAAGAAAAGCGGTATTTTATAAAATTTCTTGTGGAAAGCGGGATGATGTAAAAACTAGGGATGTAACGAATACCGATACCGATATATCGGCGATACTTCAGATTTTCCGATACATCGGTATCGGCGATATTTTACTGTCGATACGACGATACTTAAAAAAATTTTTCAGTTTTTTTTAAACAAATTATTTATTTTTTTGTTAATTTTACCAAGAACTAAATTCATTTTGTTATTTTTTAAATCTTATTAATATCAATTTTAAAAATTAATAATATTTTACGCTGTTATTTTGCAAAAACAATAATTTATTTATTGTTGATTTTACCATGAACTCAAATTCAATTCGTTGTTTTTTAAATCTTATTCCCAGCAAAAAAAGACATTATAAAGAAATCATGAAAATGTAGCAGTCGCGATCCGGAAATATTGCGAATTTGGATAATTTCTAATTAGTTGCACATTTGCTTGTCATTGCAAGAAGTTCTCTTTTTCCGTTACCAATCACCGAATTTGAAGTGATGTTAGGACAAATTTCTTTTTCGGTGTTCTATAATGATTCCTCAAATAATTCTGGAAAAAAAGCCGACTTCAGTATAAAGAGTATATACTTGATGGCCTTCCATATAAACAATTTTGAAAATCGGTAAGCCAATGGAGGAATTGTGCTCTAATAAATATTTTGGGTGGAGGCGTGGAAGACTTGACCCACAGATTTTCGTAGAAAAATTATGCGACCAAACTCTAGGCAAACCATTCCAAACAAAAAATAAATTTTGGAATTCGGCCCATAAATGGAGGAGCTATGCGATAATCAATATTTCTGGGGGAAGGGGAAATCCCGCACAGATTTTGGAGAACAATTATGGTACCAACCTAAAGGGGGGTTTGCAGCAAATTTCACAACTGATTTTCGAAAAAAAAACTGTAGTCAAACCCTTTCAAATAAAAAAACAATTTTGATAATCGGTTCCCAATGACAAAGTTATACATGGTTCCCCCTCCCATTTTCGAAAAGAATTATGGGGCCAAACTACTAGCGAACCCTTGCAAACAACACAAGAATTTTGAAAAGCTGTTCACAAATGACATAGTTATGGATTGGTGGGGAGGGGGAGCAAACTTGCTTCTCCGATTTTCGACAAAAAAAAATTGGAACCAGTTTTTGTCAAACCCTTTCAAACAAAACAAGAATTTTGAAAATCGGTTCACAAATGACAGCATGGGGGAGCGAATTTCCCCCTCCGATTTTCAAAAAAAAATTATGGGACCAACCTGCAGGCAAACCCTTTCCAGCAAAAAAATAATTTTTAAAATCGCTTCACAAATGACAGAGTTATGCGTGTACAAACATAAAAAAGTAAAAAAAACATACACACGAATTGATAACCTTCTTCTTTTTGGAAGTCGGTTAAAAAAGGATGAAAAATTACCCATTTTCAGAACTTGTTTCTTTTTATGCGAATTTAAACACAAAACTGTGCTTTCATGTAAATTTAAGTGAATAAATATAAACTTTTAGCAGACTTTTAATAATTAAGCTAATAAGTTATTTAGAAGAATATTAGTTGATAAATGTCCTTTAAAAAATCGATTTTTTAAAAAGCATGGCGAATATTTTTTAAAATTATAAAGTAATTACAAATTTGTAATGGCTTTTCTACTAATTATCTGCATATTTTTAATATAGATTCTTTGAAAGCAATGAAAATGTAGTTCCTTAAAAATTACTTCCAATTTTATATACTGTATTAATATCTATTTTAAATATTAATAATCTCTTACACTGTAATGTTGCACAATAAAAAAATTGCCCTTCTTGAGTTTTGTTAATCTAAACTTGAACTCAATTTCAATATTCGTATCGGTATCGGTATCGGCGATATTTATTTTTAAATATCGGAATCGGTATCGGATCGGCAAAACGGCGTATCGTTACATTCCTAGTAAAAACACTCCATTTCTATGATAGTACGAGTATACACATGATTTCCTTTAAATATATGCAATTATACAGTTCCATATCGTTACTTGAAATGCAAAACCACGTAACTAATAAATAATTAAAAATCGCATTTTATTATTGCATATTACATCGAGGCGCATGTCCGTACAAATTTTCAAACCTTTATCATAAAAATCAACCAAATTAAAAACGAAAAAAGAAACTAAACTTCACGAACTTGAAGTGCATACATTTTATTTAATTTTCTCTCCTATAAAATTTAAAAAAGTTGATACCTGATTTTTCATTTCAGCTAACGATATGTACTTAGGAAGTTCATAAAAACTTAAAAACGTGAATTTTTATAATTTCTTAGTTAAGATGAAACAAAAATCTACTGAGGAGTTGGCATTAGCACACAACGAAATGCAGGCATATTTGTAAATTAACCCACAACTAATAAATTTATGTATTTTTGATATATGAAACAAATATTTTGTAAATTGCTTTAAGGTTAAAGAACATATGAAACAAAGTCGTTTAGGCCCAACAAAAATAAGAAAATTGCAAGCCAGTAAGTGGAAAAGTCCGAAGTTATCTTATCTATAAAATTGCACAGAAAAAAATAAGTTTCGTTTTTGATAATAAAAATACCGCTATTCAATAATTTGTTTTTAATTTCTTGTGATAAAGAATTCAAAAACTATATATAAATGGAAAAAAATGTTGACATGGCTGGGATACGAATTCGGACTTACCGGACGTAAAGCATACTCTCTACAGCTGAGCCATATCCCAGTTATTTTTTATGAGATACAACTTGTTTTAAGTACTTATGTATAAAAAGAAAATAAAAAAAAAATAATGTGAGTGCGATCACAGGGGAGATGTGTAAACATCTAGTAATGAAACATTTGTTTTTTAAGTTTAGTTTTTGGTTTTCCTTATTTTGCTTTGTTTTAGTAAATTTCTTATTAAAAGTGCGAAAAATCTTTTTAAAAGTTATTAAAATTAAATGTTTTTGTATTCATTTTATTTATTTGCCTACGATAACATAATGTACGAAAATTAGTGCAAATTAGTAGCTACTACTACTATTGCGCACTAGATGGTGTTAGTGTATTTCTATGCAGCTGTTGTTTCTCTGTACTTCTTGTTGTCCGTATGATTACACTAATACACTCATACACAGCTCACACCGCGTTATTACAATCTTACTCAAAATTTGTGATTGTATTGTGAAAAAGATTTTTACCCTCTAGCGTATAGATGTTTGCACATTAATAACTAGCATGGGAAAGAAATACATACAACGAAATATTGTATTTATTTAATGACAAATGTTATTGAAATTCATTTTTTTTTTAAATAACATGGTTTTATTGAACATAATTCTAGTCTATTTTTTCTGTGTGCTGAAATCCAGTTTAAAGTTAAAAGAATATTTTCGATCAACAGCAATTTTGTATGAAAAAAATTCTGTCTTGTAATTTTGGTATTTTTTGTCGGATCTAAGCATCTTGTGTTTTATATATTCGGCACAAAAATAGTTTAGCGCTTGGCTTTCAACACTTTTTCTTAATTTTTTGTTCATTTTAATGTAGAAATTTTTAAATTGAAGTTATGAATTTTAGTCGATATGTATGGGCTTGAGTCCAAAGATTTTTGATTATTCTGGGTTAAGATCATGGAATTTCATTTTTGGAACAGTCAAAAATTTTTAATGTTACGTGCCTTACTTGACTTCACCACCCTCACATTAGGAGCAGGTATCACAAGAGCTCCGATGATGAGTTAGTGATTGATCTATAAAACATCAGTTTGACGCCTATACAGAAAAGAGTTTGTCTTTTCAGTTATTACATGCTTTGAGAATTCCTTTCTCAATAAATATAATTTAATAGAAAAATTTAATTAAATGATCTTAATCCTAAATAATTAACGGCTGAACTGGACTTTAACGAGTTTTGATATGAAATGTTGATTTAAAAATCACCGTAGATTGTAGCCGAGACTCATGGCAATATTCTGTGATTTCCCATTTCAAAATATATGGAAAAACTCAGCAAGATCCGGTACAATTTTGTCACTCATGCTAACTTTATGCCAAGTTTTCGCTATGCATGTGCCCCTAAATGTCTTTGAATTAGAAATTTTGAAGTAATGAGATTTGAAAACGTCTAAAAATGAATTGTACTGGCTGAAAAAGGAGAAAGATATTTTTTTATTCAGTTAAAAAATATTCCAAATTTTTGGCAATAATTAAAAAAGTAAAATTATAAATTTTAAAACTCGAAAAAGCGGGATACAAATTCTAGGCGGGATCGAACTCTTAAAAGCGGGATAGTCCCGCCTAAAGCGGGATGTCTGGTCAGGTTAGGTATATACCATTGCAGTTTGCGGGCCATCAAGAAGGCTTTTGTGAATACTTAAAAAATCTGTGTCATCAGCGAATGTTGATATGTGTATGTTACTGCTTACCGGCAAGTCAGAGGCATATATCATTATATCCGATATATGCCTCTGGACCGAGGATACTGCCTTGAGGGACTCCGGCTTTAATCGGTTGCGGAGGGCTTAGAAATTTTCGCTCAGTTAAGTAGCTTTCTAAAAGCTTAAGTAGCTTTCTAAAAGCTTAAACCTTCGCGCCATACTTTATCAAATGCATGAGAAACATCGATGAAGAGCGTAGAACAATATTTCTATTCCTCGTAGGTTTTTCTAATCACATTCACGAGTCTATGTGTTTGTTCAATCGTGCTGTGTTGTCTCCTAAAACCGAATTGTTGGTCTGGAATGCATCCGGTACCATTCAGTATTGGTGTTAGCTTACTCATAAGTAGCTTTTCAAATAGTTTTGACATGTTAGAGATAGGCTTATAGGCCTATAGGATTCCACTTTGTATGATCTTTGCCTAGCTTAGGTATCATGGTAATCAGCGAAACCTTCCATTCTGCGGGATAGTATTTGATGCGCAAAATACCGTTGAAAATAAATAGAATTATCCTTTATGCAGTATAGGGTAGCTGTAAGACCATTTTATTGCTTATTTTATCAGCGCCTGGAGCTTTTTTCGAATGCAAGCCTGCAATACACTGTTTAGTCTCACGAATATTGAACCTGAAGGTAACATCTGGTATAGATAGGACTGGTGGCAGCTCCACTATAGTATCAGACGTATTTGGAGTAAATATTTTCTGCAAGTGGTTTACAAACAGAGTACCTATTTCAGCGTCAGTTCTTGCCCAGTCTCCATTCGAAGCTCACAATGGAGGCTTATATATCACTGGTCTTTGGAGGCCTCGGGCTGCTCTCCATAGCGAATAGTCTGCTTGAGGTGTTGCGTCGAGCCCATTCAGAAATTTTTGAAGAGAAGCGGTTTTTTGATATTCTAGTAGAGTTTTCAGCTGTTTAGTACATTCCTTCAGCCTAGATTTTAGCTGAGGGGATCTGTAGCGTTGCCAGTTTTACGAACTCTTCTTTTTTTTCAGATAAAAGCCGTTCTACATCTGCTGAATAAATTTTGTTATATTTCACCTGAAGATTTGTAGTACATAGTAGCGTTTAGAACAGCTTGCTTAAGGTTTGCATCAAACATTCTAATAGAGCCATCTATGCCAGCAGGCGTTTTTAATGGAATATTTTCCTGTGCAATGAGCACTCAAATATTTTTTGTATTTCAACCAATTAATACGTGTGGTTGTCATCGTTAAAACAAAAGTGGGTGAAGAAGTTGTATGTGAATATATAGTGACATAGCTGGTGAGTGATCTGAAGACAAATCTAAAGATGCTTTAACGTGGATGCTTTCGGTGGGCACAACCTGTACCACTCCAAAATCAATATTATCAGGCATTTTTCGGCGATCTGTTGGCCAGTAAGTTGGCTGCCCACTTGATATAACATTCAAACGCATATTAGAAATTGTGCCAAACAAAACGCGACCCCTTGGTGTGATGAGACGAGATCCCTAGAACATGTGCTTAGCGTTGTTGTCACCGACGGCCAAAAAGCGTGGGTCTAGTGAAATAAAAAGTCTACTATATTGATTTTCTGTAATAGAGTACCTGAGAGGAGAGTAAATTGATGAAATCATCAGGTTTTGATGAACAGCTTCAATGCAGATGTTAGCTGCTTGAAGATACCCTTCACAATGATTACCCATTAAGTAGTTTTAATCACGATTTTTTTTAGTATGTGTAGCCGAGCCACCACAAGCTCTACCATGGGGTTCCTTTGTATCGTAGAGAGTATATCCGTTGATTTTAAAAAAGCTCCTAGCCGCTTGTGTCTCAGAGATAAGCATGACATCAATTTGTTTATCCATCATGAAGTACTCGAGTTTGCTTTTATGTTAGCGGATGCCGTTTGCGTTCCAGAAACAGATTTTCAATAATGTAGACTGCATTTTCAACATTTCCTGCATCATGTATGTAGGTCATGTTGATTGTAAAAAAATTTACAGTTTGTATTAAATTTTCTATTGAAGTCTCAATGCGATCAAAATTGAAACCAGTGTTTTCGTTGGCAAGAGACAGTTTTTGAGCTGTGGGCTGGTTAGACTTCAAATCATTAGCGTATGAGAACTGACTGTTTGGTATATTTTGCGCTATGGCCTGGATAGCCTTAAAAATGTTCGCTTATGAAGTCCGGCTGGTAGCTGGTTGGCGCAACTGGGGATAATTGGTATTGTCGAAAGTAATAGGTTGAGTATAGGCGTGATTACGTCTTTTAGACAAAGACTGTTTAACATGTACATACACAGGGCAGTCCCTGTAGTTTGTAGTGTGATTTTTGTGGCAATTGCTACACTTTTTAATTTTGGAATGATCTTTTGGCTTATCACAATTGGTAGTGCTGTGTAGTTCACCACAGATGACACAAACGGTGCGCAACTTGCAATATGTTTTGGTGTGGCCATATTTTTGGCAATTCAGGCATTGAATGGGTCCTGCTCCCTTTTGTGGTTCATCTACGGTAAATTGTCGGTGCAGCAAATATCTTAACTTGAGGTCTACACGTAACATAATATGTACGATGAGATTGTCAAATTCAATCCCAGAGAGAATTATGTTACGTGTAGACTTCAAATTAGTGTTATCTCAATGTTAGAGGAATTTTTATGAGAGCGTTGTTATAAGAATTCTTATAACAACAATCTTATGAGATGGACTGTCAAAAAACACATGTACATGAAAATAAAATAGTGTGCATGTGTGAGTGTTTATTAAAATAACTGAAAAGCAATGTTTTTGATAAAAATTTCTGTGTTAAATCAATGAATAAATCTGTTTAATTGATTCAGAAATTTAAATTTGTGTGAAAAATTAAAAACAAAATAGCTAATTATGCAAAAGTAGTACATGTTTACTCGATGAGCATTTGCATAAAATGAAATCTTACCGGAAAAGTTAAATTACGTCTTCCCCTAGTGTGAGATTAAGAGAAAATTCGACAATTTGTTTTTAGTATTCTGCCGACGTTTTCTCTCATGTTATCTCAAAGTTAATGTCTCGTGAAGACGCTGTGTAAACTATATATGGGGTGTATTTAATTTTTTTTATTTCATGTCACCTGGCTCCAGTTCCATACGAAATAGTGGTTGGGGGACTCGCTCTCTTCACTTTAAAATTATTATTTAGTAGACGAACTTTTACTTCTTCTGGATCTACGTACATATAAATCGATGCCTTTTATCAATACCTGGAGGCCTTTTGCACTTTTCAGTTGGTAGGTGTAAACATTTTTATTTTTTGTTTCAAACTCCGAAACTACTGTGCGGTAATGATTTTCTTCATTTACTGGAATTTTTGTCTCATCAATCGGGATGACGTAAAATGCCTCTTCAGCGATTAATTGTACTAGCATTTTAATTAGCTCATTTGAAATTTTCTCCCTTAAGTATATTTGGAGCGGCTTGCTTGACATGACAGTGGTGATTTCGTCTTTGTCGTTTTGTAGAATTGAAAAGCGATTTTCAGAAGACGCCGCATAAGATTTACCATCTTTGGGCATTTTCGCCAATGGAGCGAGGTTATTCGATCTTGGACTTCTTTGTCTTTTTTATTATTTACAACTTTTAAATAACGATCAATACCCATTTGGATTTTCTGAATCAGTTTATAGGGGGACACTTCCTGTCGTATTTTTTTCGGCTAGTGGTTGTCTCATATTGTTGGCACTTGTGCTTTGATGTGAAGCTGGTTTCAAGAAATTTATTTTTATATTACTGTCAGTCATTGAATTTGAGCGTACCCGTTTACGCAAGTGTAAATTTTTGTTTACTGGATTTTCACATTCTGTAGCAACAACAGTAACGTAGGCATTTCTGTTGTTTTTTGCTGTTGTTATTTTGTATTGACTGGTACTCATATATGTATATGAGTGAAACATAATATACATATTTGTTGTTTGTGTGCCTGCTTATTTATGGGTTTATGATTTACTTTACAAAAAGAAAAATAAAAAACGTATACCTAAAATATTAAACAAAACGTTGTTTGTTAATACTTTGTTGTTGCGAGTATTTTTTTATTATATATTAATGCTTGTGTGTACTTCGAGAGTAAGCTGCAAACTCTTAACAACGTAAGGAATTTATATTTTATACAAATTGGCACATTCCAACTAAGGTACATTTAAATTCGGCAAGCTTTTGTATTAGAGTCCTGCAAAGTATACTCAAATATATTCGCAGAATGTACTCGTATGCATTTGGAGCGTGCATAGATGTATGTTATTTTGTATATACTTATGTGTACATGCATGTATATATGTGCACATACATAGCCACGACCAAATAAACATATATACAAAAAACATAAATGCATACACCAACAAACATACGAATACTTTCGACTATATTCGTGCAGCCCTCTATTTTGCATTGCTATTCCCATATCATAGACGAACAGCTGACACGTTACGGTACAGATGCGCTCCGCTAATTCTGCCTTAATACTCAGCCGTATTTTATGCTATTACATTGTACTTGACCTTGATTTTCTCGGAATAAAACGAGCTTAAAAATGCATATGGCGACGACAGTGTAACTTGTAGTGGTGAGTTGGTAAGGCTCACTGAAGTTAATTTTTACCTAATATTCTCATTTTATTGCTGCTATCTCCAATATAATCAATTGTATCAAAAAATGTAAATGCCAAATTTGTTGAGAAATTAATTTTCTACAAAAATGTAACATAGACTAAATTGTTGAGATTAATATTTCTTGAGATATTAGACTTTAACTTATGACTAGTATAAATGTAAAAATGTTATAGTATAAACGTAAAAAATTTATACTAGCAATAAGTTAAAGATTAATATCTCAAGAAATATTAATTTAGCAATTTGGTCTATATAACATTTCTGTCCGAAATTAGGTTTGCAGCAAACTTTCCATTTACATTATTTTGGTACAGTTGATTATTTCGGAGATAACAGTAAAAAAACGAGAATTTTAAGTAAATGTTAACTTCAGTGACCCGTACCAATTCACCAGTACACTTTCGTCGCTATAAGCACTTTTGAAAATTGTTTTATTCCAAGTAAATCAAGGTTAAGTACAATGTAATAGTGTTGTGTTTTTCATCCGACGGGGTTTTTTTGAGTTTGGAACGATTTTCCGTCATCCCACTTCAAATTTGGTTTGTAAACAGACCGGTTTCGGCTATGTGCCATCTTCAGTGTTCTATTGAATACTAAATCGTTTTTCTGTTGTACGTTGTTTCTTTTATAATTCGTTTGTATACCTAACTTCCTTCCTTGATCCCTTTTGTATTCTGCTCCCTATTTCTCTCTCCCGCTCTTTCTCTCTCTCTCTCGCCTCTATATGCTTTTGTGTGTCTCTACCTGCTACCTGTTTCTCTTACTATTATGTTTGTGTTTAATATTTGGTTTATAATCTGCTCTATTAGTTATCAGTTGTTTTATCCCTACGTAGGTAATAATCCGTAATTGTACGTTTCTGGGTAATCCTTTTGTCTTGTTCATTTTCTACTACGTTGCCTGGACTATTGTTTTCTTTTGTGTAAAAATATTTTAACGGTTCAAATATTACGTCTGAAGCAGTGTTTATTTGTTCACTTATTATTCTTCCGTCAAATATTTTTTGTTTGTATATTTCCATGTTCTCTAATACGTTCAGTTGCCGTCCTTTATGTTGTGAATGTAATAGTTTAACTGTTTTTCTAATATGTCCTGGTGTACATTTGTTGTCGAATATGTGGTTTGCGAAATTCGATTCTGGTGTTATTCCTGGTTCTCTCAGTTTCTTGTTGTAGTCTCTCATGTGCTCGCGAAATCTTGTTTTTATCTTTCTTCCAGTTTGTCCGATGTAACTGTGTTGGCATGTGCAGGTTAATTTGTACACTCCTTGTTTATCTAGGAAGTCTGTTTCGTTTGTTCTGTTCTGTAGTATTCTACCCAAGTTGTTTCTTGTTTGGAATGCTGTGTTAATGTTGTGTTTTCTAAAAAATTTTGCCAGTTTGTATGTTGATTTTCCCATATACGTAAAGGTAACCCAGGTTTTCTTTTCTTGTTCCTGTTCTCTGTTCCGTTTCTTATTTGCCTCGATATCCTTTCTAATCTTGTCAACTAGGTCTTTTTTATATCCGTTGTTTTCCGCTATGTTATATATTATTCCTAACTCTTTCATATAGGCCTCACGTGTTAGGGGAATTCGTTCAAGTCTCGTTATTAATTGCCTAATTGCTGCGTTCTTATGTTGTTGAGGATGGTTTGATGAATTGTGTATTATTGTATCTGTAGCGGTTGGTTTTCTGTATATTTCGTATTCAATTCTATTTAAGCTCTTGTTTGCCCTAATCGTTAGGTCTAGGTAGTTTATCCTTTCGTTCTCCTCCACTTCCATTGTAAATTTTATGTTTTTGTGTTGTTTGTTCAGTAGATCCAGAATTTGCAATAGCAAAGTGGCAATAGCGATGCTACCAAACGAGGAGCAGGATCAGGCCAGATACACCTGCAAACGAATAATAGAGAAGGAAGTCAAATCCAAAAGGAGTCCAAACAAGGAAGGCAAAGCTGTTAGAAATCTTAAACAAAAACTTAACTCTAACAATATCGTAGCAACGAAAGCGGATAAAGGAAATACAACGGTATTAATCAACAAGGATGAGTACATCGAAAAAACGGAACAGTTAATAGTGGATACTAAATGCAGGAGAATCAGGAAAGATCCTACAGACGAATACCAGGCAAAGGTAAAGGAATTAATAAAAAAGGCAACCAAAGTAATAAAACCAGGCATATCATATTCATTAACACTTATGAATCCATCCGCTCCATCTATGATCGCTTTACCGGAGATACATAAGCAAAACACGCCAATGAGACCCATAATTAATTATAAATCTGCTCCGAGCTATAGACTATCGAAATACTTAAAAACAATACTGAAAGATACTTTGGACCTAGAGAATAAACACACAATAGCCAACACCACGGAATTAGTTAACAAGATAGGGAGCATACAGATAACAGAAAATACTAAACTAGTCTCATTTGATATAAAAGACTTATATCCATCAATCCCAACAGCAGAGACAATAAACATTCTACATAAAATACTACTCAATAAAACAGAAGACGTGGATTTTTCAATGCAACTCACAAGCACGCTAAAAGCCACATTGGAGCAGAATTACTTCAAATTCAACAATAGCATATACAGTACAACTTCGACAATCCGGACATGCGCTAGTCCGGACACTCCAATAATTCGGACGCTTCTACAATTCGGACAAGTTAAAATTTTTACCTCTACAATCCGGACAAATTTTTTTTTATGCAAGAACAAAAATTAAATCCCGGGGTTTCCCGTGTTTAACTCTCATGTTTTGTTATTCATACTTCGATTTACATTTTGCACTATCATTACTTCAGTTTCGGTTCATTCTTTCGCAAGCGTGTTTGTCTAATTTCATACCAAGTGCCATGTCTTTAAATAATAAACGCAAACATAAAACACTAACTTTAAAGGAAAAGTGTGATATTTTACAAAGTCTTGATGAGGAAAAAACTATTAGGCAGGTTGCCGAAAAATTCCATGTTCCTAAATCAACGATTTGCGACATTAAAAAAAATAAGGAGAAGATAAAACAATTTATTTCGAATACCTATAATGGCCCCGGTAACATTTTAACCACAATCATGTAAGAAACCATTTTCATCATGTAAGAAACCATTTTTTTTTTAGGAAATCGAAAAGTTATGAAAAAGGCAGAAAATCCAGAGTTAGAGGAAGCGCTTTACACATGGTTTTTGCAGCAAAGAAACAATCATATCCCGGTTTCATCAGAAATTTTAAAAGCAAAGGCCAAATTCTTTTATGAAAAGATGACGGGGAAGGACGATTTTTCAGCGAGCTCAGGCTGGTTAGATAAATTTAAGTTACGGCATGGTATTCGTTATCTAAAAATTTGTGGTGAAAAAGTTTCCAGCGATGAAAGCGCCGTAGAGCCTTTTAAAAAAAAGTTTGCCGACATTGTTGCTGAGATGGATTTGAGTGAAGAGCAAGTTTATAATGCAGACGAATCTGCTGCTTTCTGGAGAGTGTTGCCTGGTAACACATGGGTACATACAAAGGAAAAATCAGCCCCAGGGAGAAAAATTTCCAAAGATCGTGTGACATTTATGCCATGCTTAAATGCTGCAGGAACACATAAACTGCCTCTTTTGGTCATTGGCAAATCTGCTAATCCAAGAGCCTTTAAAGGCTATAAGATTCCAGTGGTATATAAAGCAACTAATAAAGGATGGATGTCAACGTCCCTTTTCTTCGACTGGTTCAAAAACCATTTTATTCCAGAAGTAAAAGGGTTTCTAACACAGGTTAACAGACCACTCAAAGCATTATTGATACTAGATAATGCTCCATCACATCCTAAAACGGATGAAATTAATTTTGACCCAAATTTCAAAGTTCTTTTTTTACCACCAAATTGTACGGCAATATTACAGCCTATGGATCAAAATCTAATACAAAATATAAAGGTTACTTACAGAAAACAATTACTGCGCCATATTTTATCAGAAAATGATGATGATGGTGTCGACGTGGTTAAAGTTTTAAAAATGTTTAACCTTAAAGATGCTGTTTATTTCTTGGACTTAGCATGGCAAAGCATTAGTGAAAAAAATATTCAGAAAAGCTGGTCTGCATTGTGGCCAATAACTGCATCGAGCTGGGATGATGAAGATATGATACCGCTTCAGGTTCTGCGTCATGAACTGCAGTCTGATAGCATGTATGATGACATAAAATCCATCCAAAATATGATTGGAGCTATGAATTTCTGTAGTAATGATATAGTAACTGAAGAAGATATCAATGATTGGGCAACTGGTGCAAATGAATTTTCATTGGATTTTTCCGATGAAGAAATAATACAACACTCTAAACAAAATGAATCGTCAGTGCTGCTTACGGACTCTGAAGACGACTTTGTAAACATGGATGCAAAAACAAAGATCTCTAATGCAGATGCAAAGAAATCATTTTCAGTTTGCATTCAGTGGGCTGAGGAGAATAATTTGGATATGCAAGATATTCTATTGTTGAAGAGGCTAGAGCAAAAAGCACAAATCAACCACCTCAACAAAGTTAGTCAACACAAAATAACTTCGTTTTTTAATAAATAATATGTATGTATATAAATATGTATGTATGTATTTAATTCACTTAGATTATTTTAACAAATTTCACTACATACTATAGTCCGGACAACTCGATAATCCAACCGAGCCTAAAACTATATGTGTCCGGACTGTCGAAGTTGTACTGTATAGGCAAATCAACGGACTAGGAATGGGAAATCGAACATCAGCAATACTCATGGAAGAATTTATGCAAAATTTTGAAGAGAAATACGTAGAGGAGTTAAAAACAAATTTTGGGGTAACATTCTATGCAAGATATGTATAATAGATAATAGATATGTATAATAGAAGGAAATATGGAGGAGCAAATTCTGGATCTACTGAACAAAAAACATAAAATTTACAATGGAAGTGGAGGAGAACGAAAGGATAAACTACCTAGACCTAACGATTAGGGCAAACAAGAGCTTAAATAGAATTGAATACGAAATATACAGAAAACCAACCGCTACAGATACAATAATACACAATTCATCAAACCATCCTCAACAACATAAGAACGCAGCAATTAGGCAATTAATAACGAGACTTGAACGAATTCCCCTAACACGTGAGGCCTATATGAAAGAGTTAGGAATAATATATAACATAGCAGAAAACAACGGATATAAAAAAGACCTAGTTGACAAGATTAGAAAGGATATCGAGGCAAATAAGAAACGGAACAGAGAACAGGAACAAGAAAAGAAAACCTGGGTTACCTTTACGTATATGGGAAAATCAACATACAAACTGGCAAAATTTTTTAGAAAACACAACATTAACACAGCATTCCAAACAAGAAACAACTTGGGTAGAATACTACAGAACAGAACAAACGAAACAGACTTCCTAGATAAACAAGGAGTGTACAAATTAACTTGCACATGCCAACACAGTTACATCGGACAAACTGGAAGAAAGATAAAAACAAGATTTCGCGAGCACATGAAGACTACAACAAGAAACTGAGAGAACCAGGAATAACACCAGAATCGAATTTCGCAAACCACATATTCGACAACAATGTACACCAGGACATATTAGAAAAACAGTTAAACTATTACATTCACAACATAAAGGACGGCGACTGAACGTATTAGAGAACATGGAAATATACAAGCAAAAAATATTTGACGGAAGAATAATAAATGAACAAATAAACACTGCTTCAGACGTAATATTTGAACCGTTAAAATATTTTTACACAAAAGAAAACAATAGTCCAGGCAACGTAGTAGAAAATGAACAAGACAAAAGGATTACCCAGAAACGTACAATTACGGATTATTACCTACGTAGGGATAAAACAACTGATAACTAATAGAGCAGATTATAACCCAATATTAAACACAAACATAATAGTAAGAGAAACAGGTAGCAGGTAGAGACACACAAAAGCATATAGAGGTGAGAGAGAGAGAAAGAGCGGGAGAGAGAAATAGGGAGCAGAATACAAAAGGGATCAAGGAAGGAAGTTAGGTATACAAACGAATTATAAAAGAAACAACGTGCAACAGAAAAACGATTTAGTATTCAATAGAACACTGAAGATGGCACATAGCCGAAACCGGTCTGTTTACAAACCAAATTTGACGTGGGATGACGGAAAATCGTTCCAAACTCAAAAAAACCCCGTCGGAAGAAAAACACAACACTCAACAAATGCCTGTCAGGCTTACAACTTGAACACAATCGGACTTTTAAACCTTTACAAACTACGTAAACGAAAGATACTTACAATAAAAGCAAGCATTTGGTTCAACAAACAATGCCTCGCATTGAATGTCACACCAAAATACGCTAGAATAAAACTAAAGACCAACACAGTAGCGAGTAGGAGAACTGAGAAAAGAGCGTAAAAAAGTTTCGTAAAATTTGAAATCCAGGACTTGTATACCAAAAAAGATGTAACAAACTCGGAATTACTAGACATTCATTTACAATTGGCAGAACGAATCCCAACTGATGTACTAATGGACATAATTCACCAAATAAATACAGGAAACACGGAAGCAATGGAAGAAAAATACAGAAATATGAACAAAAAACTAGACAAACTAACAGGATCAACAAACAGAAAAAGATACGAAAAACACAATATCCACACTAGATTCATAAACCTAACTGAAGTTAGTATCAATAAAGAAGAGGCTCAATTACTAGAGAAGGGGCTAAAGCACAACATCCAGGCAAATCACAAGAAGAAGGAAATATAACAAACTATTGTGGACACAGAAGTGGCAATAGCGATGCTACCAAACGAGGAGCAGGATCCGGCCAGATACACCTGCAAACGAATAATAGAGAAGGAAGTCAAATCCAAAAGGAGTCCAAACAAGGAAGGCAAAGCTGTTAGAAATCTTAAACAAAAACTTAAATCTAACAATATCGTAGCAACGAAAGCGGATAAAGGAAATACAACGGTATTAATCAACAAGGATGAGTACATCGAAAAAACCGAACAGTTAATAGTGGATACTAAATGCAGGAGAATCAGGAAAGATCCTACAGACGAATACCAGGCAAAGGTAAAGGAATTAATAAAAAAGGCAACCAAAGTAATAAAACCAGGCATATCATATTCATTAACACTTATGAATCCATCCGCTATATCTATGATCGCTTTACCGAAGATACATAAGCAAAACACGCCAATGAGACCCATAATTAATTATAAATCTGCTCCGAGCTATAGACTATCGAAATACTTAAAAACAATACTGAAAGATACTTTGGACCTAGAGAATAAACACACAATAGCCAACACCACGGAATTAGTTAACAAGATAGGGAGCATACAGATAACAGAAAATACTAAACTAGTTTCATTTGATATAAAAGACTTATATCCATCAATCCCAACAGCAGAGACAATAAACATTCTACATAAAACACTACTCAATAAAACAGAAGACGTGGATTTTTCAATGCAACTCACAAGCACGCTAAAAGCCACATTGGAGCAGAATTACTTCAAATTCAACAATAGCAAATCAACGGACTAGGAATGGGAAATCCAACATCAGCAATACTCATGGAAGTATTTATGCAAAATTTAGAAGAGAAATACGTAGAGGAGTTAAAAACAAATTTTGGGGTAACATTCTATGCAAGATACGTGGACGATTTTATATGTATAATAGAAGGAAATATGGAGGAGCAAATTCTGGATCTACTGAACAAACAACACAAAAACATAAAATTTACAATGGAAGTGGAGGAGAACGAAAGGATAAACTACCTAGACCTAACGATTAGGGCAAACAAGAGCTTAAATAGAATTGAATACGAAATATACAGAAAACCAACCGCTACAGATACAATAATACACAATTCATCAAACCATCCTCAACAACATAAGAACGCAGCAATTAGGCAATTAATAACGAGACTTGAACGAATTCCCCTAACACGTGAGGCCTATATGAAAGAGTTAGGAATAATATATAACATAGCGGAAAACAACGGATATAAAAAAGACCTAGTTGACAAGATTAGAAAGGATATCGAGGCAAATAAGAAACGGAAGAGAGAATAGGAACAAGAAAAGAAAACCTGGGTTACCTTTACGTATATGGGAAAATCAGCATACAAACTGGCAAAATTCTTTAGAAAACACAACATTAACACAGCATTCCAAACAAGAAACAACTTGGGTAGAATACTACAGAACAGAACAAACGAAACAGACTTCCTAGATAAACAAGGAGTGTACAAATTAACTTGCACATGCCAACACAGTTACATCGGACAAACTGGAAGAAAGATAAAAACAAGATTTCGCGAGCACATGAGAGACTACAACAAGAAACTGAGAGAACCAGGAATAACACCAGAATCGAATTTCGCAAACCACATATTCGACAACAAATGTACACCAGGACATATTAGAAAAACAGTTAAACTATTACATTCACAACATAAAGGACGGCGACTGAACGTATTAGAGAACATGGAAATATACAAGCAAATAATATTTGACGGAAGAATAATAAATGAACAAATAAACACTGCTTCAGACGTAATATTTGAACCGTTAAAATATTTTTACACAAAAGAAAACAATAGTCCACGCAACGTAGTAGAAAATGAACAAGACAAAAGGATTACCCAGAAACGTACAATTACGGATTATTACCTACGTAGGGATAAAACAACTGATAACTAATAGAGCAGATTATAAACCAAATATTAAACACAAACATAATAGTAAGAGAAACAGTTAGCAGGTAGAGACACACAAAAGCATATAGAGGCGAGAGAGAAAGAGCGGGAGAGAGAAATAGGGAGCAGAATACAAAAGGGATCAAGGAAGGAAGTTAGGTATACAAACGAATTATAAAAGAAACAACGTACAACAGAAAAACGATTTAGTATTCAATAGAACACTGAAGATGGCACATAACCGAAACCGGTCTGTTTACAAACCAAATTTGACGTGGGATGACGGAAAATCGTTCCAAATACAATGTAATAGCATAAAATGCGGCTAAGTAATAAAAATACATAATTTTTACGTGTATTTTGTATGGAAAATCTTTCCACGCTTTTGGAAAGTACTTAAAATTAATATTGAGGGCTGTAACTTTCAGGGTACTTTTTTAAGGACTGCAAACAAACAGTATGTACTTGCAAAAAATCACACATTTTCCGTACTTTTGCTCGCAGCTAGCATTTCGAACACAGGTGTTTTTTTACTTTACTTTCTAATAGCTTAAATTCGTTTATGAAAGTCTCTGGTTCACTATTACATAATTAATTTTCTTAACTTTATAAATATTTGATCTAAGAATCTTAAAGCATTCAATCTCTATTAATACAAATTTCGGTAAAAATTAAAAAATGCGTCAAATTGACACTGAAGGGCCACAACCGGTAACGCTGACTATATTTAATACATATGTATGTATTAAATGTGAGCACAAAACTTCATTTTGTGAAGTGTTCATAATGTACATTATTGAATTGTTTTCTTCTTTTATTGCTTTTGATTTTATGCGAAAACTAAAATTGTTACTCCCTTTTATGCAAGCACACAACAACAATGTGTCAAAGAAAATTTTAATTGTGTGGAAGCAAATTTCAACAAAGAAGAAACAAATAGGCAGGAACTTTTTTATTTTTGTGTCTTTTTTTATAATTACAATCACCCCTTTTAATGTTTTTCTGCTCATTCTAAAAAATATATGTATGTATCTATGGACGTATGCATGTCTATAATTCTCATTATATTATGCGAAAAAGCCTTAAGAAGTATGTGTGTTTGTTTAAAGTCTTGTGAAGTGATGTCCATATTGACTTATACAGGATTTTTATTGTACAGTTGATACAAGTGTCGATTCAATTTTTTTACAATGAGTTTATGCATTGTTGTTTCATTGTTCTCTATATTTGCTTTACACTCGATTAGAATTACAACTAAAAACAATATTTGCGTTTGAAAAAGATACAATAATGTACATTTTAATGGCAATGCGCACACGTTTAGTATGTACTCTTTCTTAACCTACATATGTACATGATATATTTTTATCATGACAAATGTCAAACTTTATATTGCAAAATAATTTGTTTTATATTAGATGTCTTCCCTATATGGAATTTGATATTTATCATGATAAAAATTTATCAGGTATAGACGTAGGGTTAGTTAAAAAATATTGAAATAGAAATTTATTTCTAAATTGATGTTATTAATGTTGAACTTCACACAAAAAATGGTGCCATCAGTTTTTGTCCAACAACTGATCCAGACTTAGTGATACTACTTAACTATATTTGGCAATAATGTAGCTAAGTCAGTTGAACAAATTTGATTAACATCTTATGACAAAAAAATCTTTTCCTGCACTTTTTCTGAAAAAATATAGGAAACATTTGATCAATCTTTTCAGCATAAAGTACAGGACTGACATTGGCGTAGATAGGCCTTTGGAGGGGGGGGGGGGGCAATGTCCCCCCAGACTTGATTTCTGATAAAAATTATTAAAAACTGCTCTATGTTTGGGAAAACATACATATTAGTATTCAAATCGTAAATGTATCCCGTTTACTTACAGAAATTATTACAATTTTTATAAAAATTTTGTTTCCAATAATTGCAAAATTTTTGTTTATTACGTAAAAACCCTAAACAAAAACGTGAGAGTGTGTTTATTTTATTCTGATATATTTTTGTATTTTCTCTAACAAAATATAAATATTAGTACATATAACATTTTAAAAACCTTTTGATACTGGGTGCAGTTGTGCATAAAATTAGTCCAATAGCCCATCAGCAACATGATTTTTAAAAGTTTTAGACCTTCAAAAAACTTTCATATCGATGGTCATAAGTTGACAACACGTAACTGGTTTTTAAAACTTTTCAGTAGAAGAAACTACGTTATAAATATGCTGAAAGCGTTACTAGCATAGAAATAAAATAGCTGAAATTTATTTAGTAGATACTCTCAAACAATTTCTGTTATTTTACTTCGAGAATGGGAATGTTTTCTGCGTTTTGTGAAAAATAATAAAAATTCAGTTACAAATTGTCAATGTATGACCATCGATATGATATCCAAAAGTTTATAACGACCCTTAACCGCAAGAAAATCGGAATCCACAAGTCCTAAATTTTATACTAAATGCATACTTCTTTTATTTTAAAACGTAATATTTCTTTAATATTGAGTAAGTAATACTATTTGCTTTGATGTATGCATATGAAATGCTTTAGGTTTTATTAAATTACTTTTAAGATAACGTATGGTTGTTTGGATACGATTTTTTGCTTCATGACACATATTTTTCATAATGAAGTTAGTCAAGGCTAATTTTGCGACAAGCCAAAATTTTCGCGACGAGTGTTATCAATTTCAATTTTGCAGTTCTCTACTTGAAACAAAGATTTTTATATTTTGGTGTGATCATTTCAAACTAATTTGCCTTTGACTCCAAATGATTTTATTGCGCAAAAGTCCGTAACGTAATATTCAGAAAGAATTAGACAGCATAATTATTCTAAGGAACCAGGCGAAATTTCCAAAAACAACGTTGTTCTGTTCTGCCGTGTATGTTGAGAATTTTCGTAATTAGGAATGATACACTGAAAAAAGTTCACTTCAGCCATTGTTCATGTAACGGTACATTTGTGGTTTTTGATGTATGTGCATATATTTGCTTCTCTTTAAAGCTCCATCCAGAGTAACAGCGCCATCCAAAGTCGATTATAAGATTCTGCTAAAGATGCCGGAACAAACCCGATGAAACATTGGGAACAAAAATGGAACAAATTGTTTTTTGCCTCTAAAGTAAAAAAAAATCTGATCATAAATAGCCTAAACAATAAAACATAGAATATAAGATTTTTTGTTTTCACCAGATTCAGGTCCATTATGGCTTAAGATTTTTATAATCGAATGGACTATTCATTGAAATTATAAAACTATGGATTTTTGTATAATTTGTGGAACAAAACAGATCCGAAAAGGCAACAGTTGGTGATGAACCTTAAAATTTCACAAAATTTTAACTTTTATCCACTCTAACTGGGTCGTCTTTTATTCGATCAGAGCCACTATTCGACGCGTAATTTAGTAGCCTTTCATATAATATATATATATATATATATATATATATATATATATATATATAGATATATATATATATATATATATATATATATATATATATATATATATATATATATACATACATACATACATATATATATATATATATATATATATATATATATATATATATATATATATATATATATATATATATATATACATACATACATACATATATATATATATATATATATATATATATATATATATATATATATATATATATATATATATATATATATATATATATATATATATATATATATATATATACATACATACATACATATATATATATATATATATATATATATATATATATATATATATATATATATATATATATATATATATATATATATATATATATATATATATATATATATATATATATATATATATATATATATATATATATATATATATATATATATATATATATATATATATATATATATATATATATATATATATATATATATATATATATAAATATATATATATATATATATATATATATATATATATATATATATATATATATATATATATATATATATATATATAT
>OY101451.1:64506735-64559681 GCA_956483635.1 Panzeria rudis
GTGTAAGTGTGTTAGTAAAAAAGTACGAGTGTATTGAGTTTTTCGAACTTGCGCTTGCACGTATAAACGCTAAGTTAAATGCAAGTATAACACAACGGGACCTATAAGGACCCAAGTGAAGAATTGAATACATCTTTTGATGGGTCGCACTTACATCGTTTGTTTGTTTTGTATTAGTCTCAGATCGAAGATGTATGAGATAGAAATTCCACTGGGTATAAACCAGACTTCGTAAAGGTGTACAAAAATTTTAAATTGTTGTTTACCACTTTCTTTTTTTTTTCCATATCTGTATGTTTTATGGGTAATAAATACATACATATGTACATATCACTCACGTACTCAACCAACGTCACTGCGCTAGTCGCAAAATTTAACAAGTGGTAAAGTTATTTTGAGTACGCTAAATTCAATGGTGTTAGCCGTTTTTCGAAGTTAATGGTCGTATTCGCAACATTCGCCATTTAAAATTTTCATAGTAAATTACCATAAAAACAAATTTTTAATAGTTTTGGCATGATTTTTAAATTTAAATTTAGCAGATTTGTTAAATATGTACAACATTAAGATATTCTAACTTTTTTTTCGCGAAAATTGAATTTTTTTTGCAAGACGATTTTGCGCGAATAAAAATTATGGTGTCATTTTGTTTTATGTAAATTTAAGATGATTAAAGTTTTTATTAACTCGATTTGTAATTAATTTTAGAGTAACTCATCAGGAGCTAGGGACTTCAAATTTTGCTCAATCATTGAGTTCCCGTGACAATACAAGTTTAGTATTAGAAAAGTGGTCAGCGCCCACTGTGTTTTGAACTATTTCTACTTAAGCGATTTCTGTGAAATTGCATTTTACCGTGACAGTAGTATAAACAAGCCCTTTTTTCAATTAGGTGACCTAGAGCCCGAAAATATAAATTAAATTTATGCAGTGTAAGGTCGAATAAAATAACAAATACCTAATTGAATCACGGAGGGCACGCCGAAAAGCATCATCATGAAGCTGTATGAGTGTGACTTAGAGCCAAACATTTTATTAAATTTAAAACTTTTTTCCTTAATAATTATTTTTTTAATAATTAATTTTTGAAAAATGGCGCAAAATGGCGACGCGAAGCAGTAACTCTGTATCGTTAACCGACGCCAACTACTAATCACATGCGAGGGATTAGGGAATTTTAAACAGACTCAAAAATCGATGTTCGATTTTTCGGTCAAAATTTTTCGTTTCGATTTTCAATATCGATTAATCGGACCTTAAAATTGAAGATGATATTAGATTTGCAAATTTCTAAACATAACAAACATTAAACAACATTAACAAAGAAAACCAGCCAAAAACGCAATTAAAAATGAAAATTTAGAATTTTAACAATTTTCTTTCATATAAAATTACGTAAATCTAAAAAAATATTACAAATTATTCGACGTAGTTATTTTCAGAAATATTTCTCAAGGTTGTTCGTAAAAAAGGTGTTAATTTAAGTGCATTGTCTGGTTCTTTGCAGTTACTATTGATTCATTTTTCGAAAAGAAACGTTCAAATTGCATTACATATACATATGTGGGAATAAATTGCTGTTTTCCACTCGTTTAGTGGATTTAAATTTCGATCAAACACTGATCTCTTTATATATTGGCGCAAATCCACAGAAATGCTTCTCAATACTTCATAAAAATATCAAAAAATCGATTTTAAAAGCCCAATGATCGATTTCAATATAAAATCGCAGACGTAAATTCGATTCTGAAAAATCGATTTTTTATAACACAAAATCGATTTTCGATTAGATTTGAAATCGATTTACTATTCCCTACGAGGGAGTGAGACGCATAACTGGCATAAGAGCAGCAAGCGTAGCGTTAGCAACAGGGCACGTATTTACAATACATTCTACAAAAAAAATTTACTCTGAATATACGTACCCTGCAGCTAACGCGACGCTTACCGCTCTTATTTAGGTATGGCAGTAACTCTACAAGGTATGGCAGTAATTCTCGATGAAGCAATTGCCAACGACGCGTGATGTTAACTCGTAAAGAACTGTTTTACGAATGTAGAGCAAATTAGCTGTTTAGTGCCAAATGCAAATTTGCACAATCACCATCGTGCAAACCTTATGTATGAATTAGTATTTCACTACGATATTGCACCTCTTCATCTCTTTGGGCAAACATGTTTCTTTTTTCATAGTCATTCAACAATTTTCTCTAAGATTCACTCAAGAAAAATTCAAAACGAATCATGGAAATTTCTGTGAAAGCGTATTTTTATAAAGGAGCAAATATTTATATTTAAATCGTAATATTTTCTTTTCAAAAGTAACAAATATTTAAAGTTATTGCAAGTGATAATTGGATTTATCACTATTAGCCCAGTCAGATAAGCAGGAAAAAGGGACCAACTGCGGAATGAGAAATAATAAGCTGAAAATTCGTACACACCGTCGCAAATTTTGTGCTCTACAATAATAATAACTGTTAACATCATTGGAGCTATAGAAACCGAGATAATTGCGAAAAACTGATTTTAGTGACCTTTGACCATGAATAACTTACGGCGCAGACACGAGATTTTATGAGACTTTTGAGGCAACTTTTAGAACACCAAAATGAAGGTGTATACAAATTTCCAGCTTATTATCTATTTATATATTACTATATCTATATATATATATATATATATATATATATATATATATATATATATATATATATATATATATATATATATATATATATATATATATATATATATATATATATATATATATATATATATATATATATATATATATATATATATATATATATATATATATATATATATATATATATATATATATATATATATATATATATATATATATATATGAAATATATATGAAATGACTGGGCTATCTTCTTTCATGTTTTAACTCCTAACAATACATTACGTTTATCTGACTAGAATAAGAACCAAGATTTAATTTAGGCATGGATATACTATACAAAATATGTATTTAGAACAAAGTTCAGATTACATTTCACAATTTTAAAAACTGAATGCAATAACAGTAAAAAATGAACAAATTAAAAAATAGTAATAAAATACATAGTCTTTACTTATTTAACTCTTTGGCGACCATTGGATATAATTCCTTCCTTGCTTGTACCAATACACATCGTTCATTTGCTGCAACGTTGTTATAACTCTAAATTTATGATTTTTGAGCTAATAATGCAGAATATCTTTCTTCATATCCCAGCAAAAAATCAAGTACTGACTCAACTCCAGTATGTATCAAGCTTATTTCAAAAACAAAGCAACATGAAGTTGGTTGTAGTTGATTTATTTCCTTGCAAGCAAATTAAGAAAGATGCGTAAAGCTAAAAATTGTGTTTTGTAAAGTTAATTGACTTTTAATTAATATGTGTTATATAATAATAAACAAGAGTAATTAAATTTCGTAAAAGAATACTAAGAAAGAATGGTAAGGAAACAAAATTTGTTCAAAAAGATTTTTGATGTCTAATCATATTCCTTTTATAGATGCCGCATATGATAGGAATTCCACCGACAAGTATATTAAAGCAACCTTGAGGGATGACCTACGATTGGAAAATAGACGCTATTTTAAGGATAGCAATTTTATTTTCGTTAAGTGTGCAACCACTTTATATGTAATATGTGTGGTGTTTAATTAGCATCTTTTTTCTTTCTTTTTTCTACTGGGTATGTACATATCAGTGGTATGCTTTGTTTGTGTATGTGCTTCGCGGCTAAATAGATATAGACTCGCGACTATAAGAAATTGAGAGAATGGCTACCACTGGTGTATATATATATATATATATATATATATATATATATATATATATATATATATATATATATATATATATATATATATATATATATATATATATATATATATATATATATATATATATATATATATATATATATATATATATATATATATATATATATATATATATATATATATATATATATATATATATATATATATATATATATATATATATATATATATATATATATATATATATATATATATATATATATATATATATATATATATATATATATATATATATATATATATATATATATATATATATATATATATATATATATATATATATATATATATATATATATATATATATATATATATATATATATATATATATATATATATATATATATATATATATATATATATATATATATATATATATATATATATATATATATATATATATATATATATATATATATATATATATATATATATATATATATATATATATATATATATATATATATATATATATATATATATATATATATATATATATATATATATATATATATATATATATATATATATATATATATATATATATATATATATATATATATATATATATATATATATATATATATATATATATATATATATATATATATATATATATATATATATATATATATATATATATATATATATATATATATATATATATATATATATATATATATATATATGGTGTATATATACATTTACTAATGATTTGTATGCTCTCTTTTTTATCGGTCTAAAACAGTGTCCACCACAAAGAGAGGCACTAAAATAAGAATATATTGCTGTTTTTGCAAGTTTCATAAAACAAAGCCACAAACGCTCATTGTTGTTGTTACTAAATGAGATTTTCGTGTGTTTTGTTCTCTTGAGTACACACACGTATTGTATACGTGTTTTTAGTGGTATAGGTGTTTTCCCTTGGGGCAATGTTTGGTGATCGTTGGTCTAAAAATAGTTTTTAAATAAGAAGTTTCCTTAAAATTTCGTGAAAAATATTGTTCTTTTTACCTAATTTACTTTGAATTTTTTGGTTTTTCTGATTTCTTAAGTTTTTGCTTTTTTATCTCGTTTTGTTTGTGAAATACTTTTAAAATAAAGCTCAGTTTAAATGATTAATTTTGCTCATATAAAAGGAAATGGATTCCGGAAATTAAAAGTTTTGGTAAATATTTTATTACGTTCATCAATTCCCGGGGATATATTTTCTATTTCCCGCTCTACCGGGATACAAAGAAGTCCGGAAATAAAAAAGCCCTAATGATTAATGCATTTTATTTAAAAGATTTTATTTAGGTTTTAAAACGATATTCAGCAGAAATTCCTAACAACTGCATTAAAACTAGCGATGTAACGATACGCCGTTTTGCCGATCCGATACCGATACTTAAAAATAAATATCGCCGATACCGATTCCGATACGAATATTTAAATTGAGTTCAAGTTTAGATTAACAAAACTCAAGAAGGGCAATTTTTTTATTATACGAAATTACAGTGTAAGAAATTATTAATATTTAAAATTGATATTAACCCAGTATATAAAATTGGAAGTAATTTTTAAGAAACTACATTTTTATTGCTTCCAAAGAATCTATATTAATAATATGTAGATAATTAGTAGAAAAGCATGTACAAATTTGTAATTCCTTTATAATTTTAAAAAATATTCGCCATGCTTTTTAAAAAATCGATTTTTAAAGGACATTTATCAACTATTATTCTTCTAAATAACTTAATAGCTTAATTATTAAAAGTCTTCTAAAAGTTTATATTTATTCACTTAAATTTACATGAAAACAGTTTTGTGTTTAAATTCGCATAAAAAGAAACAAGTTCTGAAAATGAGTAATTTTTCATCATTTTTTTGAGGAATCATTATAGAACACCGAAAAAGATATTTGTCCAAACATCGCTTCAAATTCGGTATTGGTAATCGAAAAAGAGAACTTCTTGCAATGACAAGCAAATGTGAAAGTAATTAGAAATTATCCAAATTTGCAATACTTCCAGATCGCGAATTCTACATTTTCATGTCTTCTTTGGAGTATCTCTTTTTTTGCTGGAATAAGATTTAAAAAACAACGACTTGAATTTGAATTCATGGTAAAATTAAAAAAAAATAATAATTTTTTTTACAAAATAACTGCATAAAATATTATTAATTTTTAAAATTGATATTAATAAGATTTAAAAAATAACGAAGTGAATAAAATCATGGTAAAATCGAACAAAAAAAATTATTTGTTAAAAAAAACTCTGGAAAAAATTTTTTGAAGTATCGTCGTATCGACGGTAAAATATCGCCGATACCGATGTATCGGAAAATCTGAAGTATCGCCGATATATCGGTATAGGTATTCGTTACTTCCCTAATTAAAACCACTTCTTAAATTAGAAACTTCATCGGTTTGTATGTGTCTTTTTTCTCCGCATATTAAAACTAAAAATAGTTCAAAATATTTCATCTGGTTAAAAACACAGTCTTATCATAGAAACTTTGCACCATTTCGGCATCTAATTATATGGAAAACAAATTTTTGAAAACGAATGATATGCCTCTTCAATGACACATCAATGTAAAATTCATTAATTTATCACCCGAATTTGAACCACTTCATATATACTAAATGTGGTGTTTAATTAATATCTTTTTCCTCTCTTTTTTACTGGGATACTGTAGAAATTTCATATAAATATCTTGTATACTCAATCTTGAGAAAATAATAAACTTTTTTTATTTTAAGTTGTGTGTAAATCGAAAACTTTAAACTCGTTTTCTGTAAAGCTAGTTTTCTTGAGTTATGACGACGTTGCAGCAAATGAGCGATATGGATGTTTTGGATTGCCACTTCAATACATCTTAATATTTGTCATTGCTTTTATGAAAGATATGTTTTAATTTCTTTTAATTAGATAATTTACAAGAGTAAAAGGAATAAATACATACATATACATGTTGATGATGTTGGAGGCGGAAGGAATAAACGGATTTAAAATAAAAATAGTTATTTAATTTTTAATAAATAATTTGTGATAATTTTGATAAAATATACCTATGTATAGTATGAATGTATGTATGTTTGTATTTGTTAAGTAGTTATATATAGTACATAAAAGTATATATTTTAGAAGAAGGAGATGATGTGCTTACATGTGTTGTTGTGTGTGTGTGTGTGTGTGTGTGTGTGTGTGTGTGTGTGTGTGTGTGTGTGTGATAGTGTAACATTGTAAATGAGCTTTGTCTTACAAACTTTAGACAAAAAAATCAATTAATTTATATACTCGTATTTATTTACAATTGGTTAAAGTTTCTCTTGCAAATAGTTTTAAGTATTTCAAGAGCAATTTCAATTTTTCAACTATTTAAGTGGGTAAACAGTGTAAGAATATGGTTAATGTTTTTAGTATTTTTTGGGATATTATTCTACTAAAAGAAAGTGGAAAATTTTCTTTTATTCGGTTGTCTTACACTATTGCTACTATTGCCGTTTGTAGAGTTGGCATTAACCACAGCCACTGAAGCATAGGCAGCCGGCTCTGCAGGGGCGGTAGCTGCTGCTACAGCAGCGGCAACGCCAACGCCAACACCAACAATAATACTACTACCAACACTGCCACCACTACTGCTTGTTGTATTACCACCACTGCTACAAGTACTACTACTGCCGATACCACTACTAACGCTGCCGCTGTAGTGCTGCTGATGAAGATGAAGTGGATGATTGTTTAATAGGGGTTTTGCTCTGTTCAACGTATAGCCAACTGTCATACCCAGGCTACTACCACTGTCAACGGCACTACTGCTGCTGCTTGCCGCCATTAGTTTTTTATGACCGTAGAGATTATGATGAAGTGCCGTTGCAGAGGCGGTGGCAGGTGCTACAACGACGGGTACCAGCACGGGTTATACAGAAATTTCATAGTTCATATCATAAACACTTGCGCGGTCGGGTGTGGGTGTGGTGGTATTAGCGCGGGCAGCACCGATTATATGACCAGCTATTCCTTGACCGCTTGTTATGGCACCATTGTTACGATTTTGTTGCTGTTGTTGCAGATGTGATTGCGGCTGCTGATGTTGGTGGTGTTGTTGTTGCTGTTGCTGCTGCTCAAGCGTTTGCATTTCCATCGAATCTGTCATTTCGAGAGCCCTCACGAATGACATGGGTCGCGTAGGAGTTTGTTTGCGTTTGATTTGTGGTGATGGTTGGGTATTAGAGGAATTCATGCTTTGCGGATTTGGGGGAAACACTGGCACACCGCCATGTATTTTGGGTTGATAACCTTGTGATGTCGAGACCACGGATTGTGTTATATTACCACTAATATTTCCACCACCCAGCGATTGATTATAGCTTGTGGGTGGTGGATGCGAGGAAGCAGTTGATGAACCATTACCATAACGCATTATGTACGACGAAGATGGCGGTCCCTGTGAGGCAGAAGGTAAAGTTGTGGGACTAGTTGGATTGGAACGATGAAATACCGAATGTTGTTGCTGTTGTTGATAATCATGTATTCCTGGCTGCGTTTGATGCATTCTTGAATGTGTCATTATTAAGGGATGGCCTGTTTGTGTTCCACCACTTACAGTTATATATTGTGGACCTCCCGTACTATGATGTTGCATACTTGATGGCATAGTGCCTGCACTACTGCCGATGCCTCCCATTGATGATGGCGGCGGCATTATGCCACCAATACTACCGCCACCTGAACAGCCCTGGAATCCTGGTGATGTATCTTTCCACATATAAACTCCCCTCTGAGGACTGCCAGCCAATTCACGTATATTATCTACAGTATTATTTGAACGTGCATAGGATAAGTCACTGCCTGCCGTCCCAGATGGACCAGTACCCTGGCGTACCAGTTCGCCTTCGGATAGAAAACGACGCTGTGGACTGCCCCCATAAGGTTGTTGGGCTAAAGTTGCAGCATGTTGTTGGATGTTAATTACACCTGAAATGCAAAATAAAAAAAATTAAGTACAAATTATTCTATAATAACATTAAAAATTTGAAAAACTCCCGAAGGAAATGGATGATAACTTCCCAACGATTGGACCGATTTTTTTTAAATATAGGTTAGAAGACTTTAGATTAAGTTATTTTTCAAATAAAATAAACTAAATTAAGTGATCTAGCAGTTTTGGAGCTACGGTGCCACAGACACACAGATTCAAGAGGATACCGCTAAAAAATAGGTGATGACTACTTAACGGCTGGACCGATTTTCTTTAAACATAGCTAAGAACACTCTCGATCAAGTTACACTTCAAACACCAAAATTAAATCAAAATTGGTCAGGCTGTACGAGGGGCAGATACACAGATACATACTATAAACTTATAACACCCCTCTTTTTTGGTCGGGAGTTAAAAATATCATTAAATAAAAAAGTGTGTAATATACCACATTCTTAAAAAAAAATTTATATGATTGATTCTCATTTAAAATGCTTTTTTCGTGTCCGTTGAAAGTATAGTAAAATATTTTATAAAATAAACCCATAAATTTTAAAATGAAAACTGCTTTATCATGATTTAATAGATTATAAACAAATGTGCATACGTTTTTTTGTGTAAAAATGTCAATTATGTGTTAAAAATGAAAAACGAAAATATTGTTTTAATCTCTTCATACAAAATGGCGTTGATTTTCGACATTAAGAAACTAGGCATTTTTCCAAAACGAGATTATATTTAAAAAGGGGTTTAAAATATTTGCATTTCCTTCTCTTGTTTTACATATAAAATTGTTGGAAAATATTAGAAATTATAATTATTATTTTTTAATTCTTGTTGTCTTGTGTATTGAGCGTTACGCTTTTTTAGTATGCGTCATTAGTCAATTTAGTGCAGCGTAGGTTTGCACTTCTAAATATTTAAAGGTTCTGTGAACTTTGTTAAATAGTATTATATTGAATACGTTTCATCACTTAATCATCGTTTGTAACAACCATATTTTTTTTATATAATTGAAAATTTTTAGTGAATATCTAAGCATGTTATATTAAATTACATCGAAGATTATACCTCAAAATTGTATTGAATTCAAAATAAAGTGTGTGTTCTGAAAAAATATTGAATTCGTCTAAAAATGTATTGAGCATTACGTAAAAAAAAATTTTAAATATAATTTATCTATAATTTTATGACGTTAAAAAAAGTTAACAGCATCTGAAGGGTAGAAACGATATTAAGAACACTAGCGGTTTAAAAATTTTTGGTTTTCTTTGAAAACTTTTGCTGGTAGGTCGCTTTTTGCTATGAAAAATTATTTTAAATTGACATAACTTTTGAAGAAGAGTTAGCCTAATTTTCGCTCACGTATAAATGTTTTAAATAATTATTATATTTTTCCATGTGAACCCAACCCAAAATTGAAAAAGTGGTCATAACTTTTCTTAAGTTTCTTATACTTTTTTGTTTTTAGTAAGTAGGTGTATACTGCTTTCAAACCCTATACTAATTTTTTGTAGTGATTTTTCTAAAACTCACTCCCGGAACAACCGCAAAAGCAAATGTAACGCTCAATACACAAAAATGTTTAAAAATTTAAAAATATAATTTTATTTCAGGATCCTTTGAACGAGGCGAAAACTATATAATGAATCCTAACTTCTCATATTTCAATTAGGTAAATTAGGTAAACAAAAAAAAAATAAATAAATAAATAAAAACACAAAATGTACGTTTAGAATGAGAATCACCCGTATAATTTTAATTTAAGTTTGCCCAACGTTTCGTTTTTTTTTCTACAAACTTCTTCAGAGATGCTTGTTTATTGAGATCTACCACAAAATAAAATAATGTAATATAAATAAAGCGTTATTCACGCTTGGTAGTACATTTAAAACTCCTTTAGATATACTAGTATTTTTAACTACAAAGAGTGAACGTTTTTTTATGGGTATTGTAAACAAATCGAAACAGCTGATATTTGTTGTGGTTTTCCACCAATTTTTGCTGTAAAAATAACAAAAAACAATTGACAGCTTAAAAATGACTAAAAATTAAGGGAGAGATAAATTAGCACAAAAACATAAATGTGAAAATAATGCCAAGTTCCTATCAAAAAATTTCGACCGTAAAAAAATTGCCCATAGTGCACCTTATACGTAACACCCTTTCCAGGAGAATTCATAATCAAAATGGGGTATTCCACGCCAAATCGGACGGTTTGGAATTTTTTTCGATTCCCCCAATTGTGATATTTCCGTAAATAATATTTTTTTCGATTTGAAATAAACTTTTTTATAAATCATAAAGGGCCCAATAAACACGCATACATGAATGACGTACATGAAAACTGACAAACATTGGTATTTGTCAGTTTTTCTCATCACACTGTTCATGGAAAACCAAGGTAGATCAATAAGGTATAGTCATCGGCGAATTAATACAACAAAGCCACTTTTTTGTTCAAGCAATTGTCAAAATAAATTATCAAATTTACATTGAATTTTTTTCAATTTATTTAAATAAAAAAATTTATAAGGAAAGTTTGGCAGTTCCTTGAACAATTAGCTGTGCTGATAACGCCACATGTTATGGATTCGCTTTAGACAAAACCAATTGTGATTTAAAATTTGAATTGAAAAATATAAATAATTTAAAAAAATATGATGCTGCATATGAAAAAAATCTAAATTTTCTACGTTTTCCTTTGATATTTATATTCAAGTATGTCACACTTCCCCTTACACCATATGAAATGTGAGAGCAAAGAAGAAATTATTAAAACTTTTTAATATTCGTCCAACATGTATGTCATTCAAAAAATGTAACCATACACAGTCAGGAAATCCGTCCAATATGGCATGTATGTTATACAAATATGTAAGTATAGGGTACCCTTAAGAAATAAGCATAAGCCCAGTCCGGGAGTGGGCCTTCCATGACTAGTATTTTCTTTCGATTAAAAAAAATTTCTATAAAGCATACACAGAAAAAAATATTCAATAATTTTTTTTTTCAAATTTCCTGTGATAAAGAATTCCCCTATATTGATAACAAAATTATTTCAAAATAAATATATATATATATATATATATATATATATATATATATAAATTAAAAAAATGTTGACATGGCTGGAATACGAACCCGGGCTTTCCGGACGTAAAGCATACTCTCTATAGCTGAGCCATATCCCATTTATTTTTTTATGGGATACAACTTGTTTTAAGTACTTATGTATAAAAAGAAAAGAAATAACCGGCATGGAAAAGAAATACTTACAACGAAATATTTTATTATGTTAAAGATAAATGTTATTGAAATTCATATTTTTTTTAATAACATGGTTTTATTGAATATAATTCTTGTCTATTTTTTTCTGTGTAAGAAATCTTGTACGTCTTTTGTTTATGGTACTCGTATACAATATGGTTAACAATTATATATAAAACACCACAAGCAACATTTTTGTGGAATATTTTAACCCTCTAACTCTTCGCTGTATGGGTAATATTGCCGCTTTCTTAAAAACGGGAAAAAAACTCTCCTTCAGCGGCGATGGAGCGAGCTAAAATGCTGAACATAAATATTTTGATTAAAAATTGCATTATAGGCTCTCAAAAACACCAAACGCAACTGCGACGCCAGAAATCATTCAAAACTTAATAAATGCTTAAGGGTTAATTTGGCACTTAACCGCAATTAGTAATCGGCATAGGAAATCTTTATGTACGTTTTTGAAGAACAATTTTGCCCGCTATATCGCCGCTCAAGGGGATTTTTTTCCATTTTGTAAGAAAGCGGCAAAATGAATAATACAACGAAGAGTTAGAGAGTTAAATATTCCATAAAAATGTTGCTTGTGGAATTTTACATAAAAGTGCTGACCATATCTAATTCCATAAACACAGGACTTATAAGGTTTCTTATGCTTTATAGAATTTTTTTTTAAATTGAAAAAAAAATAAATTAGAAGTTCTGTGGATAGATGTTCGGTGGATAGATGTCAAAAATTGCAAATTAAAAAAATTCAAAGGATACACTAATTTTCAAAAATACGACTTAAAATTTAAAATTCAAAAATCAAAATAAAAAATAATTGGATAATTTTTTTGTACTTTTTTTCAGTAGAACACATCTAAAACAAACAATTAAAAATTTTTTTGAACCTTTATTAAGAATGTTATGAGCAAAAACCTAAAAATAAAAAATAAATGTGAAAAATCAAATACCAGACTGCGTAAAAAACTTTTTGTTAACTTTGAAATTTTTTTATTGAATCTTCAATTACAAATTGAACTAACAATAAGTATTAAAATCTTAAAATTAAAATTGATAATAGTTAGTCCAGCCACTTCTAGACGACATATTAGGTTCAACGGTTGTTTCTTTAGATGTCTTACGTCTCTCGTGTTTGGCTGAGAGCAAGAGTGTCCATTCTTCTCAGCCCAGTGTGCCCTCTAAAATTAATGAGGTTGCAGGCTAAGGGATTTGGGTGCTATTCAAGCTTTTTTTTATATATGAGGAGGTCCACAGCAAAACGCAATAATTACATTTTTAAAGTTTTTTGATTTTTTGATTGAATCCTATTCTACACATTGAAATTTATATTACCTTTATGATAAAGCATTCCAAAACTCAATAACTACACTGCAATTCAATATCAAATATAATGGATCAAATATAAATGCTGCTTACTTCAATTACATTTTGTCGTTTATACAAAAAAATGTTATGGTGTAATTATTGGGTTTTTTTATAAGAGAAGTAACACAATCAGGCAATTAATGCCTACCAGTTAATTAATTAATGTGTTACCTCCTTTGGGAAAGGGATAGTGTAGAGAGAACAGGCGGTGAAGTGAAAGAGATAGAAAGCTTAATTAATTTACAACTCTGCTATTGCGCGTTTTTTTTTCTAGAGCAGTGTTGCAAGCCCCTCTGGTGTAAGGTAGAGGCATTGAGTTGTTTAAGCTGTGTAACCATTTTATTGGTTATTTTACTTCGCCGGCGGTTCCGCTCCAAACCAACGAAGGAGGGTGCTGTAAAGTGCGTTAGGATAAGTTAGTATTAATCGCTGCTGGTACTGCCAAAGTGATCAGTGCTATGCCTTCATCACCTTAACAGTCCAACAACAACCAACACACCAATACACATGAGAAAAAGGCATGATGTTGTTGGCTTGCCTGAAACTAGTCTTGAACTCAAGACCTCAGGGTTTGTAGTCAAACGCGCTAACTACTCTCCCAACAGCACCCTCCTCATATGTTTTGAAAACACAGTCTACTAGATCCTTATGAATGCGCTGGTTTCTGACATACCAAGGTGCTGCTGAAATCACACGAATAATTTTATTTTGTCGCCTTGGAATTTTCTCTATATTTGATGCAGAGGCAGTGCCCTATAACTTAATACCATAGCACCAAATTGGTTTTAGTATCGTGTTGTATAGAAACGGTTTATATTCTAGACTAAGTGTAAAATTTCTTCCTATTACCAAATTAAGTTGAACTGCTTTCAATTTCATTTGGTTCAACTTTGAATCTATGTGGGCCTTCCTCAAAGTGCTGCGGTATGATATGATTATTGATATAAGTAGGCGGGTATGTTTCCCTGCGCAATGTAAACGTAACATGTACACATTTTTGTTCGTTTATTTTTATTCTCCATGGCTTTAACCATTTTTCCAGATGCAATACATATTCCTGCAATTTTTTTAATGCTTCTTCAGGACTTGTGTGTACGCTTAGAAAATCTGTAACATCGGCAAATTGTGATGTGTGAATGTCATAGCCTGTTGGCATGTTGGAGGTATATACCAGGTATAAGACAGGGCCCAAAATGCTACCTCGAGGAACCCTAACTAGAATCATCTGAGGGGCGCTTAGAAAATTACCTTCTCTGCTGAGGAATCAATAGCTGTTGAGTGCTAGAGGGTAAATTTTACTCTAATTTCTGGATTTATCCTTCATGCCTTACTTTATGGAAATCCTGAGAAACAGCAATGGAGAGAGCAGAACAATAGTTCTTTTCTTCAAATGTTTTCTAACCACATTCACAAGCCTATGTGTTTGTTCGATAGTGCTATGTTGTCTTCTGAAACCAAACTGATGATCTGGAATGCATCCACCCACTCTCATTTAGTATGGGGATCAACTTACTTATAAGCAGTTTCTCAAATAATTTTGACATATTTGACAATAAGCTTATAAGCGTATAAGATTCCACTTTAGTATGGTCTTTTCCGGGCTTAGGTAACATGGTTATTAAAGACATCTTCCATTTCGCAGGATAGTATTCTATTCGTAAAACAGCATTCAAAATTAATAGAATTATCCTTTTTGCTATAAGGGTTAGCTCTAGATGTATTTTGTTACTGATTTCATCAGCACCTGCGGCTTTCTTCGAATTTAAGTCAGCGATAGCATTTTCCATTTCCCGAATGTTAAATTGCAAAGGAACGACAGTTTCAGCGACAACTGGTGGCAGCTCAACTATATCAGAAGGTGTGTTTGGAGTAAATACCTTTTCCAAGTGGTTAACGAGCAGAGTACTTTTTTCAGCATCAGTTCTTGCGCAGTCTCCTGTCGAACGAACAGCGCAATGGAGGTTTATACATCACTGTTCTTTTAAGACCTCTGGCTGCTCGCCATAACGAATATTTCATTTGTGGTGTTGCGTGGCGTTCGTGCAGGAATTTTTGCAAAGATGCAGTTTTTTGGAGTTCTAATTATTTTTTAAGCTGCTTGGTGCATTCCTTAAAAATAATTTTCATCTACAATAGATCTTTAGCGTCGGCATTCTCTTAGAACTTCTCTTTTGTCAGACAACAGCCGTTCGACATCTTCAGAATAACTTTTGTTAAATCTCACCTGTCGAATAGTAGAAGCAGCATTTTCAGTTGTTTGGTTAATGTTTGCTTCTAACTGTGTAATGGAGAATTCTATGCCTTCAGGCGTTCTTAGTGGCAAAATTGCCGTGCAATGGGCACTTAAATAATTTTTATATTTTAGCCAATTAATTGGTGCGTTCATTGTGGATGTGCATTAAAAGTGGATGAGGTTGTTAAGAATTAGTATATGGTAATAATAGTGGGTGAGTGGTCTGAAGATAAATCTAAGAAAGCTTCAACCTTAATTATTTCGCTGGGAACTCCTTTTACTACTCCGAAGTCAATAACATCAACAATTTTTTTGTCGATCTGTTGGCCAATAAGTTGGTTGACTATTTGAAATAATATTTAAACCAATTTTAGTAATTGTGTCAAAAAAACGAGACTTTTAGGAATTATTAGCCGCGATCACCAGAACGTATGCTTAGCATTGTAGTCACGTGCGGCCAAAAAGCGTGGGCCTAATGAATTAAAAAATGTATTATATTGACTTTCTGTAATATAATACCTCGGAGGAGAGTAAATTGATGAAATTAACAGGTTTTGATGAGCATTTTCAATTTCTTCACAATGATCACTACACCCAAAAAAATAAATTTTAAAATCAAGAAGAAACAATCTTATTTTAAGAATAAAACCGCACAGAAAATATACCAAATTCCCTGAATCAAATGTAAATTTGTTCAATTTAGGTCCTATAAAGAAATTTGTAAATTCAAATGCAAAAATTTGTTTGAAAAAAATTCTGATTTTTTCAATAAACAAATTGTTTCAATCAAAAAATGTTTTAGAGAAATATAAAAAATAAGTCAAAGAATTACATAATTTTATCCGGTTGCCAACATTGGCGGTAGGTAAATGAAATTAAATAATAAGTCAAACAAAATTATTTATCAAACTAAATAGAGACAATAACAGTTTCAAAAACATGTTTGTTTAAAAAAAAGCTATCATAATTTTTTCAGTGCGTGATGAAATCGAAGTAAGTTTGTTTAATCTTATTTTTAAAATGTTCATTCTTGGTTTTAAAATGCATGTTTTAAGTTGCCAAGCAACCTTGATTTTAAGTTGACCATACTTAAACAAAAAAAAATATTTTTGAAGTAATATTTGAAATTTTTTAGACTAAGAATGAAGCATTTTTAAATTAAGAATGTTAATTTTTATATTAAAAATAAAGGTTTTAAATTAAGAATAAAAAATTTTTATATTAGCAATGTAGAATTTTTAAGTTAAGAATATGCGTTTTAAAATCAAGAATGGACATTCTTAAATTAGGAATGGAGAATTTTGTTTATATATTGCGTCATACATGCCATATACCATACAATCAAAAAATGCAGATATTTTCAATTTCTTATATTATTTCTTATATTTATTAATCAATATTGTTTTATTTAGAAGAAAATTCGCAAATCTAATAACAATAATAATTGAAGCATGAAACTATGTAACCAAGAAAAATTTTACATTGTATTTTTATAACTAACTATCACTTATACTAATTTTAAGGCTTTTTCCTTATGTAAAATTTTAATTACATGTTTTCGCATTTAATATGATGACATATTTACATCCATTAATTAATATATGTACATCATCATGTTCAAATGAAAATTAAGCTCCTTCAATCAATCCAGTAAATTCCATGTCAGCGAATTCATTACACTCTAATTTCTTTAATAATATCAATCACTCAAACAAATGTTTTTATGCACAGTTTTTTTACAGTTATTTTTATTTTAATATTTAGCACACTCACTAAGTAGAAACACTTTTTAACACTTTCTGCAGATATTACAATTTAATAGTGACATTTGTAAGAAAATAGCGGAAGTATTATACGTGATAACGTTTCCAAAACAAAAATTTAAATTTTTGATTTAAATACGCCGCATTGCAGTAATAAAAATCAAAACTTTTAATATAATAACGAAACAAACTTGTTTTTAAAATGTTTTGGAAAAGCTGTGGTTTAAAAACTAAAAATTAAAGTTTTTAATTTAAGTGCGCTGCATTGTAGTAATAAAAATGTTAACCTTTAATTATAATAAATGAAAATTTTTGTTTATAAAATGTTTAACAAAATAAATTTCTTTTAAAAAATAAAAATTTTGATTTAAAAACGCTGCGTTGCAGTAATAGAAACTTTAAATTTTAATATAATAGGAAAGCGCTTTTGTTTTTGATCTAAATACGCTGCATCGTAGTAATAAAAGTATTTAACCATAATATAATAAGGAAAAATTTTTGTTTTTAAAATGTTTAGTAAAATATGTTTGTTTTTGCAAAACAAAATGCACATTTTGGTTTTAAAAATCCTAATTATATAAATAAGAATGTTAAATCTTAATATTAAAAGAAACATTCTTGCTTTAAGAATCATTTTTTAAAATGCTGCATTTTTAAAACAAAAACGCAACATTTTTATTTTAAGAGAGCTTTTTTGGTTCAGTGTAGTGTTGTTAATTATTCGGGTTTTATAGTCGTTCGAATAAAATTTTATAACTTGTATCTTGTTCGAACAGCCGAATAATCTAAAACTTTTATTCGAATATTCGAACGAATAAAGAATAAAAATTTTCATTCGAATAACAACTTTAAAACTACTATTTTTAATATATTCTATCACTACCATGCGGTGAAAAATACACCAATTGTCTTAAACGTACTTGCCCTATGACTGGTGAAAACGGGAATGGTACAAAATATTATTGAGTCATGATCGGTGAAAAAAATTATATAAAACTTTTTAGCAAAAATACCCTCACTGCAGCGTGAGGCTAGATTTAGCCTCTTTTTTCGTCTTTAGCCTCGATATTTACGTTTTAGCTTCGTGCCCTTTTTAGATTTTTTTTTATTTTTAATTTAGCCTCAAAAATGCTAAGTTTATTTTTTCCACTGGCCATTTTCTTACTTTTCAGCATTTCATAATAATTATTTCTAATATTTAATAAATGGCATAAAATATGGAGTGTGAGTATTCCCGACTAGAAACTTTACCTATACTCATATTGGGGGCCGATTGAGAAAGCATGTGGCAAGCCCAGAAGGGTTATCTCATTTGAGATCTGACCGGGAACTTGTTGGGATAGCCCATCTGCAAATTAGTGACCTAACATCCCGACTAGAAATTTTCGCAATACACATATAGGGGCCCAATGGGGAAGGCATGGGGCAACCCCAAAAGGTTTATTCCATTCGGGATCCAAGCGGAAGATTGTTGGGATAGCCCATTTACAAATTAGTTATTTAACATAAGTTCTTTCCAAGTGGGTAACTATTGGGAACTTGTTGGGAAAATCTAATATAAAAGATATTTAATCGCATTTGTGATTGTTTTGTTGCTTACTTTTGTCCCTTGGACAGGCTTAGCGATTTATAATCAATATTAATTTGTTATTTTTTCGAAAATAAATGTTGTCCAGACAAAATGGGTGAATTCAGCTTTATTTAAAAAGTTTTTTGTTAAGTTAAAAGTTTTGTAGATTATTTAATAAGAATAGTTTTCGCTGTTACCCGAAAAACAAACAAAATATTTGAAACTAAAAATTTTGAAAAAAATGTCATAAATTTAATAATAAAAATATTTCCTTCAAATTAATAATAAAACTATTTCCTTAAAGAATGAAAATTAAAAATTGGTAAGTATATTAGATAAACCGCTGAATTCAATAATAACATTTGCATATTTCTACAGGCACAGAAATATACAAGATTGCAGAGTTAATATTATATTGGATCTACATATGTGACGCACAAAATAGAAAGGGACCTAAGGGTTAAAACCGGTTTTGTTCAGGAGAGCCATTTTAAAGATTTAAATACGTGTATCGTTGGTGTTCCATCAGTGAGCGTGTTGGTATTGGTCTCATTTGAAAGCGACACATCTCATGACGTCAGGAACGTGTTGGTCAACCTTGAAAACGCGCGTAGGGCGTCCCTACCTCTTGTTTTGTGTTGTTGGTTTTTACTGTTTTCTACCTAGCGCGCTGTTTCCATGAGTTTGATATCAATTTTGCTCACGTTTTTTTCGAATCCAGGTTTATTTTCTGAAATTATTAATTGTGAATTATAATAAATACTCATTTATAATTCTTTTAAAACGTGAATATCACTCTGTTAGTAAGAAAATTTTTTCACATAACCTTATTATGTTATTCGCGAAAATAATTTTTTTACCCTTAGGTCACTTTCTCTATGCGCTGTCACATATGTATTTATGGATATTAGTACCAATATTAGTACATATTTCATACTTTTATTTTTATTGCTTATAGATTTGTCATAGAAATGATCGGGTTATCATAAAGAAACAACTGTAACTTTTGAATCTGTTTTGATCCCAACTTGAAAACTTTGAACTACAAATCCTTGTTAGTTAAGCTGTTTTTATACTACAATACAAGCTGTATATATATATATATATATATATATATATATATATATATATATATATATATATATATATATATATATATATATATATATATATATATATATATATATATATATATATATATATATATATATATATATATATATATATATATATATATATATATATATATATATATATATATATATATATATATATATATATATATATATATATATATATATATATATATATATATATATATATATATATATATATATATATATATATATATATATATATATATATATATATATATATATATATATATATATATATATATATATATATATATATATATATATATATATATATATATATATATATATATATATATATATATATATATTAGGGATGTAACGATACGCCGTTTTGCCGATCCGATACCGATATTTAAAAATAAATATCGTCGATACCGATACGAATATTGAAATTGAGTTCAAGTTTAGATCAACAAAACTCAAGTGCAATTTTTTATTATACAAAATTACATTGTAAGAGAGAATATATAAAATTGATTTTAACCCAGTATAAAAAATTGGAAGTAATTTTTAAGGAGCTACATTTTCTTTGCTTCAAAAAAATCTATATTAAAAATATGCAGATAATTAGTAGAAAAGCAAGAATAAATTTTTAATTCCTTTGTAACTTTAAAAAATACTCGCCATGCTTTTTAAAAAATCGATTTTTTAAAGAACATTTATCAACTAATATTCTTCTAAGTAACTTAATAGCTTAATTATTAAAAGTCTTCTAAAAGTTTATATTTATTCACTTAAATTTACATGAAAATAAAGTTTTGAGTTTAAATTCGCATAAAAAAATTGTGAAAATTGGTAATTTTTTATCCTTTTTCCTTGAGGAAAAACCATTATAGAACACCGAAAAAGAAATTTGTCCTAGCATCGCTTCCAATTCGGTGATTGGTAATCGAAAAACAGAAATTCTTGCAATGGCAAGGATATGTAAAACTAATTAGAAATTATCCAAATTTGCAATACTTCCGGATCGCGAATCCTACATTTTCATGACTTCTTTGGAGTGTCTTTTTTTGCTGGAATAAGATTTAAAAAACAACGACTTGAATTTGAATTCATGGTAAAATTAACAAAAAAATAAATAATTTTTTTACAAAATAACAGCATAAAATATTATTAGTTTTTAAAATTGATATTAATAAGATTTAAAAAATAACGAAGTGAATTTAATTCATGGCAAACTTGAACAAAAATAAATGATTTGTTAAAAAAAAACTCTGAAAAAAATTTTAAAAGTATCGTCGTATCGACAGTAAAATATCGCCGATACCGATGTATCGGAAAATCTGAAGTATCGCCGATATATCGGTATCGGTATTCGGTACATCCCTAATATATATATATATATATATATATATATATATATATATATATATATATATATATATATATATATATATATATATATATATATATATATATATATATATATATATATATATATATATATATATATATATATATATATATATATATATATATATATATATATATATATATATATATATATATATATATATATATATATATATATATATATATATATATATATATATATATATATATATATATATATATATATATATATATATATATATATATAATGGGTGATTTTATAAGAACTATCGGAAAGTAAAAAAAAAACACATAAAATTCAGAAAAATGCATGAAATATTTATTTGGATCGATAGTTGGGTCGATATAATTTAATGTTTGAAGATTATTTCATGCAAATGTTGGCCGCGGCTGCGCCTCAAATGGTCCATCCGCTTAGTCCAATTTTGGCATACTCTTTCCAACATTTCGGCCGGTATCTCACGAATAATGTTGGCAATGTTGGCTTCCAGTGCGTCAATCGAAGCGGGCTTGTCGCTATAGACATTAGCCTTAACATAGCCCCACAAAAAATAGTCTAGAGGCGTTAAATCGCACGATCTGGGCGGCCAATTGACTGGTCCCAAGCGTGAAATAAACTGTTCACCGAACTCGCCTCTCAATTGGTCCATTGTTTCGCGTGCTGTGTGGCATGTGGCACCGTCTTGTTGAAACCACATGTCATGCAAGTCAAGCTCTTCCATTTTGGCAGAAAAAAGGTTTTTTATCATCGCACGGTAGCGCTCACCATTCACAGTAACGTTGTGATTCGCATCATCTTTGAAGAAATACGGCCCAATGATGCCGCCAGCCCATAATCCGCACCAAACGGTTGTTTTTTGTGGATGCATTGGTAGCTCTTGCAATGCTTCTGGCTGCTCTTCACTCCAAATACGGCAGGTTTGCTTGTTCACGTATCCATTCAACCAGAAATGAGCCTCGTCGCTGAACACAATTCTTTGATAAAAAGTGGATCTTCATCTAACTTAACAGAGCACGCATTTTGGTAATAAAATTCAATAATTTGCAAGCGTTGTTCGTTTGTAAGACGATTCATGATTAAATTATAGACCAAACTGAAGATGTTTGACAGTGACACAAGATACAAAACGTGCGTGAGCTGTCAAAACTAGTGTTGCCAAAAAGATAATAGCAATATATATATATATATATATATATATATATATATATATATATATATATATATATATATATATATATATATATATATATATATATATATATATATATATATATATATATATATATATATATATATATATATATATATATATATATATATATATATATATATATATATATATATATATATATATATATATATATATATATATATATATATATATATATATATATATATATATATATATATATATATATATATATATATATATATATATATATATATATATATATATATATATATATATATATATATATATATATATATATATATATATATATATATATATATATATATATATATATATATATATATATATATATATATATATATATATATATATATATATATATATATATATATATATATATATATATATATATATATATATATATATATATATATATATATATATATATATATATATATATATATATATATATATATATATATATATATATATATATATATATATATATATATATATATATATATATATATATAGTTATATATATGTAGGATGAGCCAACTGACCCACTGTAATAGTTACAGCAACTGATCCACTGTACGTAGTGGCGTGAGATAACGGACAGAACATACTTACTGAAACATACATATTGAACATACTTACCGGGATAAACATAAAGAAAGAAACACACATACTAAATATACTTACCGAGACATACCTACCAATATGAACAAACCTGTAAAGAAGAAATAGAAAGAATGTGCTTTGTTCTGCTGATATTGCAAAAGGAGAGACAGTTGTGAATCGACCGTCAAGTTGCTTACACTTAACTCGCGTACAGTGGTGGTATTTTTATCAGATAACGAACTACAAGTAATACATATGTAGATCTTTAAATATAAGTGAATTAAATATAGTGAATTTAAATAAATGGAATTTAATATAAGTACATATATGAAAATACTGTGTTGTGAATCTGGAAGAGAACGGTCGGTAAGCAGCTCTGCAAATGGGGGCTCAACCGGGATGGATTTAACCCAACCGGAACAGAAGTGCGTCAAAAGTTGGAAATTTTAAGTAAAACGTAAACACCAAGTGCCTAAAGAAATTGGAAAACTAATATTTTAAAAGAAGATTAATGTTGTGCCGTTGAAAAAGTAAAAAGCATTAATTTTGGACAAACTACATAGACGTTGGTAAATTTGAAATAAATACCTAAAACTACAATAAGTGGGTGAGAAAAATTTTACACTATCCTACAGTGACTTAAAAAAAACACAAGAAGTAAAATCCTAATAAAAAAATAATAAAAATAAATTCGATACAAATAACTTTGGTGCGTGTGAAAAATTTACATCCAAGACAATAACTTTTGCAAATACGGTAGCGACTGTACCGGAATAATTCCAACTAAATGTGAGAGAAGTGCACAAAATTCAAAAAAAAAACCAGTGTACAAAAAAAAAACATTAATACGCAAAAAGAAACGTTAATGCGAAATGCAAAACGGCGGTTAATGTTGAAAATTTAAAAAAAAATAATATACATACATATGAACAAGTGACTGGTATTGGTAATAAAAGAACCAAAAAACAAGGTATAAAAAATGTGTGTGTAGATGAGTGCCTAAAGTCTGACGAATATGAGAAGACAATAATGAAAACATAAAATAGAACTGAGAAATAAATTTATGAGAAAAAGTTTTTACTTTGTGAAGTAATGAAATAAAGTAATAAAGAAAAAACCCTGTATGCACTAACATACATAGAGTCGGGAGCTGAAAAAAGAAAATAAATTTGCAATGTACATACAGATGTATGTACATTGTACAAGATAAAAAAAAAACTAATAACCCACCACCATTAACAACAGTGACAACACAAGAGGATGATCAGATGAGTGAGCGTATGCAGATATAAGAGAAAAGCTAAGATAATTGAGTGAAGAAAACGATCCAAGCCGAGAGATCGTTGGAAGGAGCAGAGTTAGCTGACTAGAACGAAGAGCAGAGACGGAGTATCAACGCTGACAGAGAGGCAGATTAGCAGAGCAGCAGAGTAAAGATAAGTGAAGATGTATTTATTTTATAATTTTGTAATCAAGCAAAATAAATAAAGCAGAGTAAATATATAGAGTAGAGTATATACTGAAAGTAGGTCAGTAGTGTTGCTTATGTAAAGTACATACTGAGAAAATAGGTGGTAATTTTTTATTTTATATCAATTTCATCAGAGTTTGGAGTTGTAGTGAACTAGAGTTTTGGTAATAATTACAATTATATTAAAATTAAGCAAAATTTTGTGAATTCAAATGAAAAGATTTGTGAAATAAACAGGTGTATGATAATATACAGAGTGAAATCAAAATTCTCACGCGTTCGAGTTACATAAGTAAAGGTGATTGAGATTGATAAAGAAATTGAGATTGAAAAAACATATTGAAAATCGTTTGGATATCACACAGATTGCGTTTGCATTTGGTATTAACGGGTGCAACGATAGTTGGTGTATTGGTTGGGAATTTTGATTTTTCTTTTTATTTTTTTTCAGAGAAATTTGTATGATATTTTGGATTTTGCAAAGCCAAGTGCTAGATCAAAATAGAAAGACAAAGTGTTAGAGTATTAATTACTGTTTCGATATTTTTATTGTTTACGGGAATAATTTATATATTGGATATTTCTTTTAACAGGAAATTTTTTTGTGAATATCAATATTAATATATATCGATTAAAATCCTTTTGAACTATCATCTATGTATATATATATATATTTTTATAAATTGTGTAACACCTTCTGGTAAGAAAATCCCCACTGGTCGGGAAATATGGAGTTGAGGGAAATACTAGTTTTGACAGTAGAAGAGTTAAGGGCAAATGCCGGTGAACTAGGTCTAGACGTCACGGGGACAAAGACTGACCTACAAGAGAGACTTATCGTACATTTCGGTTGTCTTACGGGCGCTGGGGGAAATTCGGAGTTTGATGATGCGGCTTCGGGAACAGATGAGGCAAACAATGTGGCAACAGTAATCTCCCACTTTACACTAAGAGATGTTGAAGATTCCGTATCGAAATTCTCTGGCGAAAGCGCTCAAGATGTTGAATCGTGGTTAGTGGAATTCGAAGATTGTGCTCACATATTGAAATGGGACCAATTACAGAAGTACATATATGCGAAGCAGTTGTTGAAAGGCGCGGCTAAGACCTTCATCAGAAGTCAATCCGGTGTAAGAGATTGGAGTGCCCTTAAAACAAGCCTTCGAAAAGAGTTCGGAACAAAACCCTCCGCGATATCAATTCACCGAAGATTGAAAAATCGTAGAAAACGGAATGAAGAAACATTTCGACAGTATTTGTATTCGTTAATGGAAATAAGTGGCCCAATCGAACTAGACGACATCAGCATCATCGAGTATTTTATAGAAGGTATCCCAGGTAACGTATCCAACAAAGCCATACTGTACCAAGCCCGAACCCTAGATGATTTAAAAGACAAGTTAGCCGTCTACGAAAGAATTGTTTCCGCAGAAAAGTCATCAAGCTTTAAAAGCGGCAAACCGCGATTTGAGAGGCCAACACCAGAGCTACGGGTTGAAAGCAGAAAATGTTTTAAGTGTGGTGTAGAGGGGCATATGGCAAAGGAGTGTAAAGCGATCTCCGTTAAATGTTTCAAATGCAAGAGGCCGGGTCATAAATCGTACGAGTGTACAATGGTTAAGAAGGAAAACGTTAACCGGTATTGGTGGTAAGAATATCACGACAATGGGATGTTTAAAAATTAGAGCCAAACTAGATACAGTCGAAGTGGACATGAATTTCCACGTAGTCCGAGAAAATGATATTGTATATTCGGCAGTTATAGGAAACGACATTTTAGATCGGGTAGATTTGACTATCGACTCAAAGGGTGCCAGGTTTGGAGTAAAAATTCCTGAAGTCAACCTATTTGAAAGAGTAGTGGAGGATAATTTTGAAAATGAGCCAGTAGATGAATCTTTCCTTTTCCCAGAAGAAGCTAGTAATTACCCAAGGCCTGCATTGGACGCTAATCCAATTGCCGAGCTGAGGGAAAAATTTAGTGACATTATACATACAATAACTGAACATAATGAAATCGAACTAGATTTAGAGCACCTAAATGAGAATTACCGTACCAAAATTAGATCGGCAGTAAACAATTATCAACCACAGAAACCCTTGACACATGCAGTAGAAATGAGAATCTTACTTTCTGATGATATTCCAATAGCCAGTAGACCGCGTAGAACATCGTATGCCGACCAGCAAGCCATAGAGAGCCAGGTTAAAGAATGGTTAAAAGAGGGCGTTATTAGGCCAAGTTTTTCTGAATACTCTTCGCCGGTCGTGTTAGTTTCGAAGAAAGATGGTAGTAAGAGACTTTGCTGTGACTACAGGCGGCTTAATGAGAAGATAATTCGTGACAACTTTCCCATGGCGATAGTCGATGACGTCATTCAAAGACTCCAAGAGGCCAAAGTGTTCTCGACATTAGATTTGAAAAACGGATTTTTACACGTACCTATTGCAAAAGAGTCACAGAGATATACCGCGTTCGTCACGCCCAATGGGCAGTACGAGTTTCAATTTGTACCCTTCGGAATTAGCAACTCCCCAGCAGTGTTTTGCCGTTATATATCGGCCGTATTTCATGAATTGATTAGAGATGGTACGATTGTCGTTTACATGGACGATATAGTGATATTGTCGCATGATGAAGAGCAAGGTATGCATAATTTGTATAGAGTACTAGAAGTTGCATCGTCAAATGGACTTCGATTCAAATGGAGCAAGTGTCAGTTTTTACGTCGGAAAATCCGGTTTCTAGGGTATGTGGTGGAAAATTCTTCGATATCGCCATCAGAGGAGAAAATATCGTCCATAAAGAATTTCCCAGTACCAACAAATGCTAAAGCTATTCAACGATTCTTAGGCTTAACATCATTTTTCCGTCGCTTCATACCAGATTATGCCAGGGTCGCTAAACCGCTGTCAGATTTGCTGAAGAAGAACGTGAACTTTAAGATGGGAGACGAGGAATTCCTAGCAGTACAACAGTTAAAGACCGCATTGAGTAATGATTCGGTTTTGAGATTATACAACCCTATGGCCGAAACAGAGATCCATACCGACGCGAGCAAATATGGATATGGGGCAGTACTCCTGCAGAAAGACGCAGATGATTCGACATTCCACCCGATGGAATACATGAGCAGGAAAACCACGCCTGCCGAAGAGAAATTTCATTCGTATGAACTCGAAGTGTTAGCCATAGTGGAAGCCTTAAAAAAGTGGCGAATATACGTTTTGGGGCTTAAGGTCAAGATAATTACGGATTGTAACGCGTTTGCTCTCACCATGCGTAAAGAGGATGTTCCGCTCAGGGTATCGAGATGGGCCATGTTCCTTCAAGAGTTCGACTATACAATTGAGCATCGGTCTGGAACACGAATGAGGCACGTGGACGCACTAAGTCGTGTTTATTGCCTAATGATACAAGATTCACTCCAACACCGTATAAGAGAAGCACAACAAAATGATGATTGGACAAAAGCAGTCTGCAAGGTATTAGAGAAAAGTGAATATGAAGATTATTTTATGAAGTATGGAATCCTCCACAAAGACCCTACACGAGAACTAATAGTTATACCAGGTGGTATGGAAAAAGAGATGATTGAGATGGCTCACCGACAAGGGCACTTTGCGGTGCGTAAAACAAAGGAGTTAGTTGAGAGGCAATTCTATATTCCAAAACTAGAAGCAAAAACAGAGGCAGTGGTAAAGAGCTGCGTAGAGTGCATGATAATCGAGGCGAAGACGGGGAAGAAAGAGGGTATGCTTAACCCGATCGACAAATCGGACAAACCTTTTGTAACCTACCATATCGATCATGTAGGACCCATGGAGGCTACGCACAAAATGTACAATCACATCCTCGTAATAATCGATGCCTTTACGAAATTCATCTGGTTGTACCCAACCAAGAGTACCAGCAGCAAAGAAGTAGTCGAGAAGTTGAGAAAGCAGTCCGCCATATTCGGAAATCCCCAGCGAATAATATCAGACAGGGGAACGGCCTTTACATCAAATGAGTTTGAAGAGTATTGCAAAGCTGAGGGAATACATCTGCTAATTGCCACTGGGGTCCCGAGAGGAAATGGACAAGTAGAGCGAGTAAACCGAGTTATCGTGCCCATGTTAGCCAAAATGTGCGCCGAAAACCCAAACCATTGGTATAGATACGTAGACAAAGTTCAGCAAATAATTAATAATAGTCCTTCGAGAAGTACAAAAAATACACCCTTTAGGCTTATGACAGGCGTTAATATGAAAACCAAAGAAAATGTTGAGATCACGAGAATGTTAGAAGAGTTATCCATAACCGAGCTAGACGATGAAAGAGATCAATTACGAGAGGAAGCCCGAGAGAACATTACAAGAATTCAAGCCGAGAATAAACGAGCCTTCGACAAAAAGAGAGTACCAAGCACAGGTTACAAAGTAGGCGACCTTGTAGCCATAAAACGCACCCAATATGGCACAGGGATGAAGCTACGTCCGAAATTTTTAGGACCGTACAAGGTCATAGCCAAAGCAAATCACGATCGATACGAGGTTGAAAAGATTGGCGAGGGTGAGGGAACAAGAAAATGCTTCACAGTCGCCGAGTATATGAAGCCGTGGACTTAGGCTTCGGGACGAAGCCAGCGTCAGGAGGGCCGAATGTAGGATGAGCCAACTGACCCACTGTAATAGTTACAGCAACTGATCCACTGTACGTAGTGGCGTGAGATAACGGACAGAACATACTTACTGAAACATACATATTGAACATACTTACCGGGATAAACATAAAGAAAGAAACACACATACTAAATATACTTACCGAGACATACCTACCAATATAAACAAACCTGTAAAGAAGAAATAGAAAGAATGTGCTTTGTTCTGCTGATATTGCAAAAGGAGAGACAGTTGTGAATCGACCGTCAAGTTGCTTACACTTAACTCGCGTACAGTGGTGGTATTTTTATCAGATAACTAACTACAAGTAATCCATATGTAGATCTTTAAATATAAGTGAATTAAATATAGTGAATTTAAATAAATGGAATTTAATATAAGTACATATATGAAAATACTGTGTTGTGAATCTGGAAGAGAACGGTCGGTAAGCAGCTCTACATATATATATATATATATATATATATATATATATATATATATATATATATATATATATATATATATATATATATATATATATATATATATATATATATATATATATATATATATATATATATATATATATATATATATATATATATATATATATATATATATATATATATATATATATATATATATATATATATATATATATATATATATATATATATATATATATATATATATATATATATATATATATATATATATATATATATATATATATATATATATATATATATATATATATATATACATATATATATACATATATATATATATATATATATATATATATATATATATATATATATATATATATATATATATAATAAGATTTAAAAAACAACGACTTGAATTTGAATTCATGGTAAAATTAACAAAAAAATAAATTATTTTTTTACAAAATAACAGCATAACATATTATTAATTTTTAAAATTGATATTAATAAGATTTACTGCCTATTTCTCAATGTCGAAAGAATTCTTTCTTTCTTACAATTACATTTGAAATAAAAACAAAATTTTTAAATTTGTTTTTCTTTTATATGTATTTATAAGAAAGAAAGAAAGAACTCTGTCGACATTGTGAAATAGGCAGTTAAAAAATAACGAAGTGAATTTAATTCATGGTAAAATTGAACAAAAGTAAATTATTTGTTAAAAAAAACTCTGAAAAAAATTTTAAAAGTATCGTCGTATCGACAGTAAAATATCGCCGATACCGATGTATCGGAAAATCTGAAGTATCGCCGATATATCGGTATTTGTTACATCCCTAATATATATATATATATATATATATATATATATATATATATATATATATATATATATATATATATATATATATATATATATATATATATATATATATATATATATATATATATATATATATATATATATATATATATATATATATATATATATATATATATATATATATATATATATATATATATATATATATATATATATATATATATATATATATATATATATATATATATATATATATATATATATATATATATATATATATATATATATATATATATATATATATATATATATATATATATATATATATATATATATATATATATATATATATATATATATATATATATATATATATATATATATATATATATATATATATATATATATATATATATATATATATATATATATATATATATATATATATATATATATATATATATATATATATATATATATATATATATATATATATATATATATATATATATATATATATATATATATATATATATATATATATATATATATATATATATATATATATATATATATATATATATATATATATATATTTGCGCAGTTTTGTTCGACAAATACGAAAAAAACATTTTTTTCCATGTAAATTGTATGGAAAAACTGAAAGTCGCTGAGCGTCGCGTAGAATCCAAATATGAATATGATCTTGTGGGAGAGCTTGTTTGAACCCTACTAGAAACTTGAGATTATACCACTTGAATAAAAACAAAAAACTTTTTTTGAAGCACTCTAATATATATACATATTTTTTATTTTTTACATTTTTTTCTGTAATTTTTTGCTGATTTATTATAAAGGACTATATGTTTCCAGTGGAGTTCGGTTATAACGAACACCGCGGGGCCCAGCAATTTTGTTCGTCACAGGCGAAGTTCGCTATAACCGGAAAAAATAATTTTTTCCAAAATATATAAAACAATTGAAGTTGTGTGTATTTAGTCGAACTATATGGATTTTATCCAAAGAAATTTATTATTCAGGCATGTGGCAATTGAAAAGAACAAAGCTCAATTTCTTTACTTTTGTGAGGGTCGAACTGAACATCGATGTTTTCGGGATTGCCGCCAATTACCCGCATCATGAAAATGACAGGATATCTATATTAAACGATGGAAATCTTCTCCATTTCAAATTACACCTAATCTACACCTAAAAGAAATTACCCACGCCCTACCCATAACAGTAAAAATTACACCCAATTCGGGTAATTACTCACTATGTGGAAAACCTGGTGCTATGAAACGAGCTTCACACTAAAATAAAAGAAACCTCTTTGCGAGCTAGGATGGTGAATTATTCAAGTCCTCCCTTTTTTTGTAGGATGTTTAAAAATGTATTCGACTAGCAAAACAAAAATGTTCTTTAAAATTTTATTCCAAAGTTTTTTATTGTTGCTGCATTATAAGATCTTTCATTCTAAAGCATTCATTCCGGTATTGAAGAAAACGGTATTTGCAAATCGGTATTTTGCAACCGAAAACTATTTCGGTATCGGTATTGATACCGCTGTTCAATTTTCAATGGCATTTAATCGGTATCGGTTGCAAATTTGTTATTATTCCCGGGATTCCGAGATTGAACATTTTTGAAACTTTTTAAGATTTAACATGAAAAATAAAATTTCAGATCATAATTATTTCCGCACTTTTTTCCTCACAAATTACATACCTTGTTGCTGTTGTTGTAGTATGGCACGCTGCTGTTGTTGCATGAGCATTTGCTGATGCTGTTGTTGCTGTATTATAGGCAACTGTGGATGCTGTGGTGGCAAACCTGTTGTTGAAGTTGATGCAACATTTGTTGTATATTCATAATAGGATTGGGTTGGATTTTGCTGATTTTGTAATTGTTGCTGCTGCTGTTGATTCAGACCAATAAAATCGGGTCTGCGTGGTTGGGTAGGCGTGCTAGGATTTGATCTAAATTTCAAATAAAATATAGTTTATTATTGTAATCTACAATAATTATTGTGCAAAATTGTTTGTAAGATAATTAAAATTGTTTTTAAGATAAGATCGTACAAAAAAATGTTCAACTTTGCGTTTCATATAGGATGGTATTTTTCACGTGTTTAGTTGTACATCATAACTCAGATTATCTCGTAAACTGTTAAGAATATGAAAATTTTTTAGGATCTTTCTTTTAGATACATAATAATATTTCCTACAAATCCACTAAATACATTTTTGTTGTAAATTGTATACATAATTAAAAAGTTATTTATAAAAACATCTTGAAAATTAAGCGATTTTTCTCTTAAAATCATAATAACTCTATTTTTTATTGATTAAAAGCATTTTCATGAAGCTCCTTCTATCAAAAAATTTTATGTATACATTAGAGTGCTTCAAAAGGGAAATTTTTTAGTTTTTTTTTCAAGTCCTATAATCTCAAAAGATTCTAGTAGTTATAAAACAAGCTCTCCCTCAAGATCAGCTCCATATTTTGATTCTACGCGACGCTCAACGACTTTCGGTTTTTCCTACACATGGAACAATTTCTTTTTTCGTAATTGTCAAATAAAGCTACGAAAAATTGTTTTTCCATTTTGATGGGCATATTGCAGCTACGAAATTAAATTTTCTACAAAAACCTCTTACACGATTATTTCGTAGACTTAACGGGTAAAAAATTATGAGAGTTTGAATACTTGGAACAAAGTGGGCATAAGTTATGAACATGGAAACCGCAAATATGCAATTGCATGTTTTTTCCTGTGCAATGTCACAAATAATATATTTGTACGTTTTAGAACTTCTTAAGAATTCTGACATTGATTTGTTAGTGCATATTTTTGAATATTTTACCCATTACAGCATGTTTTTGCATATATCAGACTTAGACGCATATTTAAGGAATTTTTCTAGTTTCTGCATATTTTTTTTAATCTTAATATGTATGTATAAATATAAATAGCAAAATATGTTTTATAATTGCAAAAAATTAAAAAATTTTCAGTAATTTTTTCAAGTTTACAATTTTTTTCTTTGGCGACTTTAAACTTGCTCTCTTAAAAATTTTATAATTACTTTTATTGGATTCTTTGAGCAATACCATTTTTTTGATATTGTCCGCTGACATATTTACATTTCATAAAAAAACCAATAAAATAAACGGGGTTTACAGATATTTAACCTATTTATGCGATTTTTCTGATATATAGAAAAAATATGGAAAACGTGCGATGTATTAGTAAAATTTTCAGTCCATAAATTATTTGGGGCGTTGGTTCCCTTCATTTTATATACGAACAGATGAAAACACAGGCTAGTATTGTTAAATCTACTCTAATGCCCATAAAGGAACAGAATATGTATACTTCGTGGTCTCTGAAATGAATATTATAAAAATTATAAACGAATTATAACGTTTGTATGCCCTTTTAAGAGCATATTTGTCAAGTTTTTAGAGCATATTTTCATGTTTTTTGTGCATATTTAATGCGCATAAAAATTTTTTTAGGGCATATTTCCGGTTTCCTTGGTTATGAAGTAGTTGCTTTCAGTACTGTAACTGCTAGTATTCAACTTTTGATAACTTTTTACCCGTTAAGTTTACGAAAAAATCGTTTAAGAGGTTTTTTGTGGAAAATTTAATTTCCTACAAGAAAAAATAAACGTTTTTCCGTAATTTTGTTTGACATAAACGAAAAACAAATTGTTCGATGTAATTTGTACGGAAAAAATTGAAAGTCGTTGAGCGTCGCGTAGAATCAAAATATGGAGCTGATCTTGTGGGAGAGCTTTTTTATACCTGCTAGAAACTTTTGAGATTATAGGAAAAAAATTTTTTTTTGAAGCACTCTATTATACATACATGTCTAGAGTTTTCTTCATTCATTGAGATTTTGTAGACCCTCAAAGCTAACAAAATATGCATCTTTATACTTTAAAACAAATAAAGCTACAAGAAAAATATCTAAAAATGTGTAACCAAAAATTTTCAAACTTGGTGTGAATTACTTTATTTATAGCCAGTGCCCATGTTCTGTAACTTGTGAGAAGTTTTAATAATTATATTAGTCAGCCCGTTATTTGCATGCTGATTTATAAAATAGTTAAACTGGATAAATTAAAATTAACAAAGAAAATTAAAGTTTTTTGTTACTCATCCTGTGTTCTATAGGCTGATAACAATTTATTCGCATTTAAAAGTTCTCACATTAGTTAAGCTGTGTGCTCACTATGTGTATTTGCCAAATGGAATGTCACATTTTCACATGGTAAATTTGTGCATATAGTCTGAACCCCTTCAAACAATAGCCTGTGTTATTTCTCTGTGGACAGTACAGATGATTTAGAACGAGTTCTATTTTGAAGTGACAAAGCATCTGACATCAGCTGGTTTTTAATAAAGCAATTGTTCGCGGACGGGAAAATGAAATAAAATAATCATTAAATTAATAAAGTATTAAATTAAATAAAATAAATGTAAAATTAAATAAAAGAAGTATATACAACAATAATATATGTATAACCACTCGGCTGTTTTATGATTGTTTTGTTTTATAGGTAATGTCAAATGTACGTAACATACCAGCAGGTGAACTCAAAAATTATAAACCTTATGTAAACCTCAAATTTTGACATACACATGAAATCACATGTGTATAAAAAAGTGACATTCCATAAGACAAATACACATAGTGCGAACACAGCTTTACAGAGCATGGGTAGAAATAGAAGCGGGGGCAAGGTTATCCCATAAAAAGTAATAAGTAATTATCGTATATCTGGAAAAGTATATTAGTGAGAGTCTTCCAACTCGATGTGAGCTACTTTGTATCTAGTGTACGTAGTAAAAAATTTACTGGATAGCTGCGAAGGGAAGGGTACCTCACATGCATACCAATTATTAATTGTATCACATCTGGTGAACTATATCTGTGATGGTCTTTAATTTTGGTGTGAGGCAGTTGGATGTCAGTGTAGTTACACAAAAAATTGGCGGGGTAGAAGCATGGAGAAGGTTGCCTCCCTTGCGATATTTTATATTTGAAATATTACTTTGTATGGAAGGTACCCTTTCCCCCGTTCCTATCCTGCCACTTTTTTTTCTAACTATGAGCACAGGCCCCCAACTGTTTCACACTAAAGTTAAAGACTCTCACTTATATACTTCTCCAGATATAGTATGAGAGGTAACCCTGACACCTCTCGTTTTTCATAACTTTTTTGCTACAATACCAAACCTAGCTATAAAGTAATTCACACAAAGTTTGATGTTTTAGATGTGTTGTTGTAGCTTTGTTTGCTTTAATGTATAAAGATACATATTGTTGCTGGCTTTAACGGTCTATAACATCTGTATACTAAATTTTTTGTTGAAAGGATCTGTATAAAATTGCTTTTCTTAATTTTTTTTCGCTAAAATCAGTGACAATAGAGTTATACTGCTTTTAAGAGAAAAATCGATAAACTTTCAAAATGTTTTTGTCTATAACGTTTCAATTGCACAAGTTACAACAAAAATGTGTTTTGTGGAGTTGTAGAAAATATTATTATCAAAAAGAAAGCTCCAACAAAATGTTTCATATTCCTTATAGTTTACAAGATAATCTGAGTCAAATAGTCTCTCCCTTATTTTCAGGATTGCGGATGTTCCCTACCCCGAAACTCGGACTTAAGCTCACAAGCACATGTGTAACTAAACACGTGAAAAAATGCATCCTATATGAAATGCAAAGTGAAATGCTTATTTTACTGTACTAATAGTATATTCAAGCGTTTGCTGAGAATAAAATTTTGGTTAGTAACTGCAGTTAGAAATATATATTAAAATAGTGTATAAAAAGCAGTGCATACATAATTAGTTTAGTGTTATAATATAAAAAATGAAAAATAAATTAACCAATTTTATTCTTTAAAATGAAAACACCAATTGAATGTGAATATGAAAGATAAGTTTATAAAAAGAGGATACGATTTGAAGGATACTACTGATTTGATAGTAATGGATAATTAGGAAGTGTGTTTTCGCGTAAAAATTGTAAAAAGAATGAAAGTACATACATCGTTTTATTCCCTCTGAATATTACTTTCCACAGAACACAATAGACAAATTCCGAGGTTCACCTTGTCTTCGCGTTGCGAATGTGATGAACTTTATATTAACATAATTTCGATAGTTTAAAAGAATAAAAATGTCAAAATCATAAGCAGAAAAGTAGTTGTATAGTTCTGATTCTAGCCAAAAATTACATGACCAGTGGAGTCCATGCTTGAACTAGGCTTCAACTGGTGATGAATTGGATCAATTTAGGTGAAACCTGCACAATTTCAGAACTAGCATCTTCTTTATGTACATATAAATAAAATGCTCTTCATTAAAACCAATGATTCATGTTTCCTGATTCAGAGTCGTCTTTTAATGGCGAAAGATATTATGGTCAAGCTTGAGTAGTGTCAATTATATTTTACAATTACCAGTAATATTACACACTATATTGAATTGGTATACTGCAACTATAATTACATGTAATGCGTAACTCACTAAAGAGCAATTATAATTACATATATAAAATTATCATTGTTGCATGAACAATTACAATTATCATGGTTAGTTGCAGAGTTGCGGAAAGTATGTATTCGAAATAATTAAATAATAAATACAATGCTATTTAACTGACTCCAACAGAAGGTTTCGTATTTTTGCTGTTCGTCCATGCCTAACTCCGTCTTTTATAGATCGATTTTAAAAAAGTGCTATAGGCTGCCAATGTGAGTTTTTTAAACAAACAAGACAATAATATCGGAACCAAACTTAAAAGGTTTGCCGCTCTCAGAGAATTAAAAGAGCTTTGATCTGTTTAATTTTTGCAAGTCATTCTGAGTCAGGGAAGGCATATGAGATTTTAAAATTGTACCAATTTTTCTCTAAAATTGTACTTTTTTGGGCATAATTGTACCAAAACAGATTTTTGAAACCTGAAAATTTTTTTAAGTATGGAAATTACATCACTTTTCTGTACATGTATTTGTCGCAAAAGGGAAACTGTGCTTAAGTCGGATTTATCTATTGCAATTTCTAATCTAAAATAGCTCACATACTAGATGTTGGAAGGTAGAAAGGCATATATAGTTTCAATAAAGTTCCGAAAAATTTACCTTTAAAATTTTTCCTTTTCGTTTTATTTTTCAAATCTAATGTTTTGTATAAAAAATAATGAAAATTTATGAAAACATTGTAAGTTTTTTGTGAGAGTAAGGCTTTTAAAACAAAAGCAATAGCGGGTGAACACACGGAGTTCTGTTTCATAATTCATACGGGATTTAAAAATCACGTTTACCCAAGGAACAAGTCTAAAAGATTTTGTCTTAGAAAGTAAATTTCCTTTGGATTTGGTATCCTACTAAACGCCCTTATACCCAGTTTGACCAGAAACTTAAAACAAATCAAACTAAAAAGTCTTCATCTAAACCCCATATAATATGTATAATGATCAGTAAGAGCTTGAAATTATAGAGACGTTTTGTAAGCTAACCTTATTTGACTACTCTTAAGCCGAACTTTGTTCTCAATACTTCGCAAAATTTAAATTTAATTTAGATAAAAGTGGCATAAATATGTACGAGCGGACGAAAAGGATAAAATATTTTATCACAAGAAGGTTTTCTAGAAAAAAATAGAAAAATTATTAATTGTACTAAATAAGCCATTGGTGTACCATTGTACTTTTAAAATCCGAATTGTACCAAGAGTGGTACAATTGTACCAACTTTGACATCCCTGTTCTGGGTGTCAGTTGCAAAAAATTCGAGTAGCTGTGCGATAGATTTTTTTGGGTGCTGTTAAAAAATAAGTTTTTGTTTTAAAGATGTATTTTAAAGTTCTTAAGCGTAACATTATAGTAATTGGTAAGTACTAAATTAGCGAATAATATATGTAATTGTACTAAATAATTTAAAATAAATAAATATCTGCATTAAACCTACACCTGTTGTGGTGTAGTTTAAGTCAGCTTATTTGGTATAGTGTACCACATTACCTTCCAAATAAAATATAATGCCGAAGAACTGTGAAATAACAAAATGGGTAGCTGAGGATATGAAAAGAGCTATAAAGGCTGTTCGAGGTGGTGAAATGGGTATTCTGTTGGCATCAAAAATATTTATTATACTATTTGGTACACTATACCACATTACCAGCACATTATGTACCACATTACCTGCCAATTTCTTAAAGCCGCCTTTAATAGGATTTGCAATATTTTCTCAAATATCTCTGAAAATGTGGGTTTAATCTTTTCCACAGTTAGCGTAGTGGAAGCCTTAGATATGCAGCATGTAAATGGTTAAATAATATTTTAAGCGGATAAAAAATAAAAATTCGGCAATCTAAAATCAAATAGTTATACATTACTCGCACTTGCTCTATTGCATACTAGAAGTGCTTGCCGCTTCGCGTGCTTAAAGTTCATTTTATTGCTATAAGGTGTCCATAGAATATAATAATATATATTTTTGTACATACCCTACGGGAAATCTGGTACCAATTCTCTTAAACGTACTTGTCCTATGACTGATGAAAATGGGAATGGTACAAAATATTTCCCAGTCGTGATTTGTTCAAAGTACAATTAAGTAGTATTAAAGAAACCACAACAGGACAAGTACCTTAAGTTTGGGTCCAGAGCCTATCACTGAGTATCTTAATTATGTCAGTTGACCTGACCCTCTCCAATGACAACGTCATGTAAAAGTTACCGGTACCTTTCATATAAAGTTCCGGAATTCAAGCCGGTTGCTAGTACATGGGAACCAGTCCGCAACCTCTCTTGTGACAGGTTCTCTTCCCTCTAGGGTATTTTTTAAAGTTGCTGTTATGCAAAATAAACAGTGCTAAATAACAAAAATAGCTTGCTAGTTTCCAATAACATTTACAGTAGTTTTGATTTAACTGCCTTTTGTTTAAGAGCATTTTTGACTTAACTGCACAAAATTATTATCTTGTGTCTCTCTCTATTCCTAAAAATCCCATACAAATTCGTTTTTTATGTGCATTTTCTACATCTGCACTTTTAAGATAAATACCCTACAATTTTGGAATTTTGAATTATTTTCATACAAAAAATCAATCTTAGTTGCATTTTGACTTAACTGCACAAAATATTTGTTTTCTGTGTGAAAATATTTTTTTAAGTGGACTTTGTATACCTGCACATTTAACATATTTTTTTTTGCAGTTTTTAATTATTTTCATATAAAAAATTAAGGCTAGCTACACACATTAAGTAATTTTGTGTACGTGTACATTAAGGCAGATAATGATTTCACAACAAATCGTGAAAATTTCACTGTACAGCTAAATCAAAATTACTGTATATTAAATTGTTGTAAAATATCGCATTTTTGCTTTTTTCTACTTTCCACAAGCTAATTTTACACTATCCCACAAATGGTTAGACTTTTGGTGAAAATGCAACATTGATTCAATGAGTTTATGGAAGTTTTTAAAAAGCAATAACAAATAGAGTATTCAATTAATCGGGTTTCTGTTTTAATCGGTCAATCACTCGATTAATTAATCGAGGTTTTGATTTAATCGGTTACTAATGGTTTAATTTTGGATTAATAAAAATTTTCCCTATATTAATTAATCTCAATAAAAAATACGTACTATTTATAAATCAAAACAAACAATAACATCCCATTAAAAACTTTGCTTACTAGAGGGCAAAAAAGTATATCAGGATTTAAGTCGTAATTACAATTTGCTCGATAGCTATTTATTTTTGTTTGAGAAGTCCAAAAATATGTATTTACATTATCACAGCAATTAACTAGTTATTATTTGGCTTACTTGAAGCTAAAAATAAGTAGTCAAATACACAAATTAAAATTTAAAAAATTTAGGCACGTTATATGTTATTTATATTTTTTTCTTGACCCAGTTGGTATACGAACCTATGCTCGGTCAGATTTGAAGACAAGTACTCTACTCACTCAGCTATCATTGACTTAAAAGTTTAAACGAAAAAAATTAATTTTCATATAGAAACACATGTTGACTTAAAAAGTGGTTGTCTACTTATTTTATCAATACATAACAACAAATTATAACTATCCTCATATAATGAACAAAATACGTACTAATTTTATTAATAGCTAATGCCGACTTTAGACGACATGTATTTTACATCTTACTTGTCAAATTTCCCACTGCAAAAGTGATACATGCCGTGTGAAACATTGTCAGATGACATTTACAGAAGCAAAGTCAGATGAAAAATTTTCAATTAGAGCGTGTTCTATTTTCATCTGACAAGGCATCTGACATCAGCTGTATTAAATGATCAAAAGTGTGGTTTGGCTGAAAAAACATTAAAAAGCAAAGAGCGCTTTATATATTTACGAAAATTGTGCAAAAACTCAGCTGTTGTGAACACTCAGAGGTTATGTCAAATGTAATTGCACATGTACGTGTGAAAGCAAATATTATAAACCATCTGTAAATTGACAATTTTGACAAACATGCGAAGTTACATATGTCTCACACACCTAACAAGCCATATGTAAAAAACATGTCGTCTAAAGTCAGCATAAGTAGTATTTCTAATTTAAAACATAGTAATAAGATAAATAAGTACTTTGTAGCCCAATAATAAAGTACTACCGATTACAAAATTGATAAAAGTTTTTGCTGGGGCAACAAATATAACAATTCTTGAACTAAACCAGACAGAAGAAAAATTCATAAATATGTATTAAACAGAAAAGAAATAAGTGAGATCCTTTAATTAGTTGATTTATTTCAAATGTTTAGGATTTACGTTATTTTTTTTAGTTTTAAAAAAACTCGATGTGTGTATCGCTCGGCTTTAGGTCATATTTTTAATAAAAATAACAATATTAAACGGTTTTGTTCATATTAAATTTTTATTATATTATTATTTTATTCTCAATATTTCGAATAGCTTCGCTATTCATCTTCAGGGGGAAACAATTTAAGTTTAATAAAAAGGATTATATATATATATAAATATTACTGAATATTTCATATTATTGAATATTTCAATTTGTTTATAACACGAGTTAATAGTAGTCAAATAATTTTTTATACAAATAATGAACTCTAGTTTTAGTTTGTATTTTTAAAGCATTTATCCTAATATGTACTAAAATCTTTTTATAAATTTAAAGATATTAAAACAACCTCTTAGAATATGTAAGTTTTGAGGGGCATTCAATATAATTTTTTTAAATATGTGGTTTTGAATGTTGATTTTTCAAAAAATGTTTGATGTACGAATTAATAGTGGTTAGGGGTCGTATATAAAATTATGTTTAAATGGTTAACCGGTTAATCGAACGAAATTAATCGATTTAACCGTTAATCGAAAATAGCAAGTTTTCAATTATTCGACCAGTTAATCGGGTAGCAATTAATCAGTTAACCGATTAAAGGTCACCGGATTGAATACCCTAATAACAACGCTTTATATCAGGGTTGCATTATCTTCAAACTCGAACTAAAGTAGCTCCATAACAAATTTTCGCCGCTAATTTCCGAATAGCTCCGAAACAATTGGAAATATATAAAAAAATTATATAAATGGCTTAAAGTTAATGTTATTCTGCATATTCTGGTAGATTATTTATTCAAATCGAACCGTTCGCGAGTTATGATGAAATATATTAGCGTTATTAGTACTACTTACATGAAAAACAGGTTGTATAATTACGATAATTATTATTTTTTATTATGAAAAGTGAACATAAAGGTATTATATAACATTAGAAATTTAGTTTTGTTGTTTTTATGAAGTTTAGGTAAAATTTTAAAAATTATAACAGTTGTGTGAATAAAAGAAAAGAAGTTAAGAGTATTCTTTATTTTCTTTGAATTGCATACCCAACAATGGCAATATCTCGAGATCAGTAAAAGATATTCGAATAATTTTTTCAGGCGTATTAAAAGTTTATTAAAAAATTTTTGACAGCAAAATGTATGGGAAATTTTACAAATTTAACGGGTAAACAATTACCGAATATTACGAGAACTCCACCATTTAAAACAAATACAAATTTAAATTTTTTATTATTGTTTTCAATATAAATATGAGAACGAACTCGACTTGTCGACATCGTGGGACAACCCGACTACTCAGAAGTTGCGCTCTGAAAAGTACAAAACGAGAAAGTATCCGTGATGTAATTTGTTTTTGTTTTAGTTTTTGGCATTTATACAGATATAATGATTTTTAAACAATTTCAAAACTTTTTTTTACGATTTTTCGCAATTTTTTGCAAACTTTCGTCATATCCGCGATAAACATGATTTTCGCAGAGTTTTGAAGTTATTTTACAGTTTTAGTGATTTAGAATCTGTTTTGAAGTACTTTTTCAGATTTTGAATTTTTTGGGAATTTTCCTAATTTTCACTATAAACGTGCTTTTGCTCTAGCTTCTGCACTCGTTAGTGATTTTGAAGCAATTTTATGGTATATGAAATCTTTTGCAAAATTTTTGTTATGCATATTCTCGATAAACATGATATTTCTACAGTCTTGACGGCGCTTTACAGTTGTAGTAATTGAAGATTTTCTCCGACTTTTACAATATACATATATTTTGGAAAAATATTTTCGCGGTAAACATTTTTCTTGAATTTTGTTAGCTTTTTACAGATTCAATTGAGTTTGAGAATGGTAACGTGGTTAACCGAAACACAAAGGGACCAACCATGGACCCAAGTGAGCGTAAGCTGCCTGTACAACCTAACCGAAACAGTGTTGTCATTAGTCCATTGATTTCTAAATCGATTGATTAATTTGATTGATTGTCAATCGGATTAATTTAATCCTGATTAAAATAATCATGATGATATATAAATCGTAATCGTGATTAATAAAGTTAATCATTAATCCAAATTGATTATTAGACTAATGTTCGTAACGTTATATTCAGAAAGAATTGGGCATGATTAGCATTCCAAGGAACAATAAAAAAAATTTACATCAGAAGAGAGGCTGAACAGAGTAGTGCCACTTTCGGAATCCACTACACTTCCATCGTCAGTGCTCACGTGGATTTTGCTTCTCACCACTTGTCACGTGGCTCTGTTGAATGTGATTTCAATTATTATATATACCACTTTTTCTTGAAATTGAGTAAGAGAATTAATTAAATTTCAAGTTGACATTAAACTACACTTTTCCCAGTGTTGCCGTCGTTAAAAGCTCAAGCCAGTAGCTAATTGTTTATTAATATGATTATTTCGAACGTATTTGCATGTGAATCCATTGGGCTAAGCTTCGTAACGTTATACTCAGAAAGAATTGGGCATGAATAGTATTCCAATGAACAAGGGAAAAATTAAGTTGATGTTAAAAACCGATACCAAGCCCTGTAATTTATTAAAAGTTGCTTAAACTCTAAAAAGTGCAAAAACTTGGAATAATTCACGCCTATGGCGAAAATCTATACATATAATAAAACTGTAAAAGGGGCGTGTCTGTACATAAAATATTTGTTGAAAATGTGTATAGTGGCGTAAACAGTAATCGATGTAGAGAACAAAACACCAAATTTTTTTCTGTCTGTCCGAACACGCTTCACGCAAAAACCACTGAACGGATTTTCATGCAATTTGGTATGGAGGCACTTTAGAGTCCTGATTCAATTAAGGTACTTTTTACCGCGATAAAATATCTCATTTCTATGTAAAAAAAAACGAAAATATACCCAATTATACTAAAATAAATGTTGTTGGAAATTAGAAAGATTTTTTAATTTTTTTAAGTTGGTAGCACTGTTTATTTTGTACTAGATGTGCCCGCCCGCTTCGCCCGCTTAGAGTTCGCTTTATGTATATAAAGTGTCTGTAAAATATAATAATAACATTTTTTACATATTGTTTAAAGTTCCCGTTATGCAAAATAAACAGTGCTATCAACGTTAAAAAAACAAAAACATCTTTCTAATTTCCAATAACATTTATATTATTAAAATATGGTATACTTCCGTTTTTTTTTCTATTTTAACTTAGAAATGAGATATTGTATCGCGGTAAAAAGTATCCTAAGTTTGAATCACGACTCTAATGTACGTTCATACCAAATTTAATGAAAATCCATTCTGTGGTTTTTGCGTGTTCGGACAGACAGACAGACAGACACAGACAAAACTTCCAAAATTTTCAAAAAATATTTCATTTACAGGCACGCCCCTTTTACAGTTTTATTATATGTATAGATAACGGGAAACTTAAACAATATGTAAAGAACGTTATATTATCATATTTTACAGACACCTTATAGTCATAAAGCGAACTTTAAGCGCGCGAAGCGGGCGGGCACTCTGGTTACCAATAATCTGCAATATTGAAAACAGGCTTTAAAAATTGCTAAAACTGTAAGGAATATCAAGAAGTCGGAAAAAATCGTGAGCACTACGAAAAATTTACAAAAACTTGCTAAATTTTGAAAGATTTCAAACTATGATATTGATTAGAAGTCCACAAAAATGTAGGAAAGGCAAAAACTTTGAAAAATTGCGCTTATCGCGAAAAGAGTGCAAACTCGTGAAAAATTGTACGATTTTATACAAGTCATAATATTATAAGTCGCATACTATAATAAAAATTGTAAAATTGTCGCAAATTCGCAAAAACTTGCTAACAGCGACGTGATAGCAAAAGCAGAAATCTTTCAGAAAAAATTGTTTCTATCGCGAGCATGGCGACGATTCTCGCGAAATTGCAAAATTGGAAACATAAATTTGATTAGAAATATCATCACAAATGACAAAAAACTATGTGGATTGTTCATAAAACATATAAAAATATGTACGTAAATATTGCGTCAATTGACAAATTTATATTGACAAAAGTGACTAAAACTAAAAATTTTTGATGGCTTTATTTTTCTCACATAATTCACAATATCTCTAAAACAAGAGGTGCTAGATAAAACTAATGTTATTTTCTTAATTAGCGGAAAAAATACTTAAGGATCAGTTAGTTTGATTTCAGAAAAAAACAAGAGTTTTAAGGACTAAGCCAAAAACACATTTTTAACATTCTTGCAATAACATTAAGATAACCTGATATACTCTCAAATGTCATTCTACTCAAACGAAAGATTTTTGTGTAGATTAATAATCCAGCAAGTATTTTAAGGTTTTGAATTAATTGTCATAATTAATATCTTTAAAACTAGAGCTGCTAGGGAAACACTAATGATACAATCGGAACCAGTAGATGAATATACATAAGAATTATCTATTTTTATTTAAACAACTCTAAGAAACCTCTATCTTGTTGTGCTGCGTAGTTAATAAAAATTTTTTCAGTCGACACTAACGATTTTGGTTACGATTCATAATCGTAAACATTAAAATCTTGATTACGATTAGTTAGTTTTTAATCATCAACTGACACGAGTAGGGATCGAACCAAGGAATGTCATTTCATAATTTGTTGGTTTGTTTGCTAAATTGCGGAAAATCGAGTGCTAAAATGCTCTACAGCACACAAAACAAAGTGCTAAAAATCATCTAACAATTCTAATTTCACATTTTTCTGAGACTAAATTTAAACGATGAAATATTTCATGAAATTTTCTTCATGCAACTTTTTTTATTTGCTTATTGTAAGTGTGGAGTTGCAAATAGGGAAAAGAAAATTAACTCTGATTTTCATACCACTTTTTCCACCCAACTTGCTTCCCTGGAAATTATATTGGCAAATACAAAAAGTTTCATGTCACAAATTTCATAAAATATTTCGTCGTGTAATTTTAGTCTTGCCCAATAAAAAGCTCCCTAGGATGGCAACAGGATCCTGAGCTTGTGATCCAGAAGTTCTGCAAATCCGGATCATTTCCAATGATTTTTACATAGGGTTTTCCTTGCAATAAGTTCTCTTTTTTATAAATATTCATTAGATCCGAAGTCATGTTCATGATGTTAAGAAAATTAGATTTTTTGAATGTATTTTTTTTAATAAGTACAATCATCTAATTTTTCATTATTTCTATAGAATTTTATATATATATATATATATATATATATATATATATATATATATATATATATATATATATATATATATATATATATATATATATATATATATATATATATATATATATATATATATATATATATATATATATATATATATATATATATATATATATATATATATATATATATATATATATAAATAACAATACCCGGTTGGCCAACTCGTCGTAGAGGATATTTTCATGAACGACTACTTAAGGAAATTTCGACATTTATCATGCACGATATTTGTCGATTATAGTTTCTTTTAAGACAATCTAACAGAAAGTGTACGCAAAGAACGGGTAAAAGAAAACCTACTCAACTGCTCATGCCAACTAACCAAATGAACTTTTTGTGGAAATTGTCGCTCAGTCTGTCTCCAGTTTGAATCATTTTGATATATTCCTGCTTGCTGAAATTGAACTGTTACAATGTCTATTAAAACTTCTTGTATTAAATACTCTCTGAGCGACAAATTCCTCAAAATTTTATTGTGCAACACATGTAAAAAAGAAACAAACAAAAAATGTAATGGGGAAATTTCTGAGGATGTTGTCGTTTACATGGTCATTAATGAAAAGATGGGTGACAGTGTCGCTCTTGTTGTCATGTATGATCTGTTTGAGCTGTCACCAACAGCTCATCGACGCTTTAACATTGTCATGCATCGGTCTTGCAAGATGTCTGAAGGACATGGCGAACCAGGTATTTATATCCAGCCCAATCATGAATATTCCTTAGGAGTTTCCTTCCCCCGAAAAACACTTTTCTCGAGAAAAAATATCTCCAATCATATAGTTTTCGGGAACAAAAATATGAAACAGTGGCATCATTGAATAACAATGGCGGCTGTTTTGCCTGTTGACATTTATTTATTCAGTGTTTTTGTGTCCAGAAATAAATAAAGTTGATGTTTTAATTAAATTTAAAGTAAAGTTAATTAAAAAAGTGAATAAAAAAGTAAGAACATAGCTGTACAAGCATTTGTGAAGGATATTGGTGCTGTAGAGGAAAAAAATTGTGCAAGTTACTCTTTGCTGCATTTATGAAAACCAAAAGCAATGGATCGATTAAAGTTAAAAAAAATTTTGTGTTTGTGCTTTATTTGTGGTATTCGACCTACAAGAACAATAAAATATTTTTTTAATTATAGAAATTTTGTTTTATTTAAATATTACATCGATTTTTATGCAAACTCTCTTCTGTTTTGCAAGTGAAAAATTCCGGGAGAAAAACAAAGTTCAAATATATTGAGAATAGCCACTTTTTTCCCCCATCGAATTTTTTCCGACGGAATTTTTGTTTGTGATTGGGCTGATCATCTTTTCGTTTATTTTAATAGTGTTGGGAAGTGATATAACATTTTAACAAATGCGTTAAATTAATCAAGTTATCGTTAATGCAAACAGTAATTATTGGAGACAAAATTAGCTTTTATTTAAGCGTTAAAAGTTAGTGAATTTCACTACGGGGAAACCGGGATTTCACCTGTTCCGGTGTCTGTGTGTTTAACAATTTCTTAGCCGCACATGATATGGGTATCAAATGAAAGGGATTTCTGAGAAAAGAACTCAAACTAAAATGGAATTACTTGAAACACAATACGGCGGACACGCCAAAATGGCGGACCACTATTTAAGTTTTATAGGAGAAAATTTTTAAGTTTGTACTTATTATTTTTTGGTCCAAAAGTTTTAAAATTATATTTAGTAAATTTTTTTATGTATTTGCTATATTGATGCATTATTTAAATTAATAAGTACTAAAAAAACCCACTAGGGTTAAATTTATATACACACAAATGCAGTTAAATACATGTGTATTTATAATAATTTTATTTTATTTTTCTGTAGATGAAACTTTAAAACTATAGCATCTTTGTTTAAATGGATATAACGTAAAAAACCCGCTTGGGGTTTTTTTAAACAAAATACCCATAAAATACCCGAGTGAGTTTTTTTGGGTTACCCAATGGGCGGCCAACCCTGACGAAAAGTCAACATTAAGTGCAATAGCAATAAATTTCTAAAAATCCACTTGAACGTTTAAAAGTGCTCTCCTACAAAACTATAAAAATGACAAGCATATAGGCTATGAATCCGAGTTAGACATATGTATGTGCTGAAAATGATCAAAAAAGTAGTGTTAGAGAAATAAAACCCCATATTTCAAATTCTTACCAAAAATTGTGTTACAAAATATATTAAACTTGAAACTGTTTCCGAATTGAATGATATAATTAGTGAGCCACAGGCTTTCATAAACGAATTGAAGCTATTGGAAAGTAAGGTAAATAACATAACGTATGCGGCAATATTTAAAATACCTAACGCAGAAATGTGTTTGGTTTGAAATCGGTAATTTGAAAAATAGATTTAACGAAAATTTATACTGAAATTTATATAATTTTGTTGCCGCATAGTAGCGCCTCCGCTGGAAGTGTTTGTTTTTCACAATTAACACTACTGAAAAATAAACTTTTTAATACACTAACCACAAGTTTTTGACTTGAGTAATTAAATATTTATTTTGCTAATTTTCATATAAATTTAAATTGTAATTAAATACAAATTCCGTTTTTCAGTCGTATTTAGTTATTTGTATTTGTCAACATAAACAAAGAAAAATTCCAAAAAATATATTTTTCTACATTTAGGAAGTAAGAATAATGAAGGGTTGCTGAAATGTTTTAAAAGAATAAAAACAGTTTACAAAATGATAGAAAGCGAAATATAGACAAAGAAACCCCAAATTTAACGCCAACAAAAGTTGATTTGTCAGCGGCCACAAATTTTTTGTTTGTACAAGAAGAACGAGGAGTCAAAATCATATGGTAATTTATAAAACTTAATCGAATTTAAATGTCCAAGATTGGTGAATTAATTTTGATTTAAGTGTTTAATGCAAAACAGAATTTTGTATTTAAAGCGAATTTAAGTTAAAAATTGGCCGTAAATGTAGATAATTGCGACTCCATGCTTTCCTCTCTAAATTTATTCCAAACAGACTTGGAAGACTGAACTTCAAATGAGGATTTAATTAAAAAGTGTAGATGCGCGATTTCTTAGAAATAGTATCTATATAGTATTTTAAATTAAGAAATAGTGTTTTTATTGAAATGAATTGTAAAGTAGAAATATTTCTTTTATATCATTATTAATTTTTTATTTTCTTTTATAACAAAAATTAAAGAAAGCTTTTATATTTTGTTTCAAAAAACAATTGACCCTTTTTTTCTTTCAAATACTCTTTTTGAGATCTTTGTTTCACAAAATACCCTTATTGTGGCCCTTTTTGAAATTTATAACGCTGATTATAAATTACATACTTAAGAGGACACAGTGTAAATGACGCACAACCTTCATCAGCAAAATTATGAATTTAATGTTTTAAGATTTGTACGTGTTCGCTACCAAGCAATGCAAGCAAGAACATCGGCAATTGGCGTCGCGGTTCTGCAGGTGTTATTGCTTGTATCAAGACATGAAATGTTGCTCGTGTGGTGGCAGATTAATAAACAATGTTAAAAGTTGATCTATCGAATTAAGATCCTTTCACATTGTAATACAAGCTTTGAGATTTTTATTAGATTTTGTAAGACGAAAATCAAATCAAAATCAGTCTGACTGTCGAAAAATCTTAAAGAAAATTTTCTTATTACATTTTTTTTTCTACACTATCACATTCCAAATAAAACGTAACATAAATAATTGGCAATAAATAAAATTTTTTCGTACTTCTTTTTCTTTATTTAAGCCGGCAAAGAAATACAAAACTGTTTTGTTATTCCTATGTTTGTTTGTGCAAAAGACAACCCTGATAAAATGAAAAATGTGATTGTTTAGAAAATTTCCTATAACGAATACCATAATACTGTCGAATTTCTTTACGTAGGAACTTGAGCCTGAAGAAAATAATAAATAGTTACAAATTCTAAGGTCGAAAAAATTAATTAACATATAGTTTATGTAAAATTTATACAAAAAGTAAAAGCAATATAAAATTTGTTTTTTGTGATCATGAAAATTTAGCACTTTTTGAGAATAATAGTAATTTTAAAAATGCATATTGATGGCGAAAGGGTGAAAACACGAAACTGAATTTTAATACTTTGCAGATAACAAAATTACGAATTTCACTCAAAACTTTACTAATCACCAAATAAAAAATCAACAATTATGTAATTAGCAGATATTGTTAATTAATTTCGTTTTTTTATTTGTTATCTTGTAGTTAGAAAAGTCTTTTTTTCATGTTAACCAATTATATCGCAACATATTTGTTCAGAGAAGTAAACGCCATATAACTTCAAATAAAACAACATGTTATAATTTTGTGTTTTTAGCTTAAACAAGTAAATGTTTCTAATTGAGGTGGTAATTAAAAGTAAAAAAAGAAACGGTTTACTGATACATTTTTCAAACATAAATTTTAAGCTGAATATTTTACGTTAGAAAGAAATAAAACAAACAAATTTATAAAAAAGAAAGAAACTCACCTCATAGTTAAGGTGATAAACAAATTATATTTAGATTAAGAGAAGTAGTAGTGGTAAAAATACAGATAACAGAAGATTTTCGGATTTTTTACAATGGACGGAAAGTTTTAATAACAAAATTATAATAAAATATTTCAAGTATTGGTCGTTATTAACTAGGAAGAAAAGATGTTATAAAGATTGATACGTTTGTGTGTGCCCGCGCACTCTCTTGTCTCTTTTTGTTCCACACTCTCTTTCACATATTAATGGTTTTGTTATAACTTATGAAAAGATATATTTTACATATTTGGTTGATCACTTAGGGCTTAAAAAATAAAATAGTAATAAAATTGTTTTTAATATCAACATGTTTAATATAATTAAAAAGTATTATTTTCAAATATCATGATTTAAATTATTACAAAAATGTAAGTTGAATAACCTAAAAGTATGCTTTATAAAATATTCATTACAGGCAAAAAACTCAAATAACTTAATTATGACCAAAGATATCGAGCATTAACTGCAAGAAAATTGTAATAAACATAATTTTCGAATTTCGTTTTTTTATGAAAATCTATTATTTACGACCATTTACATCATATGTCAAAGTTTCAAAGTCATGTTGTGTCCCACTACGGAAATACAGCAAAACCAATTTTATCATAAAAGCAGTTTGCCTTTAAATGTTTTTAAAACGAAAAAGTGTTGGTTAAGTTATAATTCTATTTTTTTTTGTTCAAGTAGAGCAAAGTCTGTACCAAAAACTACAAGGATAACAATGAAACAGTGAAATAACAGTTTGCTGCGGATAATATTGTAATTAATTGTTTTAATATACATATTTTTATTGCATTAATTGATTTTTCATGGCAGCCAAAAAATGTTAAGCCTCATAACATGTTTTAACATTCATATACATATATGTAATTCATTAAAACTAAAAGCATGATTTCCATATATCAGCCAAAGCGAAGCTATACTTCGATTTAAAGCAAGAATAATTAAAAAAAGTCTCCAGTAAAATTTAATATTTATGTGTTACGATGTTCTTGCGCTTAAGACTCGATATGTTACTATATATTGATGTACTTTGCTAAAAAAGAGATTAACTAGACATATATATATATATATATATATATATATATATATATATATATATATATATATATATATATATATATATATATATATATATATATATATATATATATATATATATATATATATATATATATATATATATATATATATATATATATATATATATATATATGTATATATATATATATATATATATATATATATATATATTATATATTTATATATATATATATATATATATATATATATATATATATATATATATATATATATATATATATATATATATATATATATATATATATGTATATATATATATATATATATATATATATATATATTATATATTTATATATATATATATATATATATATATATATATATATATATATATATATATATATATATATATATATATATATATATATATATATATATATATATATATATATATATATATATATATATATATATATATATATATATATATATATATATATATATATATATATATATATATATATATATA
>OY101451.1:64559881-64584881 GCA_956483635.1 Panzeria rudis
TATATATATATATATATATATATATATATATATATATATATATATATATATATATATATATATATATATATATATATATATATATATATATATATATATATATATATATATATATATATATATATATATATATATATATATATATATATATATATATATATATATATATATATATATATATATATATATATATATATATATATATATATATATATATATATATATATATATATATATATATATATATATATATATATATATATATATATATATATATATATATATATATATATATATATATATATATATATATATATATATATATATATATATATATATATATATATATATATATATATATATATATATATATATATATATATATATATATATATATATATATATATATATATATATATATATATATATATATATATATATATATATATATATATATATATATATATATATATATATATATATATATATATTATATATATATATATATATATATATATATATATATATATATATATATATATATATATATATATATATATATATATATATATATATATATATATATATATATATATATATATATATATATATATATACTCAGCATTTCAATTTAATTTATGGATTTTCTTACAAATATTTCTCGGACATAAAACATTATCTTAGTATGTACTTCTGCATATCTGTAAAAAGGTAAAACATTTTACTCTGTGGCTTTTTTATTCAGATACAAATTGAGGATGTGTGATTCAGCGATCAAGTATAACCAGTAGCACAGCTGATAATATTTGCTGCTCATAATTTTCTTTCATAACTGTCTGGCAATTATACATTTTTTTATATATACCGCCTTATTCATAGTACTTATCAAAGGTTTATGAAACAAGTTTTGTGTAGAAATCTATTTCATAAACCTGTAATATTATTTGATAGCTTATACTCCGCGCGTTACTGCCAGTTTGGATTGTATGGGAGGTGCCACCACAGTTTGGCTTCAAGGGTATGCAATTTTTAAGAAAATTTTTTTCTATAGCCTTCCTGTATGTGCAGAAATAAGTTCACTAAGTTTTATCGTGTTCGGATTAGCTTTTTTTTAAAGAGAAGTAGCAGACTCAGGCACTTAGTGCCTACCAGTTAATTAATTAATGTGTTACCTTCTTCGGGAATGGGAGCGAGTAGAGAGAACATATCATGAAATGAGATAGAGATAGAAAGCTTAATTCTTTTACAACTATGCTGTTGGGCGTTGTATTAAATTTGCAGCAGTATTACACGCATTTACTTTCTTAAGCTTTATTTGCAGGCATTTTATTAGTTATTTTACTTCGGCGATGAGTTTGCTAACATTACCGACGAACGAGGGCGCTGTGATGTACATTAGCATAGAACAGTCTGTTACTGCAGGTACTGCTTATAGCAGTTTTACACTATCTCACAAGCCGTGCGACTGCTGTAGAAAACGCAACCCTGATCTAATGAGTTTATGGAAAGTTTTAAAAAAGCAATAACAACACATTATATCAGGGTAGCATTTTGTGCAGAAGTCGAGCAGCTTGTATAATAGTCTAAAAACAGCTTTAGTGAGCAGTGCTATGCCTTCATCACTTAAAGAGTCCAATAACAACTAACACAACTCTACACTTATGCACATCAGAAAAAATTATGATGTTGAGCACTTGCCTGGCACAGGGATCGAACTAGGCATCATTGCTTTGTAGTTAACGCGCTAACTACTTCAGCCAACAGCACCTCGCATAGAATACGAACAAACATATGGGTAGTTCCATGTCAAATCAAATAAGAGTTAGACATCACCCCTTTCAAATTTGATAAAATTTGAGCAGATGTTGTCATTCATCCTATAACGAATTTATGGTAAAGGAAAAAAACTAAAAATGTTTATTTCAAAAGTTATGATATATTCAAAATGTCATTATTTCGGCAAATTTACAGAATGTGTTGAGCTTAGTTTTTAAATATCTCTAAAATATTTTATATACAAGGATGTCTTGTATGGCATTTTAAAGGGGAATCAAAAAATACATAGAACAAAATTTTTTTGGAAAAATTACCTATCTGCAGTTTTGAAAGTTTCAAAACTGACTAAATCAAAAACCTATATTTTTTTCGTCTGCATTTTTTTATATAATACCTCTGAATGTCCTTAGTAAATCGTGAAAATTTATATGAGGTGTTTTTTTCTTTTTTGAGATATGATTTTTTTCTTTCGCAACCTTCAGCAATATAGTATCAAAAATAATTTAAATTTGTAATTATGAGCAATATGCATTAAATTTAATTTAATTTAAAGTTTTTGAAGGGGAAAACGTAATAAAATTGACCAATTTGTGCATTTGTTTTTTCGGTAAATTTCATGTTGGAAATTTTGTGTTAAAACGGTACATTTTTTGTCATATCTCAAAACAGAAAAAAATACCTCCCTAAAAATTTCTGGATTTTTTAAGGACGATTAGATTTATTACATAAAAAAAATTCAGCAAAAAAAAATTATATACGTTTTTGATTTAATCAGTTTTGAAAATTTCAAAACTTTACAGATAAGTAATTTTTCAAAAAAAAAAAAAATTTATCTATAAAAAAATTTTGATATATAATATTCTGCTTAAAATGACATACAAACCAATCTTATATATAAAATAGTTTTCGAGATATTTAAAAACTAAACTCAACACTTTCGGTAAAGTTGGCGAAATAATCAGATTTTGGATATGTCATAGCTTCTGCAATAAACATTTTTAATTTTTTCCAGGGACTGAAACCGAACCCGAACCCAAACGGGTTCAGGTTCACTGTTTATAAAGACTTTGAACCCGAACCCGTTGAACCCTAAAATTCAGCAAGGTTCGGGTTCAAAAATAAAAAAAAAACTATTTAATGGAAGAATAATAAAAACCATTACATTTCTTGCATGCAAAATAAACTAAAATCAAAATCAAAATAAACTAACGACCAAAGCAAATTCATACCAGGTGGCAGCACCCCGAAAGCTAACTATTTGTTGCAATTTCTAAAAGTGCCGAATGGTTGCCAAAATTTTTTGCTTTTTCTTGTTCCGAGTATTTCTAATAATTTCTTATTTGAAGTATATTTTCTTATGTCAATGCGGTACGTACGCTACAAAGTTGAAAAAAGTTTTTTGAAAGCTAAATAAGTTAAATTTAATTAAATTAAAAAAAATAATATACGGCCCTGTTCGGTAAACCGAGTCCGAGTAAATTTCTCTCTTTCCAAAAATAAATAATGCCCCCATTGATGCATTTTAAATCGTATATAGTAAATTAATTTCAGATATGATATTTTAAGCTCTAAAACATATGAAATTGCAGAAAAGTATGAAAAAAGTTTGCTAATAGTGGATTTAATTTTTCTAAATCGAGCGTTTTTAAAACGACTCGATTTACAGAACAGGCAGGATATTGTTTAAACGTATAAACGTGAATGCAAAATTGATTTATGTATTTTATTTATTAAGCAAAATAATTACGCGCGTTTAAATTTAGGTTTTAAGCCCGAACCCGAACCCTGAACCGAACCCGAACCTGAACTTTTTATTTTGATTAACCCGAACCCGAACCTGAACCCATTTTTTCATGGTTTCAGTCGCTGATTTTTTCCCTTTGGCATAAGTTCGTTATAGGCATAAAGAAAACATCTGAAAAATGTTCATCAAAATCGAAAGGGGTCGTGTCTAACTATTAGTTGATTTGACATGGAATTACCCATATATTAATTTTTGTATATTAGATAAGGCCCATAGACTTCAATACACCGTTGTTTTATGTTACATATTTATTCCAGTTTTTTTTATATTTTTCGGAACTGGACCTTAAAATTATTAAATGTTTGTATACATTACACAGCAGAACAGTGGTTTTGCTGTTTAAATAAAAATATGTAGGTGATCCTTATGTATTAATAAAGCTATTTTCGTAATAAGCGAATGAAAATACATAAGAATCAGTTATTTTAATTTAAAAAAATTAAAATAAGAAAAGTTTTAAAGACTAAACCAAAACCACAAGATTTTTAACATCCTTGCAACAACAGTAAGACATCCTGATATACTTATCAATGTGACTCTACCCAAATGAAAGAGAATTTTGTGGAGATTAATAACAAAGAAAGTATTTTAAAGTTTGCAGGACGAGTCGTGAAATATTAAGCGAATAATACAAAAAGTGGGGTACATTATGCAATTGCTAAATGTCACTATATCTTTAAAACTAGAGCTGCTAGGGAAAAACTAATGACGCCACCGTAAACAAGAGATAGAAATACATAAAAATTAGCTATTTTTATTTAAACAACACACAAAACCCTTCATTTTGTTGTGCCGTGTTATTAACAAAATACCTTTGTTCCGAATGTAATTATTTTTTACTTTGTTTCAGTATACTATACATATTTTAGGGTAGTGCACTAAATGCTGATAGCTATAAGCATTTCACTAACACTAAATAAAATTGGAAAAATATATTTTACACTATTTTTCACCAGCTTAAATGCAGAAAAAATGTTTCGTCGTAATTAAATCTATAGCCTTGTGCATACCCCTTTGCCACTAGTCGGGCTTTAAATCTTTCGATGTCATCATTTTTGTTGCTTCTAAGTGAAAACGCCATCGACAACCGACTACAATATGTCCACTCGGAAGCTCAACCAACTTCCATGTTTCATCTATACATATACATAGTTATATATCGTCATATAAAATGCATTTACATTTATTAAATTTTTTCAGAAGAGATAAAAAACTAAAAAAAAACAAACTATTATTATTATAAAAATGATTTTTTCTGGGTATTATTATATTAAATAAATCTAAATTAATGATACTATGCTAAAAAAAGACAAATTTTATAATCACAATAGTTTGCCTATTATCTATCATGAAAACTTTTTAAAAATATAGATAGGCCCTTTGCATTTTATGTGCCCCAAACAGATTTCATTAAGCAGCTTGCTTAAGGTTTCCCTCAAACATTCTAATAGAGTCATCTATGTCAGCAGGCGTTTTTAATGGAATATTTTCTGTGCAATGAGCACTCAAATATTTTTTGTATACGTGCGGCTGTCATCGTTAAATCACAAGTGGGTGAAGAAGTTATATTTGAATATATAGTGACAATAGTTGGTGAGTGATCTGAACACAAATCTAAAGATGCTTCAACTTGGATCATTTCGCTGGGCACACCCTTTACCACTCCAAAATCAATAACATCAGACATTTTTCGGCGATCTGTTGGCCAGTAAGTTTGATTGATTTGATATAACATTCAAACGCATTTTAGAAATTGTGTCAAATAAAACGCGACCCTTTGGTGTGATGAGACGAGATCCCCAGAACGTGTGCTTAGCGTTCTAGTCACCGGCGGCCAAAAAGCGTGGGCCTAGTGAATTAAAAAATCTACTACATTGATTTTCTGTAATAGAGTACCTGGGAGGAGAGTAAATTGACGAAATCACCAGGTTTTGATGAAAAACTTCAATACAGATGTTAGTTGCTTGAAGATAGTCTTCACAATGATCACTCATTAAGTAGTGTTTTAATCGCGATTTTATTAGTATACCCGAGCCACCACAAGCTCTACCTTGAGGGTCCTTTGTATCGTATGTACTACAAATCTTCAGGTGAGATATAAGAAAATTTATTCAGCAGATGTAGAACGGCTTTTATCTGAAAAATAAGAGTTCGTAGAGAATGGCAACGCTAAAGATCCTATCAGCTAAACTCTAAGCTGAAAAACCGCTTCTCTTCAAAAATGCCTGAATGGGTTCGTTATGGAGAGCGGTCCGAGGCCTCAAATGACTGGGGAGGCTGGAAAAGAACTGACGCTGAAAGAGGTACTCTGTTTGTAAACCACTTGCAGAAAGTATTTACCAAATACGTCTGATACTATAGTTGAGCTGTTACCAGTCCTCGTTATACCAGATGTTACCTTGTGGTTCAATATTCGTGAGATTGAACACTGTATTGCGGGCTTGAATTCGAAAAAAGCTCCAGGCGCTCATAAAATAAGCAATAAAATGCTCTTAGAGGTACTCTATACTGAAAAAAGGATAATTCTATTTATTTTCAAAGGTCTTTTGCGCATCAAATGCTATCCCAGGCAAAAATCATACGAAGGTCGAATCCTATAGGCCTATAAGTATATTGTCTAACATGTAGGGTATTCACTCGATTAATCGAATAATTAAAGTCAAATAATGTTCGATCAAACAAAAAATTTAAATTTCCACTAAAAATTTATTCGAGTAATTTAGGTCGATTAATCGAATAACTCGATTAAAAAATTTCATGTAAATTTTCTTATTTTTAATGACTTTTTGTAGATTTCTTAATAAAAAGTGGAAAAATTTTTTAGTTTATATGAAATTTGCCATTCAATTCGAACGTTATTTCATACTAATAGTTCGCATGATCAAAAAATTAAGTAAATAATGTAGTAACAATAATAGGGAGAAAGAAACCAACTTCAAATGTCTTTTAAAAAAATTCGGGAATATAAACATCAAACAAAAATTATTTGAAATAAAGAAGATAATTTGAGAGCAACTAGTTAACTAGATGTTTAAGGTACGATAACACTTGGAACATATTTGCCGAAAAAACGTTACACACAGCCAAGTTCAAATTGTATTTCCTTTAATTACAATATTTTTTTTAAATATGGGTTCGCATTTATTAAAAATTATATAAAAATAGCTTTTTGCAGCATAGCTTATTTTGCGATATAAAACACAAGTTAAATCAAACTAACTCTGAGCAAAAGTAGTGGTTACGTTTTTTTTTTGGGCAAATATTTCCAAAGTGTAAACGTATTTATATTTATAACAACAATAATGTTATGCCAATTCCGACTATTTTTATTCTGCATTGAATACAGGACAGGTCGGAATGGTATTAAATATTTCCTGGCGCAAAATTTTCTTAAAGCGCGACATTTGAATAGTAAAAAAAACTATTTTAATGGATCAGTTTATGATCTAATTTATGTAGAATTTATGGTGTTTTCTTTTGTTTTTATTATTAAAATATATAAAAACGCGAAAAAACTTGTCTTGTTTTATTTTTGTCCACAAAAATGTACAAAAACCGATTAAATTCAAACATTTTCCGATTAACTCGAAAAGTTTTACTCGATTGCTCGAGTAATTTAAAATTCTCAATTTCGATTAAGTGATTAATCGAACAATTGAAAAGTCGATTAATATGAATACCCTACTCAAGACCAATCACTAAGTGTTGCTGGTTGGAACTTAAAAAATTCCCATTTTTCGCATGTCCAATTATATTTTGCTTGTTCTAGGGTTGGAAACCCGATTGTTCCTTGGAATATTAATCATGCCTAATTCTTTCTGAATATAACGTTACGATCCTTAGCCTAATAATCAATTTAAATTTACAAAGCAAATACGTTCGAAATAATCATATTAATAAGAAAGATCGTTTTGTTTACACACCTACCGAAAAAACTCAAAATATTGCTTAACCGCCAGGGGTGTTAAGTATGACGATTTTTTACGATATGACAAAAACCGATATGACATACTGTGTTGTCATATCGTAAGTTATTTACGATATAAAAACACAGTATGTCATATCGTTTCTTGTCATATCGTAAAAAATCGTCATACTTAACACCCCTGTTAACCGCTAGCATTAAGATGAAAAACTTTGTAAATAAACAAACTTCCTTCGTTTCTTCCAACAAATAAACAAAATGTATTTCGTTTTTAGCGTAGTAGCACACGCCGGGTATCCGCTAGTTTTTTTTATTCAGTTTACATAACATTGCTGTTGGCTGAATGGTTAGCGCGTTTGACTACAAACCCTGTGGTCTTAAGTTCAAGACTAGTTTCAGGAAAGCCAACAACATCATAATTTTTTCTGAAGTGAATTGGTGTGTTATTGTGTTGGTTGTTGTTGGATTGTTAAAGTGATGAAGGCATAGCACTGATCACTTTGGCAGTACCGGCAGCGATTAATACAGAGATATCTTAATGCACTTCATAGGAGGGTGCTTGTCGGTATTGTAGCAGAACCGTCGGCGAAGTAAAAGAACTAATAAATGGCTACACAGATTAAACAAATTAATTCCTCTACTTGACACCAGAGGGCGGCAACGCTTCTCTACAAAAAACGCGCAATAGCAGGGTTGTAAATGAATTAAGCTTCCTATCTTTCTCCCACTTCACCACCTGTTCTCTCTACACTATCCCTTTCCCAAAGAAAGTAACACATTAATTAATTAACTGGTAGGCATTAATTGCCTGATTGTGTTACTTCTCTTAAAAAAACAGAATATTCATTTGATAGGTCCTCATTTACGGCTTCCGGACCGTTAATATTTCCGGAGCACATAAAATGAATGGTGTTGTATATTGTTCGAGGTTTACCGGTTGCAATAGTGCGACAAACTTTTAGCCTTCCAGTAGTGAGATTCACGATTTTTTTGTCCTCGAATCACTTGTAAAATCCCCACTTTCGGGAAAAAATCACCACTACTGACAGACTTGCAGACTATGAATAATAGGCTTTTTCCACTTACCAACATCTAACATCTACCAAAAATTTGCGCTAATCTACAGGTGGCCATATGAGGGCAACAAATACAACAAAAACTAGATTATGCTTGTCAAAAAATACACGTGTTTGACGTAATTATACACAAAACTACCAGAACAAAAAATAAGTAGGAGACGTAACGCTGCCACCTGTAAACTTTATTATGCCGCTTTTTAGTGATGACACTAAATTTATCGAATGATGGTGGGGGGAACAAATTGAGTTAGGATCATTTTATAATGATGTTGAAATATTGAAATATATTGGCCGTTCAGCCCGTATAACTCTTATGGAAAAATTCGCAAATTGATGGTAGATGTTAGATGTTGGTAAGAGGAAAAAGCCTATTATACTAATATCGTTTTAAGTTAATTTATTTTGTTAATTTAGCGCAAAAAATAGCGCAAACTTTTTTTTATGTTCTGAAATCTTAAATCAACGCGAAGAAGAGTGATTACACATATCTGATGTGGGGTATGTAGGAAGCTATTAAAACCCCGCACCAACTAAAAAAAAATTGCCAACAAATTGCAACAGTTTTTGTGATTTCATTTGTTATGACAAAAATACACATTTTAAAAATCTCTCAAACAGTAGTAGCCAAATTAAAAGTTTTTGTATGATTTAAAAAAAAAACATAGGCTTGTTAAAGTTTTCTACGAATAACTACAAACAATTAAGACTTTTAAAACACACGAAACTACAAAACATATTTATAGGCGAGTGCGTTAATTCTCACAAATTTTATTTAAAGTGTTTCGTATTCATTTTTACCCGTAAAACAAATACTAAAGGAAAATTCCGTTAACTAAAATTTTAAATTTAATTACCGATTATTTTGGCTCAGATAAAATGTGGCAAATTCCAGCTACGTCCATCTTATTTTTAATTATATTTTTATCGAACGAAATGCGTAAAATTATGCGTTGTAAAAAAGTTGAAATTATTTTGTAGGATTTGAATTTTGATTTTAGAAAAATTTTGTTTTAAAAAATTTTTGAAAAAAAAGTTGCAGAGAAAATATTTGTAGGAAAATAAAATAATATCTAACAAAATTTATAAAGCAAAATATTTATAAGAAAATTATGAACAAACAAGTGTTATAAAGACATAAAAATATGTATTAGGTTGTCCGTTATTTTGTAAAGTGGAATATTTTTGCTCTCACCCCCAAAAAGTTGGGGTTTGATGCAAAAATGACTTCGAAAATTTCATGCCCCTGAGACTAATCCTTCCTGTACCGACCGACTTACGGTTGAAATTTTATTTAATTACACTTATACGGCAAGATGACCCACAAGTCGAAAAATATGACATCATGAAAAGTTTTCTTCTAAAAAGTTGTGGTCTGTGGAGTTTCCAACGCTTTTGCCTTACCGATTTTTCTCGAAATCGTATATTCAACAAAATAAACAGCTATATATCGAAAAAGCCCATAGCTATTAAGACAACAAAAAAGCCTATAAATTTGCAAATTTCGGTAAACTTTTGCGTTCCCTAGAAATTAAAGTTGTTTCTTTAGTTATTTAGGCCGCTGAACGCGAATATGCACACCAATTTTCTTTATCGGTTCTATTTTTCGAGATATACCGGTTTTTAAAAAATGGAGGCACTTGCACGACGTATATTAGCATAACTGGAGCATAGTTTGCCCTATTCAGTAAAAAAGAAAATCAAAACTCGACAACAATTCATTAGATTCAGAGATATCGTAAAAGTATGAACCTAAAAATTAAAAATTTCATAAAAATTTCAAATTGTTTTTGTTTACAAATTCGTAAAAAAAATTAAAATACACCAACAGTAGCTTAATATATTCCAAAGGAAAATGAGCCCTTTGTCGTTGAAATTAGCTCACAACTTTTGATTTTGTTCACAATTTAATCAGAGAGCTCTTAAAATTTTTTATGAAATTTTGAATTTTTAGGTTCAAACTTTTACAATATCTCTGATATTAATGGACAGATTTAGAAACAATGTTCGCTCGACTTAAATATAATTTTGTTTTCCAGTTTCGTTTTGTTTCTTTTACTCAATAGGGCAAACCATTCTCCAGTTATGCTAATATATGTATGTCATGTATATTCGCGTTCAGCGGCCAAAATAACCAAAGAAAAAACTAATTACTTGGGAACGAAAAAGTTTACCGAAATTTGTAAATTTATGGGCTTTTTTATTATATTAACAGTTATGGGCCTTTTCGATATTTTGCTGTTTAGTCGAAGTAGTAAAGTCGTAAAATTTTTACTTTTCACTGTTTTGGCATTTTCCAACTGTTTAAATGAACAAAGGGTTTTGCTATGCTTATGAAAAAAAACAACAGACTCAGTCGAAGCAAAATCACAAAACGATTTATGCAAAATTGCATAGCACTTTCAACAGTAGACGGTATGAAAAGTTTGAATTTGATTTGCTTTTGGTTAGTATCGCAAGTAAAAGCAGAAACAGTCTATATGCTTTTGCAAGTCGCAAACAGTCGCAGTCGAAGAAGCAAAAGCTCTTGCTTTTAGAAGTTTTCTGCAGGTTCAATGAACTATTTGTGGTTTTTGTCATTTTGTTGTTGTTGTTTTTGCATATAAGACAAGAATCATAAGCAAAAAGCACTTTACTGCGATTGCTTACAACTTCTGAAAGCAAGAGTTTTTGCTTCTTCTACTGTGGCTGTTTGCGACTTGCAAAATTATATAGACTGCTTCTGCTTTTACTTGCGATACTAACCAAAAGCAAATCAAGTTAAAAAATTTCAAATCGTCGACTGCTGAAAGTGCTGCACAATTGTTCATAAATCGTTTTATGATTTTGCTTTGACTGAAACTGTTGTATTTTTAAAAAGCGAAAGCAAAATCATATTAAATCAAATTAAATGAAAAACACTGGTTAAATATACGATTTAGATAAAAGTCTATAAGGCAAAAGCTATTGGAAGCTTCACAGACCACAACTGTTTGGAAGAAAAATTTTCACGATGTCATATTTTCCGACTTGTGGGTCATCATGCCGTATAAGTGTAATTGAATAAAATTTCAAACGTAAGTCGGCACGGGAAGGCGTGGTCCCAGCGGTGTGAAATTTTTGGAAAGTAATTTTTGCATCAAACCCCAACCTTTATGGAAGGGGGGGGGGGGGGTATAGTTGGACCTGAAACATTTCATAAAAAAGTTTTTCCCACACAAATATCGGACACCCTAACATGTATGTACATATACGGGCATGTTCTGAAAATCATGGTTATTTAAAATCACGTGATTTTAAAAGTAAACTCTTAATAGCTGATTTGTTAGCGGGTATTTATTGTATTTTAAGTTTTTTCATTTACAATAGAAGATTTTATTCTAACTTCCAACGCTATAAATAGTACAATTTACGAAAGAAATAATTTAGCCCTTATGAAGTTTTTTAAATCACCGTGATTTGACATCTCATGATTTACAGAACAGGTGCGATAGATATATAGTATAATAAGTACATGGATAAATATTAAAAAGAAAAGTTGTTAATGAAGTACATGAAATCCAAATCGGTATGAAGTAATAAACTTACCTTCTTATAGGACTGGCCATAACCAGCGGGGTAGCTACTCCTAAGGGCTTTATACGCTGTTGCATAGTGGGCGTTGCATTTGTCCCACTACGATTTTGTGCTTGTTGTTGCTGCATATGGTTTGGATGGTCGGGTGACATCGCTTCGTTAAAGCCACGCTGCGGCTCCAAACCTCTAATTTATTGTTAAATTCAAAGTAAAAAAATATTTATTATATCGTTATATGAAATAAAATAGATCAAAGGTACCTTTGTCTGGATAAAGGACTATGTCTTGGATGATACATGCGCATGTGACGTGGAGAGTCACCTCCACCGCCAACACTATTGGCTGGTGCCCCACTTACATTGTTACCCTGGCCCGTGGCTATTGTACCATTTTCTAACTGGGGTAAATAGAAGTTAGTAGAATTATGCCTTTGTAATGGTGGCGTTGGTTCACAATCTTGACTTTGTGATGCCTGTGGTTCCATATCGGTATCTGAACATTCTCTACCAGGCGAGAGCTATTAGTTAAAGTGTAAGAGAATAGTAGGTGATTTGTTTAACTTGAACTGTGTCATTGGGTTTAACAAACAAATAATCATAAACTTATAATTATAAATAAATATATCTAATTTTCTCGAAAAATAAACTAATTTATTTAATGCATGAAAAACGACATTTTTATTTAGAAATATGTATGTAAGAGAAATGCTTGAGTAGAGTTGATTGAAATTGAAATCGAATAAATATTAGAGTTTAAAATTGAATGACACTCGAAGAGAACTGTCACAAAATGTAAAATGAAAAGACAATCAAATTAAGAACATGAAAACGTGAGTTTGAAATAATTTGGCTGGATGACGAATTATTAAAATGTTTGGTTTTACATGATATGACAAAAACTTTTCTCCATTGAAACGTTATATATTACCCAGGTCAAGACGATTTCTAAGGCCTGTGGTTTCTTACTCAATTTGCGTACATATGATACTGAGCTCCAATATCTATAAATTACTTTTTTTGAATTGACTGTATCTCAAGATTTTCCGTTATAAAGAAAAATCAGGATGCTGCATCACATAATTTGTATTTACTGGAGAACTAGTTCATCGATTAAATAAAAAAAAACACGGTAGGATCGGAAACAAAATAACCTTTAAATTACTTCCTTATTAATTTTTTAACAGCGTTATAGTTTCGGAGATATTCAAAAAGTTTTATCAAATAAATAAATTTTTTCAAAAAAATTAATTTAAAAAGACTCATTAAAATTTTAATCTAAAGAAAAATTTTAAATCTGTAAAAAATGTGATACTACTAAATTGTGAATAAATTCAGAGCTTATGAAATGATTTTAATAAATTTTAGCTCATTTTATTTGTAACATATGAAGTTATCACAATTAAGAATAAAATTTAACCATTTTCTTCAGTTTAAAATTTTAAGGAGTCTTTAAAAAAAACATTAAAATTTAAAAAAAAAATTATTTTTTTGATAAAACTTTCTGAATATCTCCGCAAATATAAGACTGTTAAAATATGAGTTAGGTATTAATTTAAAGGTTATTTTGTTTCCGATCGTTTTGTGTTTTATTTAATTTAATCGAAGAACTAGTTCTCGCGTAAATGCAAATTATGTGATGCAGCATCCTCTTTTTTCTATATAAAGAAAGTCAGAGTCAATTCAAAAAAAGTAATTTATAGGCATTGATGCTCAGTACTAAGTGTATACAAATTCACTACGAAACCTTAGACCTTACAGAAAAAAATTCATTTTATTGGTCTGTGTTACTGGCTGCCTTCCTAAATAGAGGTGGAAAACTATCGATAGTATCACTATCGAAAATTTTCGATATTTTGAAAATATATATATCGATATATTGATTCTGAACTATCAAAAGTTAAAAAAACTATCGATATATCGACGATACTATCGTGATACTATCAAAGTTTTATAGTTCTCAGAAAATCCATTAAATATATGTATGTAAAAATGCTAATGAAACAGGTTTTTAAACAAAACAGAACTTTATTTCGTAGTTGAATAAATAACAAAACTAAAATCCTTGTAACATTTCAATATAAGAAAAATGTGTGAGTTCAGTGATTTTTAAGTCCAATTTAACTAACTGATGATCGTTGAAAATAATGTCTTGCACAACAATAGTAGTAGGTCATTTACTATCGATAGCGGCAAAATAATATCGATTGTTTTCAAATAATAATCGATTGCAGAATAAAAATATTGATAGTCACAAAAAAATTTTGATATCGATACTATTTGATATGGCACTATCATCGATAGTTTTCCACCTCTATTCCTAAACGTATGTATGCAACGTCAAAGCAGTGTTTAAATCAAGCAATTAAATGCATTGTCAATAAAAAGCATTGCCGATTTATAGTGCGCTAGTTGCAATTTATAGTGCGCTAGTTGCGTTTATTTGAATTTCAGCTGCAAAACAGATGAATTTAGGAATGCAGTACTTTGTCAAAGTTTGCACGGTTCCGTTTTGGGAATACGTGACATTGTTGAACTATAAAGAAACATGCGTTTAGGAAGGCAGCCATTTTAACATAGTTATTGGAGTTTTGTTAAACATTATCTAGTCGAATAAATCTTCTTAATAAATAAATTTGTATAAAAACAGTTAAAATTACTGAACACATCAGAGGAGTGTTAAAATGTAAAACAAAGGAGAGCTAAATAGTTTTGTTATTTAAAAAAAACAAGAAAACAAACACACAACTACAAGTTCAGGTCAAGTTTTGCCCACAAGCAGATCAGAACGTATCTTAAAATAATTTCCGACATTGAATAAAAATTTGCGATCTGTTTGTCAAGATTAGTTCTAGTTTTTGAGTTCTTGCAGATTGCTGCAATGAGCTACCATATCAAATCAATGTCAGCGTCGCACACATAGGCATTTGATAAAAAAATTTGCAATCTGTTTGTTAATAGCGGAAATCACTCTTGGTGGCATATTTGCACCTCTAGGATATAAACTATCATTTTCTGCTATAAAGAATGAGTGTCTTCTTCAAACATGAATATAAACGTACACACAAACCAACTTTGTTTACTTTTCTTGTTGAAGCCTACTATTAGTTTGTTTATGTTTTATACACTCTCCCCTAATATTAGTTCTACTTTTTGAGTTCTTGCAGATTGCTGCAATGAGCTACCATTTCAAATCGAATGGCAGAGTCGCACTCACAGGCATTTGATCAATCTAGATGACCAAAATTATTTACCGCTTAAAATCGATGGAACACAATGACCGTCACTGATACATACTATATGTTGAACTGAAGTATACAATATTATATATGGTTAATTATATGTCAAATCGACCAACACTTGAACCCTTTTGATTTTGATGAAATGTGATCACAAATTTTCTTTCATCCTATTACGAACTTATGTATATCAACGGAAAAAATTAACGGCCGTATGTATAACCAAAATATGGAAGAAAGTTGGCGTAAGTGACGGAATTGAACTGGCTCTTAAAGAGTTTTCCCATACAATTGGATATTAAAAACCAATGTATCTTGTAGGCCTGGCTCATCGATATATTTTAAGTTGTACTAGCTGCCGATTACTAACAACCTGAAATGGGTAGGAGGAGATTTAAGAAGATTCACTGCTTATACCAGAGGCTGGGTATCGTATGAATGAATTCATTCCCCTTATGGCGCATTCCCCAAGATCTGCTAGTTCTGGTAGTGACGGATTTCCCAAGTACCACACCCTATTTCTAGATAGTGCTGGACATCGACAGAGGAGGTGTTTGACAGTCTCTTCCTCTTCCTTATTCTGATAACTTCTGCAGAAGTCGTTGTCGCCCTAGCATGAGCACCGATTGTTATATTTTACACTGATTTTTAATGTCAATAGTCCAGTACAACTCGTTAAGAGCCAGTTCAAGTTTTCGTTATGCATATGGCCTTAAAAATTTATTTTTTAAATATCACAAAAACTAGTTTATATGTATATAGAGATGATTCTTATGTCATTCTAAAGAGAATACTTGGGCCTGCAAAAAATATATATAACAAAAAAAAATTTATTTGCTCGGACTACTTGACTTTAAACAACCAAGATTCGAAAATTGGTTTAATACTAGGGTATTCGTTTTAATCGGCTTTTCAATTGTTCGATTAATCAATTAATCGAAATTTAGGTTTTTAAATTACTCGAGCAATCAAGTAAAACTTTTATTTCGTTCGAGTTATTCGAGTGAGCTTTACTGCTAAAAATTATTCGAGTTAATCGGAAAATGTATGAATTTAATCGGTACATTTTTTTGTGGACAAAAACAAAACCAGTTTTTTCGCGTTTCTATATATTTTCATAATAAAAACAAAAGAAAACACAACATTTCTACATAAATTAGATTATGAACTGATACTGATTTAACTTAGTTTTTATATCACAAAATAAGGTTAATTATGCTGCAAAAAGCTATTTTTGTATTATTTTTAATAAATGCGAAGCCATATTTAAGAAAATATTGTAATTAAGGAAATACAATTTTAAAATACAATTGTCTGTGGGTTACGTTTTTTTCGGCAAATATTTGCAAATTGTGATCGTACCTTAAAGCTTTTATAATTCCGAACACTAAATTCGATATTTCAATACGAAACATCTAGTTAACTAGTTGCTCTCGAAATATCTTATTTATTTCAAATAATTTTTGTTTGATGTTTATATTTCCGAATTTTTTTCTCCGAATTTTTTTCTCCCTATTATTGTTTCTACATTATTTACTTAATTTTTTGATCATGCGGACTATTAGTATGAAATAACGTTCGAATTGAATAGCAAATTTCATATAAATTGAAAAAAATTTTCCACTTTTTATTAAGAAATCTACAAAAACTCATTAAAAAAAAAGAAAATTTACATGAAATTTTTTAATCGAGTTATTCGATTAATCGACCCAAATTACTCGAATAAATTTTTATTCGAAATTGAAACTTTATATTTGATCGAACATTATTTCCCTTTAATTATTCGACTAATCGAGCAAACATTATTCGAGTGAATACCCTATTTAATACTATGTTCAGACTTGAGGTTTTAATTGTGTTTAAGAAAAATCCATAAAGGTGGGTCCACATCTATAAATATTTGCGCCGAACGCGTTCGCATTTTAGTTAGTGTGGACGTGTGCGGCGGACAGAAACGACGCAAGAATTTTCGTCACATTCAACGCACACGAACCATGACTTGTTGGTTTCTGACGAACAACGCAAAATATTGCGCCGCATGCTGTTATGGTATGGACGCATTTGTAGAAATAGTGCTAATATTATTACTTTTTCATTTGCTTGAGCGGGTAGACGTAAAAATTTTCGAGAATAAATATTTGTGTGATAAATATTTAAAAGCTCGTCCACACCCTATGGTAAATGGAACTGACACAAAACAAGTCACGTAACCGGTCCCCAGGTGGTAGGGACCAGTCCGAGTTCTAACACTTCCTATGAAGCGGACCAGCTATTTTTACATGGGGATGGCCTAGGATGGGGTTAATTGATACTTTGTATGCACCTTGTAACTTGTCTCTGAACTATCTTATGTCCAAGTAGAAATTTCATTTTATTTTTAAGCGGTGTCTTTGATAGGATTCGAACTGATAACCTCCGGCATCACAAGCTAGTACACTACCCACTCGACCACAGGGGAACTTATATTTCAATGTTATAAATACCAGTTAAGCTGGAGTTAATATCTGAATATAGTTACGGAACAGGTTCCTGAGTGGCATGGCAGTCTCATTGAAGTGATGCAATTAATATTATATAGACACTATGTGATAGGCCTTAGATCTAGGTGCATCAAATTTGTTCAGTGCCGTTTACTACAATACTAGTCGGAGTACCAACTAAATTGACTGAAAATTGTTAATATGTGACCATCTACACAATATGTCTTTTTTCACCATTCACTACTCCTTATTTTTGGTACCAGTCTCATTTTCTCAAGTCATAGGACGAGTACTTTTGGATCATTTGTCACCAAATTTTCCGCAGGGCATCTACAACCTAAAATTTGTGCCGCAAATATTTTCGGCGAACACGTTCGGCGCAAATATTTCTAGATGTGGACCCACCTTAACATTTCAAACAAAACCGTTCACACTACGTTCGAAAGTACTAAGCTGATATTTTCACAGCTAACTTATTGTAAATAAAATAAGCAACATTTATAGATCTTAGAATTATTAAAAATGGAATGTAATATTTTCTTTTCCATTTTGCTAATTATTTATTAAAATATTTTTACTTTTTAATAATATTTTTCACAAAATAGTGACAACAAAGTCAATATTTATTTATTTTTTGGTCATTGCTACACCATAGTCAGTATGAAGTGTGTTCAGGCAATTCTACGTGTTTAACGAAATCATTACATTACATTTTAATCATGTCAATTTGCAGTGATTATGTGTATGGGAAAACCTCTCGAATTTGAGGTGATTATCACTTAATTATGATTGAAATGAGTAACGCTGTAAGTTTGAACATGGTATAAGGTGGTCCTTGATTTAACATAGCTTTAAGAAAAAAACCCTCTCAGGCCGTACAATATCATAAAATTATTTCAGTTTATATAATTTTCAGAATATTTATAACAAATGAGGATATGTTTATAACTAATGAGAAAAATATTTCCCGGAACAGTTATCTTTACAATATGGATATAAAGCTAGATATCTCATATTGTATAACAAGACAATTCCAATATAAAGTTCTACGCTTTTAAGCATCAGCAACTTTAATCAAGTGTTATTGCTGTTTTGAATTTTCTCAAAAATATTCAAGTTCAAAGTATCGTTAAATTGCTAGTGTTGACAAATTGCACACAATTTTTACACTTTCCTATTCGGTGTGAATTTATCTTTCACATTTGCTTTTACTTTTTAAACTCAAGAAAAAAATCAAGTTTTGACCAGCTAGATTGATCAAATAATACCTGTGTGTGTGTCGCTAGAAACTTCAGCTAAATTGTGTTATAAACGTTTATTTTTGTCCCAGAACGTGTAAACAAGCAGAAGGAGCATTTATACCAATATATTCCGTTATGTTTCGTACGTTATATTTCAAACGAAAAAACGTAATCTTATGCAAATAAGCGGGCAGTTCATTGCAAAAATATCGCAATATTTTAGTTCGAATGTCTTTTATTGGACTTTCCTTATTCCTATTTTTAAAAATTTGTACGGCGAAGCGAGCGACGAGCAATGAAAGGCGGCTATAACAAGTTTTAGGCAAAAGAAACAATATCAAAGATTTTGGAACGGGCATAATGACCGACTACTGTTATACTGTAATAAGGGGGAAATCCCAAATAACACAAAAATTTGATTCAACACCGCTTCATTTATTCATTATAATTTTTTATTGACGTTATATGCTCCGAAAAAGTAAAGATAGCAAATCTACAGATTTTAACCAAATAAACAACAGTATAATTAAAGCTTCTTCAGTCCCTTCTCAAGTTTTTCCTCCAACCTAGAGTTATACGAACACGCCGAAATCGCTACCGGTGATTTTAAAAATAGAGAATGATGAGCGACTACTACAATGGAAACCCAGTTCGAAAGTACACAAAGCTTTCTATGTGTTTTGTGATGAACTATGTATTTAAATAAATATTTTTTTGTTATATTTTACACTATTTAATAGCATTTTCTTTACAAATTATACATACAATTGTTATGTATAACATCCCCGGGGGAAATGTTGTACCAATTGTCTTAAATGTACTTGTCCTATGACTGGTGAAAATGGAATGGTACAAAATGTTCCTGAGTCGTGACAAGTGAAAAGAGAACATGTAACAAATATAGAACAAAAATGTTAGCTGAATACCCCCACTGTACAAGCAAACGTTTACCAAATCAAAAATATTTGTTTAAAGTATAATAATTTAACTAGTATTAACGAAACCACCACAGGAGAAGTACCATAGTTTCGGTCTAGAACCTCTCACTGAGTATCTTAATTGTGTCAATTACAGTTAAAAATTATGCTGAAGGAATACACCAAGCAGCTTGAAAATTTATTAGAACTCCAAAAAACTGCATCTTTGCAAAAATTCCTGCACGAACTCGACGCAACACCACAAATGGATTATTCGTTATTGCGAGAAGCCAGAGGACTTAAAAGCCCGGTGATGTGTAAGCCTCCATTACTAAGTGCGAATGGAATCGAGAGCTGATGCTGAAAATGGTACGCTGTTCGTTAACCACTTGAAAAAGGTATTTACTCAAAACACACCTTCTGATATAGTTGAGCTGGCACCGGTTGTCGCTGAATCTGTCGTTCCTTTGAGATTTAACACTCGGGAAACTGAAAATGCTATCACTGACTTAAATTCGAAGAAAGCCCAAGGTGCTGATAAAATCAGCAACAAAATGTTTCTAGAGCTACCCCATATATCAAAAGGATTAAGGCCCTAATTGTGTAAATCACATCACTGAAGTGAAATTTATATTAAACCAAAAACAAATTTGAAAAAAATTTAAAAATTTCTTTTTGTTTTTCATACAAATTCTTCACCAAACAAACGCATAGAAATTCAAGCGTTGCCTTGCCTGCCAAAGATTTTAAAATTTGTATGAAAAATAAAACAAATTTATAAAATATTTGAAATTTTGTTTTTGTTCTCTATATAAATTTCACTTTGGTGACGTGATTTACACAATTAGGGCCTAATTCTATTCATTTTTAATGCTGTTTTACGAATAGAATACTATTCTGCGGAATGGAAGATGTCGTTGGTCACCATGATACATAAGCTTGGAAAATACCATACTAAAGTGGAATCTTATAGGCCTATGAGCCTATTGTCAAATACGTCAAAACTATTTGAGAAACTGCTTATGAGTGTGTTGACCCCCATACTAAATGAGAGCGGATGCATCGCAGATCATCAGCTTGGTTTCAGGAGACAACATAGCACTATTGAACAAACGCATAGGTTTGTGAAGTGTTTAGAACATTCGAAGAAAAGAAATATTTTTCTGCTCTCTTCATTGATGTTTCTCAGGCTTTTGATAAAGTATGGCATGAAGGATTAATCCAGAAATTAAAACAAAATTTACCCCCTAACATTCAAAAACTATTAGAAAGCTATTTAACTGGACGAAAACTCATCAAGGAAGGTAATTTTCTAAGCGCACCTCAGATGATTCAAACCGGGGTTCCTCAAGGTAGCATTTTGTGTCCCGTAGTATACCTGATGAATACCTCCGACATGCCAACAGGCTATGACATTCACACATCAGCATTTGCTGATGATAGCTTTTCTAAGCTTAAACGCAAGCCCTCAAGAAGCATCCACAAAATTGCAGGAATATGTATTCCATCTGAAAAAATGGTTAAAGCAGTGTAGAATAAAAAGAAACGAAAAAGAATGTGTACATGTTACGTTAACATTGCGCACGGAAACATGTCCGCCTATTTATATCAACCATCAAATCATACCGCAGCACTTTGAGGTAAAATACCTAGGAATTCACTCAAATGAAATTGAAAACAGTTCAACTTAATTGGCTAATAAGAAGAAATTCTACACTTAGTTTATTCTGTAAACTTTTCCTATACAACACGATTATAAAACCAATTTGGTGCTATGGTATTCAGTTATGGGTATTCAGCTAAGGGAGAAAATTCAAAGGCGACAAAATAAAATTCTTTTTGATTACAATGGTACTTTGTTTGGTGTCAGAAGCCAGCGCATTCATAAACATCTAGATGTTCCATTAGTAAAGACTGTGTTTTCAAAACATGTGGCAACATATATAAAAAAGCTCGAATCGCATCCAAATCCCGTAGCCCGCAGCATCATTAATTTTAGAGGGCACTCTCGGCTAAGAAGGCGAGACAACTCCCTTGCTCAGGCGAACACGAGAAAGAAGCAACTGTTGCATCCTGATATTTTGTCTAGCAGTGGGTGGACTAATTATTAACAATGTTAGTTTTAAGATTATAATACTTATTGCTAGTTCAATCTACAATTGAAGATTCAATAAATAAATTTAAAATTAAAAAAAAACTTAAGCAATGCCCCCAAGAGCGTACTAATATTAATGAAGATACCGCAATGTCAGAGGATATGGATCCTGCAGCAGCTGTAGTAACAGTCCCCACGGATGAGGTAGATCAGCTTTTGGAATAAGTGCCTAACGCGCATTCTGCATCTGGCATACAGCTAAATACAGCCAAAGCTAAGTGACACTGTACGAACATGCCTCAAGCTCCATCTGTCGCAAGGCATGGAAGTTGAGGAGGCACGAAAGCTATGCCTAAAACTCTTCAGGGAGGTGCGCAATAAGCTTCCAGACCTCAAAATTCCCGGGAAGAGAGGACAATCAGATAGGTTAAAAGTAGCCAAAAGCTCGAGTGATTCCGAGACGGCGAGGAACACCCAAGCTTATCGTCCTTGTTATGGGGAAGTTACCCAGGTTGTCAGGTTGCACGTTCAAAACAGCTTTGTTAATTTTTAACTGTACATGGGAGCAATCAGCGAAATGGATAAGGGATCATGTTTCCTCACTAAAGCCATGAAGCAATACGACTCTAAAAGTTATATTGGAGGAAGAGGCTCCACGTTCAGAAGTGTACATTGGACATTTGCGCGAAAAGCCTGAACCCCCAACAACAAGACACATGTCACTAATAGAAGGATAAAATGAATACCTCAGTGGAGTATTCGAAGGTCTTGTATAGGGTCAGTAAAGAAGGTATAGGTAAACTTACCCAAAATGAGCATCCGTGCTAAAAACCAAGTGACACATCGTAAGCTTTGGTTATGGCACATTTAAAATCGGGCCTGCTAAACGACAGCAAGCAAAAGCAGCAAACGCCATACAGGCTAAATCAGGACTAAAAAAAATCCAACAATTCTGATGATAAACCTACCTGCTCAAAACTGCTAAGCAAGCCTGATACGCCGACTAAAGAAGTACCCGTGACAGCTGGACGGCAAAATCGGACAAAGGCGACTCAAAAGTCCCGTTTTGTCTTTGGGAGATCTAACTGCTTCGGTGGTTCTTATTCGCTCCAATCCTGGGAAACGGGTGAATAAAGACGGATAGCATAAGGTGAATGTCAACAGGCCTAGTAAGGGGTGCAGCGATCCTGCAGAAAGAATTGTACTCATTGGCTCCAATCGTGGGAGAAAAATGGCTAAGCGGGATAACAAGCATTAATGCACTTATATTCAAGAGGATAAAAACCATAGGCAGCTAAAGTGCCTCCAAGTGAACTTACATCACGCCAAAGCATTATCAGAAGTGCAATGCTGTATGTTAACTTTTATTTTATCCAAGAGTCATTAAGGGACTCAGAAACAGCCACGGTAAGCTTATTTATAACAATAAAACGACGAGGGCTTGAGCGGCCATATTTGTCAGGAATAATCTAAACAACTTTCCTATTTCAGAATTCACAGATGGTGATCTCGTGGCAATCCAGGCAAATGTCCCATCAGTGGCAGGAGAACGTAAAATCATTCTACTTTCCACCTACCTGCCGAGTGAGGTCTAGCGCCTGAGCCAGAGGTATCTTAGCTGGTAGCCTATTGCCAAAAACGGGAATATAGGTATGCTGATATGCTGCTACGCCAACGCACACCATACGTTTTGGGAAAGTACTAACACCAACAAAAGCAGTGGATGTTTACTTGAATTTATGTATTTGAAAAAAGCATATACAAGTTAAACAGGCGCAATGAGCCCACCTTTAGAAATCCGTTTAGACAAGAGGTACTTAATCTCACTAAACAGCAACAGCATCTCTCACATGCCATATGTAACTGAAACTATTTTGTAAAATTTCTTTTAGAAACTAAATAGAAATGAGATATATTTTATTCCTTTGGGAGAGGGATATCCCATTTTCTTCACCCTTGTATCTGCGCCTGATGTCTAGGGTATAAGAGGTGTTCTGGGCACAGAAATGGACCTAAAGGCTACAGAATAAACTCACTTTATGCGGGCTGCTACAATAACTTAAACTAATATTCGCACTATATACTAGCTTTTAAACGAAACATTTTAAATTTAAAGCGAGAGCACTGCCAGTTTAGAAAATATTAGTTTGATTCAAAAAATATTCAAACAAAATGTTTGGCGTACCATAATTAGTTTCATTTTTTTTTAAATTTTTTTTAAATAATATACAAAAAATAAATTTTTATTTCTTTTTCTTGTGATTGTGTAATTTAATAAATTTGTATGTGTTCAAAGTGATTTGTAATTTTTTTTTGGCATTTGGTTCGCATTCATTTTGCCGCGTATATTTGCCTATTAGTAAAATTTCAAGCGGAAAACTGAACAGCTGATCGCCACCCGCTGCCGCATGCCGCGTACATTGGCCTTCCACTATAACTGAGATAAAAAATCCGATCAAAATTATATTTCTATGGAGTGGTGAGGTGATTGTATTCTACATTGAAAGTTTGAATAAATTTTTGAATACTAAAGTGCGGTTTCCACAATTCAGACGGCCGACTTAAGCAGAAAAATTATATGAAAAGTATTCAGTTTTCTACTCAATTTGATTGTCTAGATTGTAGAAACCGCACATCAATTGAAAACAGTAAAATACAAAATGAATAAAAAATCAAAAATATGTACTATGTATGTATTCTGAAAATATTTAATAATTTCGACTGCAATCAAATACAATTAATAAGATAAATAGTTATTGTAGTATATAAAAAATTTTATAAATGATAAAATTTTTAAATAGTTTGTTTAATAAAGAACAGTTTTACCTTATTGTTTTTGCATTTTCGGTGCTTTCATTAAAGGTGTAGAGTTTTGATTTGACCAATATTTATTTAA